>OX451219.1:131796232-132181120 GCA_949628195.1 Phasia obesa
GTACTTTCACTACCTTTTCTCTATTTTCTCTTGTAAATGAGATACTTTTGGGCGAGAATCGTATCCTATATCTGAACTGGGATACTAAGGTACCTCCTCAAATTTAATAAAATTAATGCAGTGTAGTAGATAGACAAAAATTCTATAAAGTGGTATTTTGTATTCCATTTCGATTACTATCTGCAACAGCAACAAAATTTTCAAAAAATATTTTATGTACAGAAATGGTCCTGTTACAGTTTGCAGTTTTTCTATGCACATATTTTGTCAGAAGTGTAGTAATCATCTTTAAATATCAATCCGATTATAACCCTCGTCTACATTAGCCATTAACATGTCTTAATAAACGTCAAACTTCATATAAAAAAACCAGTATCAAAAATAATGGTTTTTTATCTAAAGTTTGACTTATGTGAAGATAATTTACCTACCCACCACATCGAAAATGCCAAGTTATGGTTGGTTGACTTACCCAAAAGCCACCCTTCTCCCTAGAGGAGCGAACACTTGCAGCTCCACTCGAAAACACCTCTGCTTGAAATATGTGGAATTTCATTTTGATAGCTTTTTTGAAAATAATAAGTGTTTAAGCAACTGTGCATCGGTCCCACTGTGTACACTTTTGCTTATAATCTTATAATATATTATATTTAACTTCTTAACTAACAACTTGCTTCAAGCTAAAAAAATATCTGCTCCGAACTTTTCGCCCCATGAATTTTTCGTAAATTTGTATAGATTATAAAAATATTTACCGCTTATATTTCTGTTTTAGCTAATTTTACATTTTTATCTTTTTGTTATTTAGTTCTTATAATCTTCTAAATAAAACTAACAAAAGTTATCTCTATTTAATGTTGTTTGCTTCTTCACTTCCAAGCATTTATACGAGTTAGCAGATTAAGATACCTAAACATTTAAAAATCCGTACAAATCTAATCTACATAATAAAGCAGTGTTTAAAAAGCTACCATTATTGAAGCAAATGCCTAATTTTATCGTTTTAATGGTTAAAATAAATTTAAGTCTCACGATCTGTGAAAATTAGCATGTGTGCTAAAAAAGTATGATAGTGTGGATTAAAAATGTACTTATGTGTGTGACAGACTTTTTGATAGGTCATACTTGGGTCATACGATTGGATAATCTTTTGAAAAAAATCATAAAATATTTTTTCCATGCGATCAGAGTTGCAAAAAACGCCATTTTGAAACGATTTTTAAGTAGGACAGAAAGAACTCTTTCCAATTTTTTTGTGGTTGACACGTACGAATGTGTAGGTTAGTGAATCCTGACCTTAAATAACAGAAGTAAAATAAACACAATGCATTTTGAATGCGACTGTTTGAAAGGCACTAGCAGTTGTCACAGTTTAAAATCAACATTGGCATAGGAGGACATACATACATATTTCTAGGGGCAAAAACACTTTTATTGGAAAATAATATGAATAAAATATATAGCTTAGTTTTTAAAAATTCTAATTAATTTTGTGAAAACTAATTATGAAAAAGTATTAACCCCTAAAACACATAAGGATTGCAATTCACCAACATCGGATCATTCCTTTGGAGTCTGCGCATTTTTCCATTTTTTCGGCGCTAATGATTCTCTTTTGCTTTTTTTTATGAAATAAATATTAGACCGCGACAGGTAGATCGCAAGGAGTGCATACAGATCTCGGGGGAACAATAACCTCCTGCGAGTGGTGTTTTTTGTTTATTTTTAGTTTGGTAGGGTTTGTCTGATTTGATTTGTATTAAAGGCCTTTATAGAGAACATAACACATGGATGTAGCCCACTGGGAATTAGGAGCAGACAATAAGCATATTGACGCCCCCAAAAATGTTCGATAAAATAAATATTTACAAACAATTTTCGATAAAATATTTGCAAAAAAATTTCATAAAATTTTTACATAAAATTTTAACAGAAAACTTTTCTTTTTACAAAAAATTCAAGATAAAATTTTTACAAAAAATTTTCGATTAAATTTTTACTAATAATTCTTACAAATAATTTTCGATAAAATTTTTATAAAAAATTTTCAATAAAATTTTACAAAAAATTTTCGATAATATTTTAACAAAAAATTTTCTATAAAATATTTACAAAAAATTTTTTATATAATTTTTACAAAAAATTTTCTATATAATTTTTACATAAAATTTTCGATAAAATTTTTACATTAAATTTTCGATAAAATTTTTACATAAAATTTTTACAAAAAATTTTCGATAAAATTTTTACAAAAAATTTTAATTAAAATTTTACAAAAAATATTCAATAAAATTTTTACAAAAAATTTTCGATAAAATATTTAAAAAAAATTTAATAATATTTTTACAAAAAATTTTCTATAAAATTTTAACAGACAACTTTTCTTTTTACAAAAAATTCAAGATAAAATTTTTACAAAAAATTTTCTATATAATTTTTACATAAAATTTTCGATAAAATTTTTATAAAAAATTTTCGAAAAAATTTTTACAAAAAATTTTCGAAAAAATTTTTACAAAAAATTTTCGAAAAAATTTTTACAAAAAATTTTCGAAAAAATTTTTACAAAAAATTTTCGATAAAATTTTTACAAAAATTTTCGATAAAATTTTTACAAAAAATTTTCGATAAAATTTTTACAAAAAATTTTCGATAAAATTTTTACAAAAAATTTTCGATAAAATTTTTACAAAAAATTTTCGATAAAATTTTACAAAAAATATTCAATAAAATTTTTACAAAAAATTTTCAATCAAATTTTTACAAAAAATTTTCAATAAAATATTTAAAAAAAAATTTAATAATATTTTTACAAAAAAAAATTCTATAAAATTTTAACAGACAACTTTTTTTTTACAAAATTTTTTTTTTACTAATAATTCTTACAAATAATGTTTGTTAAAATTTTTATAAAAAATTTTTAATAAAATTTTACAAAAAATTTTCGATAAAATTTTAACAAAAAATTTTCGAATAAATTTTTACAAATAATTTTCGATAAAATTTGTACAAAAAATTTTCGATTAAATTTTGACAAAAAACTTCTGTTTTTACAAACAATTTTCGATATAATTTTTATAAAAAATTTTCGATTAAATTAATTAACTTTTTATATTTGTAACTGTATATAATTGTGAAATTGGGAAACATATCAGAGTTAGGGAATATTTAACATTACAATAGTAAAGGGTATAAAAGATTCGGCATGGCCGAATATAGCACTCTTACTTGTTTTATATGAAGTTTATTTTATGTTAGGACAAATTGATGGCTCCTTTTTTGTCAATGCTGAGAGCCACAAAATTGAAATTTTTAAAAAATTAAAGAAAAAAAATTTAAATTACCTCCACTAACTGCTGGCAAAAATGGTGTATGTCCAACTGAGGGCTTAGCACGTTTTTCATGCGGCTTACTGATGATCCCTCTTAGTGGCTGATTTATATTAATGGAAATATATTCTTGTTTATCGTAAGAATCCCTATCATGGTCGTTCTCACTTCTTTGTGTCATCATCATGTAATTAGTATTTGACTCGTTATTATCAGCATAATTTAAACTTTCATTTCCGTTTCCGTTGCTGTCAGCAATATCATTTTCTTCATCAGGAAAAGCAGAAACACCAACTTTATATTCATTTTCATCCAAATAGCCGTCGCCATCATCAACATCATCATTTACATTTAAGGTGTTTTCATCCTTTGGCGGAAATAAATTTTCTTTCACTTCACCACCTTCATTGACCCCCTCTTTATTCGTGCGTGTGTTGACATCATTGAAAGGAGTCTTTGACTTCTTTGTTACCCTTGTAGTTTTAGTGTTAAAATGTTTTTCCATATTAAATGGTATCGGTAAAAGGACATTCTGTTTATAGCGGCGGATATTTGTCAATAAGTTGCTTTGTTTGTCATCTCCTAAAGAACTGCGAACAACTAGAAACTGTTGCAAACTATGACGTCGTTGTTTGCTGTCATTCTCATTATTGCCATTGGCTTTAATATGCTGTTGTTGTATTTGTATTTTTGGCCAAATTGCATTTTTTATTTTGTAACTATTAAAATCATTTAAATTTTCAAAACTTATTTCTTTTGATGTCCTAGAATTTCCCTCCTTTGTTTTAGTTGTAGTTGGCGTCGTTGTTAATGGCAAACGTTCATAGTAGAGATGTTGTGTGTTCAGCGTTCGCCACAATGGTGTTGCAATAGCATTACGTTCATTTAACAAGTCATCCGTAGTGTAGTCATCATCATCAAATATTTTATAGGCATACGGTTTCATTAGCAAGGCAGGTCTATCAGCGGCTCTATTCGTTTTTGCATCGTAGCGATACTCCACCTCGCCACACACTTGCAACACTATTAAAATACGAAAAAAAAAATAAATTAAACTCAACTTCATTATTAATGTCATAACAAAAACGTATTGATTAAAAAGGTTTTTGATATTTTAAACAACATTAACTCACATGTAAGTGTGTCTGTGCCTATGTGCGTGTGCGTGTTTGTGTTTGTGGATATGTGTGTTTGAGTCAATTTAATTTATGTCCTTTTTTGATGTCTATAATAATTATAATAAAAAAAACAGCTTTCATCTATTGTTGAATTTAAACATTGCCATTATTATTATCTTTTATTCTTTTATTCATAAATATTGCAGGTTTTGGTTTTCACACACAAAAAAATGAATCCTAATTGTCTTAAATGACTTGTCAATTAAGATAAAATTTTTAAAAACATGTTAAACATTATTTAAAAAAAAATTGAGAGAGAGAATTTATTCAACCAAATCTGATCATATGAAACCCCACTCCAGTTAGAAATTTTTGATTTTAAGAGGGAGTCATTCGCAGCTCTGCGTTGATAAACAACTCGCTCATCGTTGTTATTACCTTTTAAGGACAATTAGGCCTGTTGTTGTTTTTTTGGCCTTTGCGTCTTAAAGCAAATAATTCACATTTGATTTTTATACTTTGTACTTTGTGTTGAATGCGGTTGAAAAGTAATCACCATGATGGAGTACCAGAAGAAACCTTAAAAAATTTAAAAATAGATAGGTCGATCGGTAGTTCTTGAAGGAGGCTTCTATTGGTGGAATACCCTGAACATATACCTTTTAAATAAGTTGGACAAACTTGGCCCACCTATTTATTTTCACGTTGTTTTCATTTTTTCGGTTTTAATGATTCTCTTTTGCCTTTTTTTGTTAAATAAATATTAGACACAGATAAGTGGAACGCATACAGACAGATATGGGGGAGATCTGTATTCACTTCAGGGGCACCCTACGAGTGTCGATTTTGTGTTTATTTTTAGGTTCGTAAGGTTTTTCTGCTTTGAGTTGTATTAAAAGCTTTTATGAACACCAATACACATAGAGGTAGCCAATGGGCCAACAGGTTGCCCACTGGTAACCAGGAACAGTTAAAAGGCACATGGGGGGGTTTCAATATGAGGAAATTTTTTTTTTGCTTTAGTTTGACCGTTCTATTTCAATATAGCAGAAAGGTCCTAAATTAAAAAAATCAATAAAATTAAAAAAAAAAATAAAAAAAAATTTTATTTAAAAATATTAAAAAAAAATGTTTAAAATATTTACTGAAAAATTTACAAAAATTTTCAAAAAGATAGTTTTACAGAAAAAAATGTTTAAAATAATTACAGAAAAATTTACAAAACATTTTCAAAAAGATAGTTTTACAGAAAATTTTTCGAAAAAAATTTTCCAAAAAATTTTCAAAAAAATATTTGGTAAATATGGTAACACTGAATGGCATGTTAGTTATTGAAAATTATTATATGTTTTGCTCTCTTTCGAGAGTCTGTTTGAGACTGTGTGTGCTCACAGACACTCAGGGGTTTCCGTGGGTTTCATTGTTTTAATGATTTTGCAGAATATATTTAAAAACGTCCCACAGTACGGAAAATAGGGGAAAAATTGGAAATAAACGTTTTATTTCTAAACTTCATATGACTAAAGACTAGATGTAGTAGGTCGACCTTAAATTTTGTATTTGAGCTTCAAAGCCCTGATGGGCTAGGCGCCACACAGCCTTAAGGTAGAGAGAGCATCTCGGGTTAGTAAAAATTTAAAAATATGCAAATTTCGTATTATTAGAGCATCTCGGGTTTGTAAAAATTTAAAAATATGCAAATTTCGTAGTATTAAACCTTTTTATATTGGTTTGATATTTTTCCTTATTTTCTTTTTTTATTAAACCGAATGAATTATTTATCGTCGATTTTTATAGTTAAGTACTACAAATAATTATTTATATGCCTTCCCCTCGGGGCTATGAAGCTCTAATGCAACAAATAGGCACGACTACATTTTTTCTATAGCCATGGAGTTAATTGATTTAGTATAAAAATAGTTTTTTGAATTTACATTTTTTTAAAACATCCCACAGTGTAAAAATTTAAACTTAGGTGACTTTTTTATTTTTTATTTTTTCTTATCATTAAACCGAATTATTTTTACGGGTGTCCCCAAGGGCTAGTTGATAGTGTTCTACTCTATCAGCCTGGGGGTTGTGGGTTCGATTTCCACCATTAAGACTCTGGGTGTTTAAGTCTATCGAGTGAAGGTCTTCGTATTCATGCTTGATTATTTAACAAAGAATATAATTTTTAATTGTATTGTAACAATTAATTAATAAAATAAATAAATAATTATAGGAATTTAATTTTATTGTAACTATTTTTAAATGAAATAATTAATTATTTAAACTTAAGTTCTTTATCTCTTTATATAACTCTTTAAAATAATATTTAAGCCTAAATAATTAATTAATTCATTAAAATAAATAATTTTATTTTGTCGATTTTATTGTTCGGTATTTAACAAACAATCATTTTTATGCCTTTCCCTCAGGGCTATGAAGACTTAATGTAACAAACAAGTGCAAGTATAACTTTTCCATAGCCATTTAAAGTTTATATTAACAAACTTTGTTTATATACATAAACCTTTTAAAAACAATAGCTTTATTTATTTTTGTGGTCAATTCCCCCACTGTGCCTCCTAAGAAGTGGCTTGAAACTAAATTTCATTTTAAAATTTTCTTTTATACACAAACTTTAGGGAATTGTTTTTTTCTTTTTTCGTAAAATACAAAAAATTAATTTTTAATTAATAAATAATTATTGTAATTTTTGACTTTTTTTAATAATTTTATAATTATGTTTTTTTAAGCTTTAGGTCTTTTTTAAGTAAATTCGTCGACAATGCTACCCCATGGTGTAGCGAAATATTGAAAATAAAAAATAATTTAAATTTTTATAAAAATGACCTAAACCTTAAAAATCGTATTTATAAAAATATTTAATTAATATTTTTACGTTTTTTACTTTTATTAATTTTTTAATAAATTATATTTTTTACCTTCTAATACAAATATCCATAGATAAATCGTTCCAAAATTGCGCAAACTTTTAATGTTATTCATTTTCTAAAATGATCCATTAAAAATCCCATGGATCTTAAACTAAAATTATTTAATAATTTTTAAATTTAATTTTTTTTTGTCAATTAACTGTTAAATATACCACATGTTGTTAAAAAAAACAAAAATTATTTTCAGATTTTATTCCTTTTTTTGGATTTAAAACTCTTGAAACGGATAAAGGACACGTTGTTAACAGTAAAAAGCCGGAATTTAACTGCACGACTTTGTTGGAGAGCAACGGTTTTTATAACCGAAATGTTAAATCACATTCACTCATACACATACAGAGACACACATACACACACACACAAGCATGTGAAATATTTCCAATAAAATGAAAGGAAAATGTATTGGAGTGAGGATTTTACAAGTTAAATCTTGTAGCAGAAGCTGTTAATTTCGCACTGAGGCGAAGAGTTTAAATACCTGTTGGATATTTTAGCCACAATCACACTTACAACCAGCCATGACTTTAAACATGAATGAATTTTGAAATGCAACAATTTTAAAGTTGCTGCATGTTTAGCAGTCATGCGCAGGGAAATCAAAGACGACAAGAAGTCTGACTTATTTTTATTTATTTCAATTGCAATAAGACAGACAAGAATTTTTTTTTATAAATTTGATGTTTAGTAAGATGGGTTTTTTTTATTATTACTGTTATTCGACTTTTCTTTGGGATCCAAAATTGTTTCCTGTTGCAATTTCTTAGGCAATTAATATTTGGTTTTTAATTGTTCATGAATTGTGGCAATGTATTCCATGTTGCTTTTCTGTTTTGTTAAGCAACCAGACGCAATCATTTATTATACAATAAATCGTCATATTGTGTTAAATAACAAAAGCATATTTATTTCTTTTATTCATTTTTTTCTTCGTTTCTTTCTTTCGAGGAGGCAATTAATGTTGCGATAACCCTTCTGTAACAAGCAACAGGCATAACGATCTATAGTTAATGTGGCATGACAACACAGCTTCAGGTGTTCAATGAAATTTTTAAATTTCGAAAAATGTTTCATAAGCTCCACATTGTTAAAATAATGATTTAATAATATACAATGATTTTCTAAGACAAATTATACAATAATTGAAGGAATTTTTATGTTGTAGTGTAGGGAGTTTTTATAAGAGTGTCCGAAATATAGTCTGATGTGTAACAATAAAAATTTATAATTTAATTAAATTATTATTTTGTTTGGAAGATATTTATATATGTTTTATAAATGACTAGCTGTGCCCGCCACGTCATGGACACTTTGACAATATTTTGTTCGATTTTGCTTAGAAAGTAATCCACACCAAAGTTTAAGACTCTTACTTTTATAGTACCTTCAGTTATGGTTTATGTATTTTCTTTATATATGGGTACCCATCCCTGGATAAAATTCTAAAATTTATATAAAATTCTAAAATTATTGTAGAGTTCTGTAAATAGTGTTTAAAATATCCCGCCGACAAAAATAAAAGATGCTGCGCAGTTTGCAGTACCTTTAAATCGGCAAAACTGCGTGCTTTCATTACTTTTTCTCTATTTTGTCTTTGAAATTAGAAATTTTTAGCGAAATAAAGGTATCTTATATTTGAACCAAGATACTAAGGGTACCTCCTCATAAAATTCATCCAATAGTTTTTACGTGTTGCGAACAAAAGTTGCTGTTTTTTAATTCCATTTCGATTACTAACCGCACCAGCAACAACATTTTTAAAAATATTTCGTGTACAGAAATGGTTCCATTACATTATTATTATGTGTACGACTAGCTGTGCCCGCCACTTCGTCAACATCCAAAAAATACTCTGTTCGATTTTGCTTTGAAAGTAGTTATGGTTTCCGAGGCAAATTTTGTTTAGCGATGAGGCCCATTTCTGGCTGAGGCCCATTTCTGGGTATGTAAACAAACAAAATTGCCACATTTGGGATGAAAAGCAACCTGAAGAGATTCAAGAGCTGCCACTTTATCCAGAAAAACAACGGTTTGGTGTGGTTTGTGGGCCGGTGGAATCATCGGTCCATATTTCTTTCAAAATTATGCCGGTGCGAACGTAACCGTCAATGGCGACCATTTTCGTGCCATGATAACCGACTATTAAATGCCTGAAATTGAAGCTCGTGATCTCGGTAACATTTGGTTTCAGCAAGACGGAGTCACTTCCAACACATCGCATCAATCAGTGGATTTATTCAGAGAACATTTCGGTGAGCACATAATTTCAAGTTTTGGGCCGGTCGATTGGCCACCAGGATCGTGTGATATCACACCGTTAGACTTTTTCCTGTGGGGATATGTAAAGTCTAAAGTTTATGCGGACAAACCCGCTTCTATTCAGGCCTTGGAGGAAAACATCACGCGTGTCATTTGCCAGTTACCAGTCGAAATGCTCGAACGAGTCATCGAAAACTGGACTCAACGGATGGACCATCTGCGACGTAGCAACGGCCAACATTTGATAGATATAATCTTCGAAAAATAAATGTAAAAAAATGTTCTTTCAAATGAAATAAACATTCTCCATTAAATTTGATTTTTTTTTAAGTAGGGAACCTCGAAATGGATCACGCCTTATAAAGGGTCCCATCCCTACTAAAATATTCCGCCTCAAAGTATGCATATCGGTAAAATTGTGTACTTTCACTGCCTTTTCTCCACTTTCTCTTAGCAATAAGACATTTTTACGGTATCCCATATTTAAGCCAAGAGACTAAAATTTTCTTAAAATCTACCCAGTAGTTTTTACGTGATGCGAACGCAGACAGACGGACATATGGGAAATAAGTTGCTGTTATATTATATGTATAGATAACATATAGATATGTTACATATCGCAATCTATCAATCAAATTTTGGACCACTGTTTTTTTTAAATTAAAGGCAACCCCCAATTAAAATTTCTATTAGATGTTACATGATACATCAAGGAAATTTTAATCCATTAGAAGTTAGTTAGTGTTTTTGCATTAATTTTTAAAATAAATTGTGTATTTTTTTAATCCCTGTAGTTAGCAATGATCGCTGAAACTCCTTGTAACTTGTTATATAGGGAACTTGTAGCCAACCAAGCTGGTGTGGGGCATATCTCAAAGGAGGAAATCATTGTGCCTAGTCGAACATGGTCTAAGCACTGCAGTTTATATTATCTATGTATTATATGTCCAATATTACACATAGAAACTTTGGAGGCTTTCAGCGATTTTTTTTTCACTTTAAATTTTTTGCTTAAAATATCATTTTACACCTTATTTTTATTTTTGAGTACTAGATTTGTTCCAAAATATGGTGCATTGATGCCATTGCATTAGCGTACAATTGCCATTTTGGCGGATGCAAGAGTATTTTTAAAAATTCTACTTTATATTTATTTTCAGTCCCTCTAGAAAATATGTATGTCCATCTACTATAACATGCAGGCGGCTGACAATCCACATGAAATAGTATTTTTTTTGTGGATGTCATGATATATACTTTAATAGTCTTTGAATGGTTTCACTGCATATGCGGAAATTTTGCATCCTAAAAAGAACCTCATAATTAAACACGATTTTCAGGTAAAAAAATTTGATCAGTTTGCTGCTTAAACAAGCTGAAAATCTCTACGCAAAATGATGAATAAAAAAGCCTAACTTGCTGAGAACGGCGGCATATAGGTTAACCAGCAACACTTCACCTAACAGAAGCGATAGTTTCCTAGCTAGTTTATCTTGTTGATGGCTTAATGTCATGTTGCTAGATCGTAAAATTGTTTATGTTGATTAAATAAAAGTTACTGGAAAGAAACGTCAAAAAACAAAGCTAAGTTTGTAGTAAAAGCAAAAACACCATTTATATTAATTCTACTTGAATATGATTTTACAATGTACAAAAGTATTAAATTTATTGGATTTGTTGCGCCAGTAACTGGAATATTAAGTCAGTTTATTTAGTAGTTCCTTATTCTGCTTAGCTGTGTCTCGTATTAAGTTGATTGCATTTCATCCGATTGGTTCAATCTACGAGAGCATTTGCTTTACCTTTCGAAAAATATAAACTGACATTTTGCATTCGCTAAACTGACTTTCGCCGCATACCTAAAAACCCAAAAAGGTTAATAAAGTCTTAAAGCGAATGATTGATATTAATTTATTATTTATATATCTCATACGCAACCATGCCAAATGTAAAGATTTTCCTGTTATGTTATGTAGTTTCTTGTTTAAAAAAAGTTTTACTATTTTCAAAATCTATTAACAGTAACAGGGTCCTATTTATTGCGACCCTGCGACAGAAACAGGGCCCAATTCATTGCGACCCTTTTAGATAGACATGGCTCATACCCCTTGTTTATGAATTGGAAAATCTTTAAACTCTTGACAGGCTATTAGTGCATTACACCGCTTTAATTGCCATTCCTGCATTTTAGGTCCAAGCCAGAGCCACCACGCTACTTCCCGAAGGGCCTTACAAATAACAGGTCACAGAGATTTGTGGAAAACCCTGTCTGGCTATTCATTCCCGTAGTACTAGTTGGACACTAGTCAGACCTTGAAGGTTCCTAATTCCCAGTTTAAGACCCCTGCTAGCCTCAGGGACTGGTGTCACCATATACCTCGGGAGCATTGGCGTCAAGGTTTTAACCCCCCTTGTTTGGCTGATCAAACATATTTTAAAAACGAATATTGATGTTTTTATATATAAAGTTGGACCTTTAACAATCTGATGATCAGTTGAGGTGAATTTGTATCTCCTAATAAATTTTTTTGCAAAATTGTAAGTTTTTTTAAGAATTTAATTTTAAAAATTTAACCACATCTATGTGGTTAAATTTTAATTCTCTGGCAAATCTTTGCAAAATGTTTCTTAAGTCAGATTTTTCTCAAATAAACTACATTTACCAACAATGCAAATGAAACCAAAGTCAAAATAAAAACAAAGGGGGAAAAAATGAAACATAACTTTTCATAAAAAATGTAGTTAGTAAATTTTGCTTTTATTGGTTTGCCGCTTTAGTCCACTTAACACGCACAACAAGATTACACGTATAAAAGATACTTTCTAACAGAGAGAATATAGAACAACTTAATTTAATCTAACCGACAGCAGCAACAATTACCTTTGTCTCAAATCATGCACATCGCACACACGCACATGCACACACACACAGATACACATCTGAGTAGTAACACTTTTGCTAAAAGCCTAAGTACAAAGACAATAAAAAGTGCCAAGGACGGTAAGACGAAATATAAATTGAAAAAAGCGAGGAAAAAGGAATCGCCTAAACATCATAAACTTTTACAAAAGGTGTTGTAAATTAGATTAACTTTTTCCGCTTCTATTATTTGACTACTACATGGCCAAGAATTATGTTTGTTAATTTTCACAGCAAACTACTTTTCATCATTGTATTGTTCGCAGAACAACTTAGTATGAAAAAGCATAAGGAGCACGAAGGCGGTGCGAAAATTATTTAATGTAGCAAGAATGACTTAGGCTTCTCAATTAGCCATAAACCACAGATTTCATCTCATCATTGTGGAATAATATTTAACCAACGGATAAGTATTTTTTTAATAACAAAAAAAAAGGGAATAATGCGGGATAAAGCAATGCAAAGTCTAAATCATGTGAAGGAAATTGCAATTGCGGACATGTATTTTCATTGACAAAACAATACTTTTTAAGAAGAACAAAACAAATACTAAAGAATTGATCATGCCTACAAATGAAACTGTCATCGTCTTTTGTGGGTGCCACTCTTTCCTTTAAGCCCACGGTTTTGGTAGTAACATTGCCCTGAGTATAGTTGTTGTTAGCATAAACTGTTGCAACACTAGCCTAGTAATAGATAATAGTTAACAGTAGCATTAGATTGAATATCTACATTAGACATAAAATGATAAACATTAACACTAACATCATGTTAGTGTTAAGTGCAGACAGCCGATGTTAATAATTTCACCACGTCTTGTTGTTAAAACATTTGTTATAAAAGCTATTTTATAACATGACAACGCCGCACGGAGGGGTCATTGCGGGAAAAAAATCGATTTTCAAAGGCGCTGCTTTCGTATATCTTGTTTGTGATTCTTATTCTTTATAAGCTAGAGGATCTAGCTTATAGTTTCAAGGATACTCCTATAAGTTAATGCCTACTGTAAGACTAATGGAAATTTTACCAAAATACACACTTCTTTAAATGAGTGATATATAATTTTAAGAGGGGAAAAATTATCAAATTGTTTCCCTGCTCTACGATGATCAAGTTTTGCCACAAGGTTTTAAATTTTGCTCGCTAACTAAGAGAAAAAATTCAAAAAAATTGCTGAAAATTGTACTCCTTATTTTGAAAAAATTGGTATCGAAAAATCACAAATTTTAATTTTAAATTGTTTATAACTCGCTCATCACTTTGTAGATAACAAGACTTTTAAGACCATGTATAATTTATCAAAATTTGAAAAAATGCAGGTGCGAGGTAAACAACTTTGAGAATATATAGCGTCAGCCCTGGCAAGTGGATGGTGCCCACTGTTAAAACTTAAGCTCATATATACTCCCTTGCTATACCCATGGAACAATCGGCCTAGTCCTTTACAAATGTCTGAATTATTTCCGAAATATTTTGATACTGCCCAACTGTGCGCCGTTGTTGTCTTATTTTTTATTTTTAAATAGCGCCAAATTCAGCTTGTTAAAATTAATATGAGTTTAATGGTGCTTATTCAGTGACTATTTGAGTTTTATATGGTGTTCCAGCAATGTACGAATTTTAAATTAAAATTTTTAAGGTTATACAGAATAACTAAAAAGTGGCAACCACCTATAACTGTACCGCAGTACAGCTATTCAGGAAGCCAATCAGTCAATGTGAGAGTGGAAAGTAAACCTCTCGAATCCGATACACAAGGACGGCCTGAATAAACTTAAGAGATATTGACAATGACGCACGCACGTTGTTTATCAACCCCGCGGTACTTTATAACAGAAATTTGTCTATAGAAAAGCGTTGCCAGTAGATAATATTTCAACAGAAAACAGTTGCAATTTTATTATATCCTACACAATATACAGCTCTGGCAACTTTGTTCCTAGCGGGTGTCCAGAAACATCAAGCGGGATTCTTTAAATGATCACGACAATTTTTTAGCAAACAAAAAACCACAATATTCATATTGGACTGTCGCAAAACATTAAAAAAATGATGTTTTTGCTTTGCTTACATCTTTTTCAGCAAATAAAAAAACTGAATTCCTTAGCATTTATATAACATTTTGTTATAAGCGAAGCAAAAGCAAAAACCAAAGCAAAAAAAGAAGAGCAACTCATTTGCTTAAGCTTACTATGTGTCTCTTTCTGCAGCAAAGCAATCAGCAAAGCAATTTTTTTGAAAACGTTTGCTGTTGCTTAAAGCGGCATTTAGATGGTCAATCGTGGGTTGTCAGCGCGGGTTGATGGCAAGCCAACAATCTCGTGTAAACGACTAAAATTCGTGTTTGTCAGCCGCGCTGGATGGAAATCAAAATTTTTTGATATTTTGTGTTTGCGGTCACGCCATCAAGCTCGTCTAAATGCATGTTTGTCAACCACAGTGTAAATTTCATTTGAATTTTTGTAAGCGAGCAGTAAAGATGTCTCGGCTAGAGCGCTTGTTTTTAAGAGAATTTATTGTTTTTGCATGTGGGTTAGTTTTTATGTATGGTATTGTATGTAAAGCGTTTTTATTAGAGTTTATTTTTAAAATATTTATTTATTTAATTATTGTGTGTGTGTTTATATGGAAATATTAATTGCCAAAATTCAAGTTAAGAAAGGGTATGTAGACGAGTTAGCAAAAATATTATTTAATTGGTATTTTTCAATTATTATAAAGGAAAATCCCATAACGAAGTTGGGGAAATGTTTTCCTTCAACTGAGGACAGCTTCTAACATTATTACTTGTTCTAAAAATTATGATAGATTTGATTAAACCTTAAACAGCACAATAAGAAAGGATTCACGGTGCATTAAAAGTAAAATACTGAAAACTGTTCATGTTAGAGAACATGAACTGTTCGAAACTTTGAATTTTGTTTCTGTATTAATAAAATATTACATACATTCTTACATTTTACTATTCATTCACACAGTATGAATTAAAGAGATTTTAATGAGGCATAACTCTGACCAGATACTAAGAAATTCAATATTGCCGAAAGGTGTTCTTTTGCAAAAATAAAATAAAGAATATTTGTATTTTTTCAATAATTTTTTTAAATAATTGGTTAGAAACTGAAGAATAAATAAAAAAATATAGTCATGATGTCGTTGTTTTTAATTCTCTATAATTCCATTCTCTAATAATTCCATTGTCCAAATTCGTTTATTACTCTTTTTTGATTGTCGTCTTCCTATAATTCATCAATTAATAAAGCAGCAGCTAAATCATGCGCCATCTTAAATAACAACCTCACTGCTCAGGGTCTCTTGTATAATGATGTTTGACAATCTTCGCTTGATCATGTAAATGCTAAACACTCTCTCTCTCATCAACCCGCGCTGACAAGCCGTGATTGACCATCTAAATGCCGCTTAAGCAACAGTTAACCAATTACATATGCATTGAAAATAGTCAAGCATTTTTAATCACTGAAAACATCACAATATTTAAAAATTATTGCCATGTTTCAAAACTTTTATTAATATCTGGGCGAAGTTTTGGACACCTAAAACTAACTGATTTCTACTGCTTTTCCTCATACTTTCATACTAACCTTCCCTTTTGAAACACGCAGTTTTAGACATTTTAACATTTAGTTTCAAACTTGTTTAACAGAAACAAAATGTTCTAACTTCTTATGTCACATATTCTTTATTACATAGATAATTTTGCGATCGACCTCGTAAGAAAATTTAAGTCGATTGCAGGAGCAAACCATACAATAATGATAGTTGATTATAGGTAAATTGGATATTACATTACGATTTTGTTTTAGATCTTTTTATGTGAGAATAAGTTGTAAATAAAATATATAAAAGCGCCTGCATTCAATAAAGAGCCTAAAACGTTGGACAAATCCTAAATATTACATACATACAAGTTATACAGAGAATTGTAAGCGTTACACAAAGGATAAAGTGTTTCATAACTTAATAAGGCTTATAAAAGTGCTGCCTGTTTTTTCTCCTTTTCTTTATCCTCTAAAGGACCAAGAATCACATTTATTTTTCCTCGAATATACAGTTATAATTTGAATTATTAGTGCAATAATTTTATTTATTTAGAACTACCTTCTGTACAACTTAATTAGGACAAGTTTGAAAGTGTCTGTTTTTAATTAATAGCAGTTTGAAAGGCTAAGAATAAACAAAATGAACTTATAGCCTTTAAAAACAATTTGTAGAGTTTGCGATTAATTGATGAAAATTTACGATCTCAATAAGAAAAATAAGGCAGTATAATTTGCATTAAATATGTTATGTATGTATGATAGAAAGTAATACTAAATATCTAGTCTAGTGCTTACCTTATGGCTTGCGATTCAGATTTTCGTAGAAGACTGTTTCAATACAACACGTCGTGCAGCAAATTAAGTTTAAAAATAAATGGGTAATTGTATTCTTAATTATAAAATTAATATTTTAAATTTGAATTCAACCTTAAGGTCATAAGCCTTATTTAAATAAAACTAGTTTAATCTTTTATTCGCAGAAAAAAATTGACAATTTCTTCAATTTATGTGAAGTTCAATTAATTTTTTAATTGTTTCAATTATATATTTGTTTAAAAGAGAACACAAAAGTGTTAGTTAAATATATAATTGAATGAATTAATTGTGTAATTATATATTTATCTGAAATTAATAAAACCCTTAATTGGGGTAAATACTTTTTTCTGTGTTAAATACAATTTATTATTTTTCAATATTTCGAGCGCCCTTGGTGCTCTTCATAGTTTATAGTTTTAGTTTACAATTTTCTGTTTTTATTATTTGTTTTTAACAATTTTAAATGTCTGCTTGTTACGGCTTTTAATTGTGTCTATTACTTTTTATTATAGCGAACATAGTACTGCATACCCTGTACTAATTTCGAGTGACTGCCTATACCGCTTACAACAAAAGGCCAAATTCACCAAAATCGTAACTTCTAGGAAACACCCTTTCATTGTTATTAATTTTATTTTTGTTGCTTATTGTTTTAGTTGTCATTGTAAAACAAGTTCAAAGTGTCAGCCTATTAACTACAGTTCAGATATAAAGTCATATGAGTAATAGCGCATCGCTATCGATACACCCCTTAATTTTTTTTGTAGTTTCATTTATTTTACTTGATGCTATAGCGAACAAATATGTACACACACTTAGTGAAAATTAAAAATGTCTACCTATTGAAAAATAAGGCTAATTACGAAATTTCGTGTCACTTTCACATCACCTTTTAATTTTTGTTTGTATAGCGAAAATAATTGTACACATTCTCTGTAAATCTAAAGTGGCCTTATGAGTTTAAATTAAGTCACCTTTAATTTTCAGTAAGTTTTGTTAATTTCCTATGGTCTGTTTTGCTATGGTAATACAGCTTCTGTGCAAATTTCAGTCTACATATCACTATTGAAAAATTAGACCATTGATGTAAAACGGACGTCACTCTGATAGTGACACCCTTTAAATTTTAGTAGTATAATCTTAACTTGTTTATATAGCGATCATGTTGGTAAATTTCACTTGTCTGCCTCTTACGTTTAAAAAAATAAAGCCATATACGTAAAACATCGTTACTATCGGAACACCCTATAATCTTTTATGTTATAGCGGCCAGAGCAATACAACCTTTGTTAAAATTTCAAGGTCTGCCTTTTACGGTTCCAAAAATAGAGGACGCTGACAGACGGACAGATATTGTAGTGAAAACAATAGCGTAGTGTTTTTCATCTTTAGGTACGGAATCTTAAAAAAGCTGCTGTATATTACTGCGATCACATAAAAATATTTTCACCAAATAAAGCTTTCAATTAGTTTCAGATAAAAATTTTATTAACTTTTTAACTGATTCAATTACATATTAAATTTAGTATCAATACATAAAATAAATAATATTTTAATTAAATAAATAATTGAACTAATTAAAAATAAAATTAAAGTTGTACCTGGAACTAAATAAAACCTTTAAATGGTGCTAAAAACTATGATAGCAGTATTTAAAGGGAACTTACTGATAATGACGCAGAATCCATACGTATTTTAAGATTTTATTGATGAAATCTGATCAATAAAAGGTATTTTTGAATGTAATTGCTCCAGTTAAAGGACTTCCTTTACACTGAAGTTTATATAAAGACACAAAAACAAAAAAGCAACTAACCAAGTAAGAGTGCTATATTCGGCCATGCCGAATCTTAATGCTAATTTTTTTTAAATTTTTTGTAAAAATATTTTTGAAAATTTTTTGTAAAAATATTAAAATTTTTTTTTCAAAACTTTTTTGAACATTTTTTTCAAAGTTGTTTTTAATTTTTTGTAAAAGTTTTTTGGAAATCTTTTAAACTTTTTTGTAAAAATATTTTTGAAAACTTTTGGAAATTTATTTCTTTAAACTTTTTTAAATATTTTTTTTTTAATTTTTTTGTAAAATTTTTATCAAATTTTTTTTAAATTTTTTTGTAAAACTTGTTGAATAATTTTTTGTTAATATTTTAGATTTTTTTGGAAAATTTTTTTTAAAACTTTATTTAAAAATTTTTTTGAAAAATTTTCTTTTTAATTTTAGGAAATTTCTTTGTAAAAGTTAGGAACATCCTGCAATCTATATTGCGTTTGAATGGTCAAAATTCAGCACAAAAATCCTTTTAAAAAAATTTCCTCATATTGACCCCCCAATGGGCCTATTGACTGCTCCTTTTTACCAGTGGGCACCCTGTGGGTCTATTGGCTACCTCTATATAACATATTATTTAACACAAAAAAAAACAAAAGTTAATCATTAAAAGCGAAAAAAAATTTAAAAAAATGTTCGAAACTATGCCTGGTAGATTGATGTGCTTAAATGTATGATAGAAAGTAATACTAAATACCTAGTCTAGTGCTTACCTTATGGGTTGCGGTTCAGGTTTCCGTAGAAGACTGTTTCATTACAACACGGCGTGCAGCAAATTAAGTTTAAAAATAAATGTGTAATTGTATTCTTAATTATAAAATTAATATGTTAAATTTTAATTCAACCTTAAGGTCATAAGCCTTATTTAAATAAAAGTAGTTTAATCTTTTATTCGCAGAAAAATATTAACAATTTCTTCAATTTATGTGAAGTTCAATTAATTTTTCAATTGTTTCAATTATATATTTGTTTAAAAGAGAACACAAAAGTGTTAATTAAATAAATAATTGAATGAATTAGTTGTATAATTAATTGTATAATATAAATTGGTGTGCTTAAATCTTCTGTATATCAGACGGACATCACTTTTTTGGCAAATAATTCGCAAATCGTCCTATTTAAAAATTCGGTTTTAAAACCAAAAAAATGTGAAAACCCCGGTGTTTCGAATAATTCGAAAACCGGTTTGCCATATCTATTCTCAATAAGGGATTTTTAAGTTTGAAACATAGTAGGCCTTTCTATCTTTTTGCTTTACTGATTTTTTTTTTGTAATGTGTATATATGTGTCTAGTGCGCACAGTGTGGGCATGCATTTTCTTTAAAATATGCAATATTTTACAGATATCATAACTACGTAGTTATGTTGTGGGTTATTTGTAACTAGCTGTGCCCGCCACGTCAAAGGCTCTATGACAATATTTTGCTTGACTTTGCTTTGAAAGTAATCTGCAGCAAATTTTAAAACTCTTACTTTTATAGTGGTTCAGTTATGGTTTGTGTATTGACTTTATACAGAGGTACTCATCCCTGGATTTAGAATTTTTTTATTATTTTATATAAAATTCTAAAATTATTGTAGAGTTCTGTAAATATTGTTTAACATATCCCGCTGACAAAAATAAAAAGTGCTGTCAGCTTTGCAGTTCCTTTAAATAGGTAAAATTGCTTACTTTCACTGCTTTTTCTCTATTTGCTCTTGGAAATGAGTTATTTTTATGGGAAAAAAGGATCCTATATTTGAATCGAGATAAGGAATCTCCTTACAAAATTTTATTAAAAGTCATCAAGTAGTTTTTACATGATCCGATCACAGACACACAGAAATACTGACAGTCAGACAAAAATTTTAAAAATTGCTGCTTTGTATTCCATTTCGACATAATTTTTAAAAAATATTTCATGTACAGAAATGATCCTGTTACAGCTTTGTTACTTGTGTAGCTTTTCAATAAGTTCGTTACTATAAGAGATTAGGTAACAAAAATATTGTTGGTGTAGCACAAAATTATTATTAAAATTTTAAAAATATAATTGATTAAAAAATCATTATTTTCTAGCAAATAGTTTTTCTATAAGTTGTAACTTGCTGCTTTTAAAAATAACGTTTATTACGAAAGCTTTTCTTAAAGCCAACCTTGCATTGCCATACTGTTTCATGTTGATTATCTTAAGTACAATAAAACTGTAGTTAAAGGGAATTTGGGTAGAATAAAGCTTTTCGCTTTTTTTCGTAATTTAAAATTATTAACTTGGAAAGCGGTTAAAAAACATCTGTTAATAACGACTACAAAACTTGAGTATATTTTTGCCCTCAATGAAGTTTTTCAAACACACACTTTGGGAGAGCAAATATTAAACGAATTAAAGTGCTGGATGGCTGGCTGGCTTATTAGTATTTATACAGTCATACAATTAGTTGCTTCTTGGCCGCTTTGGTGACTACATGTTAATCGGAAAAAGGAAACTTAATAAATAATAACAAAATAAAAAAAAAAACAATAAAGTAAATATTTTGAAATACCGGTATACCAACAAAACAAAAATAATTTAAAGTTTAATAAAATTATAAAACTGGGTTGGTACCTTTTTTAATTCAAAAGAATATTTTTAAAATAATAATAAATATTTAAATTAAGCCGTTTTAATATAAATGTGTGTTTAATTTTAATATAATAAATTAAAAACATTAAATAGAAAAACAAATATTTAACAAAAATATTTAAAAAAAGCAACCTAGAAAAATCTGTGTAAAATATTTTTTTTTTAAATTAATAGTAAAAAGGAAAAATTCCGGAAGTGCAAGTGAAAATTCGAGGAAAACTTCATAATCATCCCTTGTGTGCGTATATCTGTATATTTAAGGGTGGTGTTTCTACCGGTATTTTCTATATGTTTGTGTAAAAAAGCTCCCAACAAATACTCTTGTGCCTGCCTATTTGCTCTCTATTACAAACGTAAATAGAGCACTATTTTGTTTGTTGTTTAATTGTTGTTGTATTATTAAATTTCATGTTTTACCTAGTGTTGCCAGAAACTTTTAACTAAAAATTATGATAAAAAAAAATAGAAATCTGAAAAATCTTAAATAGAAAATACTAGATCTAAAAATGTCTCGAAATGTAAGAAAATTTAAAAACCACTAACTCTGCTCTTAAGAAAATATCTTTAAAATTCCCTTTTATTTTACTTTTACTCCCAACTTAATAGTTTTAAAAACTTATAAAATATCACTCAGCCAATAGCCTATAGAGGGTTCAATTAAAAATGTAATTAAAAATTATTGTTTAAAGACAGTTTTTTCGAAGTTAGAAGGATAACACTTTAAAGGAAAAAAATCTCTCAATCATAAAAAATCTTTGCTCTGTCAACACTGGTGTAACTGAATTTAGTTGCTCTTTTCTATTTTGTTTAAGTGTGAGTGAGTGTGTGTGTGTTCACAAGGAACTTTTATGTTAAAAAAGTACGATTGAGTAGATGATGTTATAAACTGACATTAACTTTTACAATTACAACAACAATTTACTCAGGTTGACGACCCATTATAAGTTCTATACATAATTAAACACATGGAAACAAACAAATGTAAATAACATTTATTATTGTATTAAATCGTAATAAAAAGTCCATGTATTTTACATTTCGTGTTACCTGTTTGTTTTGCGGGTGTTTTCAAAGTTTGAATTAATTAATGTGACCGATAACAAAAGGTTTTGTAGGCAGTCATGTATTTTGAAATTTTTTTATTTTAAAATCAACATATTTAAGCAATTTATTTTGCTAACTAAAAGAGCTACAAAGTTAAAATCATAAATCGCTTTAAATAATTTAAATTTAAAATTTCATTCAATATACAAATATCTGGTATGTAAAAGATTTATCGTCTTGTTTATAATAGAGTTAAAAACACTTTCCATTGTACGAGGGTATGTCTTGCCAAAGGTGTATAAAGGCCGTTTCACGCTATAATACAAGTATTAAAACTTTTGAGAAAAATAAAAGCCTGACATGATGACTTGTTATTGTTTCTTAAAAAATTTCAAACAGCGATTAGATGAGGGTTTAATGTTACAATACAATTACACCTTCATTCGTTTTAGTGAATGAAGGTTTTGATAAACTAGGATACTACCTACTCTCTAACCGGGGCATCGCAGAATAGATAGAGATTTAAATTTCTGAGAAGAACGATATTTTTTGTAGAAAACTTGCTCTATAAAGAAGATAAAATTCTTATATTTAATGAAATAATATTTTCCATTTAAGATTTGTATTTTACAAATTTTAATTAATAAAAAAATATTCAATTTAATAATTAAGTTTTAACGCTCTAGGTCTTTTTTTATAAAAATATTTTAATTTATTTTTATATTCGATATTTCGCTACACCATTGGGTAGCATCGTCAGGAATTAAAAAAGTTTTGTAATATTTAATTGAACGAAAATATTAAAATGATTGAAAAAACTTTTTGTCAATCAAATTTAAAAAATTTAAAAAACTAACATTTCAAAACATTCAAAAACAAAATTTTCAAAAGCAAATAAAATGTTACTACGAATGATAAAAATATTTTTAAACCTATTCATATTTATATAAAATTTCTTATATTAAAAAATGTTTAAACAGTTTTTAGAAAAACCAAAATAATTTCACATATAAAAATAATAATACTAATAATTTCGAATATAAAAATAAATTAAAATATTTTTATAAAAAAAGACCTAGAGCGTTAAAACTTAATTATAAAATTATTCAAAAGGTCAAAAATTACAATAATTGTTTAATATTCAATTTATTTAGAAATTAATTCAAATTTTGAATTGGATTGGGTTTTATAAAAAAGGGATAGGGTTTAGGTGACGTAATTTGACGAATGTATATGTTCTTATGTTTTCAACCGTCATAAACATGCAAATGGAATTTATATAGAGTGCATATATACATATCTATTTATTTACAATAACAAAAAAGAAAATAATAATGGGAGTCCCTATGGTGAACTTAATTTTACTTATCTTTTGAACCATTACAGAAAGTCAGTTGAAGTTTACAAGGTACGTGTATTGCGATGTCTGCTTTAACATCAAGTATTGTAATTAAAGAGTTTCCACATGAAATAATTATTTAAGTAAATAGAGCTTATATTCTGAACCCTAATAGGCAGACGTTAATCGTCTGTATATATATGTATATAAAGCCTGTACATCGAGTACCGAGAGTACCGAGTATTGCGTATTTCATTGTTAATGGATAGTATTTTTAGAAAAATATTGAAGAGAATATTTGACGACTACGACGATAAATTTTAGCTGCTATTATTTAAATGGGGGTATTCAGTAGTAATGAGTATCCCATTGAAAAGTATTGAGTAGTATCGGGTAATAGAAAGTAGTAGAAATTGCCACCACTATTCTATACCCGCTACAGCAATATGTAGTACCATAACACAGTAAACAAATTTCACTGTCAGTTTATATGACAGGTGTAATATGCTTTCAAATAGGCGAATTCTGGCGTGTAAAGTAGATATTCCGTCTATATCTCTTTTGATATTTAAATTGTTTTTTGTACAGGTAATAACAGTGTTAGATGTAATGATTTAAATAAAAAACATCTACCTTCAGTTATTAAAAACCAAAACATTTTACGAATATACAAGGGTTTCTTACTCGTATTTACCTATCCAAGATAAGAAAAAACATAAAAAGGTAAAATTTTTAAAAAATCGCAAAAAAATGGCGTAAAATTGCGCAACGTTTTTTTTACAGTATAAAAGTAGAGATCGTAAATTTTGTAGTGATATATAACATTTTTAGGATCGCGATGGAGATCACTCTTCAAAAGCTTTTCACTTTTTTTTTGACAAAAAATTTTACCAAAAAAAACTTTTTTTTTTAATTTTGAACGAAATTTTTTATCATTAAAAATTACAACAAAAAAATTTCTAAAAATTAACATAAGTAGCTACTAATAAACCCTTTCACAGAAAACAAAAATCAATACAAAATCTTTATTCGTTTAGCCACCAAAAAATATATTGCGAACCTTTCAAAATCGTTTAAAAAGTCATTAAAAACGTATGCGATTTACTCAACTTTCCTGATTTTAACAGTGTCCCAAAACGACAAATCTCAAGCTAAAGTCTTGAAAATTCACTATACGATGCAGAATTTTGTTATCTGTCGAACTGCGTACTTAAATTTTTAAATTTCTCAAAATTAATTTTTGGCCTAATGTCCGGCTAGATTGGCAAAATACCCCTCTGTGCGCTGGGTATAGTATAACTCCGCAATTTTTAAGTATGTATAAGTGTGTGTGTGTAATTCGCACAGCTGATTGTTAAAGAATTTGTCTATTTATTTATCCATATTTGTTTACTTTAACCAAACAAAATCGAAATGAGAATAATTAATGTTTCAATATTGCTTTAAGTTCTTATTACTCATGCACTGTAGGCAAATATTTTATTTATTATTTATTTCTTTTTCTTTTTATTCTTTCAAGAAGTTTTCAGTTACAAAAGTTCTCCTTTTGTTACAGTTACTGTTTGAAGCGCTCTTTTAAACTCAAATGTAGGTGTAGTGGATTGTTTTTGGTTATTGCGGTTATTCTTTTGAGTTTCGTTAACATATTTTTGTTAAGTACTTTTAGTTTTTTTTTTTGTCAAGATTTCTAAGTAGTTACAACCTAAATTTCAATACAGTTCATAGAACATGAGTATGTACTTTGTTGTGTTCTGTGTATTTTGTGTGACATCATATGCCTTACATCAAGAGAGGTTTCTACAAGGATTTAGTCGTAAAATGAACATTAGAATCGTCCTTGTTTTAAGTGGAATTAGAATATGGGGAAAAAGCTTTTTGTCTTAAATTTTAAAATTTCTTAGCAAATATTTCTGCGATGTTTTTATAACGAGTGATTTTTTAAGAGCTTGAGAACTTTTTTTTAAAAAAAAAGCATAAAATTTGCAAAATCTCATCGGTTCTTTATTTGAAACGTTAGATTGGTCCATGACATTTACTTTTTGAAGATAATTTCATTTAAATGTTGACCGCGGCTGCGTCTTAGGTGGTCCATTCGGAAAGTCCAATTTTGGGCAACTTTTTCGAGCATTTCGGCCGGAATAGCCCGAATTTCTTCGGAAATGTTGTCTTCCAAAGCTGGAATAGTTGCTGGCTTATTTCTGTAGACTTTAGACTTGACGTAGCCCCACAAAAAATAGTCTAAAGGCGTCAAATCGCATGATCTTGGTGGCCAACTTACCGGTCCATTTCTTGAGATGAATTGTTCTCCGAAGTTTTCCCTCAAAATGGTCATAGAATCGCGAGCTGTGTGGCATGTAGCGCCATCTTGTCAACCAAGTTCAGTTGTTCCATTTTTGGCAACAAAAAGTTTGTTAGCATCGAACGATAGCGATCGCCATTCACCGTAACGTTGCGTCCAACAGCATCTTTGAAAAAATACGGTCCAATGATTCCACCAGCGTACAAACCACGCCAAACAGTGCATTTTTCGGGATGCATGGGCAGTTCTTGAACGGCTTCTGGATGCTCTTCACTCCAAATGCGGCAATTTTGCTTATTTACGTAGCCATTCAACCAGAAATGAGCCTCATCGCTGAACAAAATTTGTCACATTTGAACATTTCGAACCGAACACTGATTTTGGTAATAAAATTCAATGATTTGCAAGCGTTGCTCGTTAGTAAGTCTATTCATGATGAAATGTCAAAGCATACTGAGCATCTTTCTCTTTGGCACCATGTCTGAAATCTCACGTGATCTGTCAAATACTAATGCATGAAAATCCTAACCTCAAAAAAATCACCCATTATCAAGTGTTTTAATAGTTAAATATTTTTTTTTTTATTTAAAAAAATATTGTTTACATATACGATTTGGGTTTTTTTTAAAGGATGTGGGACATTTCTCAGAAAATTTTCTTTCCAAAAAATTTTTCGTAACATAAAAGAAAATATTTTTAAAACAGGGACATTTTAGTAGAATAATAGTTAATTTACATTTATAAAATAAATAATAGTTAATTTAATTTTAGTTAATTTATAAATTGACAAAATATCTCTAGAAAATTTTTATATTATGTGCGACCTTTTCCATAAAAATTTTTATTATCACGCCAGAAAATTTGTAAATATTTTTTTACAGAACATGATAAAATTTCAAAAAATTTTTATAGCATGTTAGTAATTTTTTATAACATGCAAGAATTTTTCTGAAGAGAATTATCTTACAAAAAAAAAAAAAAAAATTGAATTTCTAGAAAAGTTGCTCTAATTTCTTACAGAAGATTGGCTGAAACTACAATATGGTAGTAAATATTAAAGAAAAAAGAGGGACGCTTTGAGTTCGTTCTCCCCAACTGACGTTATTTGATTGAATATAAATACAACCCAAAGTAAATAGATACGCAGAACGCTGAAGAAGGAGCCATAGTCTAAAATAAATTTTTGCCGTTTTTACTTTACCATACGTAGTATAAGGTAAAGTATAGTAATCATGAAAAAAATCGAGGTCGGGATTTCGACGGATTTATATGTTTTGAGGTATCCTGAATTCATTTTTACTATTTTCGCGACGATGTCTGTAGGTGGGTTCGTGCGTGAGTGGGTGTGTATGCCACTATTTTTGTGGAGTTTGTACAGGTAATACCGTGTGAC
Source organism: Phasia obesa (assembly GCA_949628195.1). Lineage (NCBI taxonomy): Eukaryota > Metazoa > Arthropoda > Insecta > Diptera > Tachinidae > Phasia > Phasia obesa. The sequence goes on from OX451219.1 coordinate 131,823,681, forward strand.
CTAACAAAATTAAATTTAGTATGTGCCTTTGGTATATGGAGATAAAGAGCTGTATAGTTTTTTTGGCATAATCGGGAGAGGGCAAGGCGTAGTCTCCTTACCCCCAAATTTTGTGAACGGTCTACAGGTCATACCGTATGACATATTAAAATGAAATTCAGTATGTGCCTTTGGTTTATGGAGATGAAGAGTTGTATAAACTTTGGGCATAATCGGGAAGGGGCAAGGGGTAGTTTACTTAACACTCCGAACCGAAAATCTTAAATTTTCGATTCGAATATACTCTGAACTTTAATATATGCATAAAAATATCTGTTTTCATTGGGTATGGTAAAGTTGAGTGTACCACTCCAGTTTTATTTCTTTAAAATTAATCACTAATTTTTAAAAAATATTTTGTCAACTTACAAAGAATAAAACGAACTTAAGCCTTACTTCAAAAGTTCATTTAATATTTATTTATAGCATGTGCGATTTTTTTTTATAGGAAATTAGTCTCAAAAACGTTAATATTGTATGGAAAAATTTTTTTTAAAATGTGAAAAGTTTCCCCAAAAAATTTGATAGCATATGAGAAATATACTTTAAAGAGTATTTTTTTATTAAATGTGAGAAAGGTTTTTTTTTAGAAAACTTTTAGTATTATGCGAACAAATTTTATGAAATATATTTTTACAATTTGTAAGAATTTGTCCTTAGAAAATTTATCATGGTATATGAAATATATTTTTTACAAAACTGTTTATATCATTGAACATTTTTCTGCATCTCTTGGAATGTTTTGGTAGAAAAAATTTGCATAGCTCGAGATAAATTTTGGAAATATAGTGAAAAATATTTTTATTGAAAATGTTCATTGCATTAAAGAAATTTTCGTGGTATATTAGAAATACTCCTTCTTAAAAACTGTCATCGCATGTAGGGAATTTTCTTAATGTACATTATTCGTAGTATGTAAGACATGATTTTTTTAAATTGTTGCATAGCATATGATAAACAAAAATTTTTGTATATTCTTGAAGAATTTATGTCTAAAAATATTTTCATAGTTTGTTACAAATTTCCTATAGCACAAGAACAATTTTCTTTAGAAATCAGTTTGTAGCATGTGACAAATTTTCTTTAGAAAATATTGTACATATTTTTTTATACAAAAATTTTTGTAGTTGGTGATAAATTTTCTATAGCATGCTAGAATTTTTTAAATAAAATTTTTATTTGTACGGGGTCAAATTTTTTTAATTAAATTTTTTTTGGCATGTGCGCAGTTGTCGTTATAGAAAAGTATATTTTAAAATATTTTTTATAGTATCTAAAAAAAAATTATATAAAAATTTTTGTTGCATGCAACAAATTTTTTTCTTTAGAAATCCTAGGATGTGAAAAACAGAAATCTTTTCATATATGTACATATATGTATAAGAAATTTTTTCTTAAAATTTATTATGGATGGAAAAGGTTTCTTTTGTATTTTGTATTACTTGAAAAATTTTTATTCCAAAAGTTTTGCTAAGATGCAGAAAGTTTCTATAGCATGCTAGAAAATGGTATTGCTGTAGGCAATTTTCACATTGCATGTGATAATTTTTTCATTTTTAATTTCTACAGAAAAGTGATTTTAATATAAATATTTTTGTGGTTTGTAAAAAATTTTCTATAGCATGTTAGAATTTTTATTTGTATGGGATCAGTTTTTTTTAATAAAAATTTTTATAGCATGTGAGCAGTTTTCATTACAGAATGGTACAGCATCTAAAAAATTTTATAAAAATTTAATATTAAAAAATGTTTGTTAGAAAATGTTTTAATGACTTGAGACAAATTTGCGTTTTTATAACATTTGTGAAACTTTCTATACATTTTTTAAGTATGCGAACAACTTGTCTCTTTCTTTTAAAAAAATGTTCATATAGTATTTGAAAAATATTCTTTTTTGAATTTTTCATTGCGAGCATGACTTTTTTTTCTTGAGAAATAAACATGAATTTAAATTTTTCTAGGAAATTTTCTATAAAAAATTCTTTGTAGATTATTTTTTTCCAAAATCTATTGTAGGATGGAGAAGGCTTTTTTTAATTTTTTTGTACATACATATTTTGTGAGAAATTTTGTTTAGCTAGGATATGAGAAATTTTCTATTGCATGCTAAAAACTTTCTATAGAAAATCTTTCCTTGAATTTCTCTCATATCGAGTTATAGAAAAACCATTACATTTTTGCGGAATTTTCGCATTGCATGTGAGAATTTTTTCATTTTTATTCTCTACAGAAAGAAAACTGTATTTTATATACATATTCTCACATATTTTTTATAGCATGGGTTTTTTATAAATTTATAAATATTCTTTTTTAATTTTACAATTTTTTTGTTATTTTATGTAGAAAATTTTTTGTACAACTTGAAAAATTTGTATTCCGATAGATTGCTAGGATAAGAAATTTTCTATAGCATGTTAGAAATTTTTTATAAAAAAATTTTCTTTGTATATCAGGTTTTTTTTATAAAAAATTTCATAGCAAGTTATAGAAAACCATTACAGCTTGAAGTGGTATTGATGTAGGCAATTTTCGCATTACATGTTACATTTTCTATAGAAAACTTATTATAGCAATCTCCAAAATAATACATATTTACATTTTATTTTTTAATAATTTTCTGTTGAAATTTTTCTATAAAATACCGTCAATGGGAAACACTGGTGATATATGCTAGTTTTAATAAACAGATATCAGCTTTAATATCAACCCAGTCATCAGAGTGCTAAGTAGCTGAACCACGTAAGCTGCAGCAGCTTATTATTGAAATCTATACTGACAAATAAATATTTCCATATTACCTATTGTTGCGATCTCTTATGTATTTAAATATTTGCATTTATAATACTATTTATTCTGAGGTAGTTAAGAATCAATTTATATTAACATAATGTTTTATGTCAAATATCATCCATCAGTTTCGCAAATAAAACTGAAAACAATAGCAAACCGCAAATAATATGATGCAATCTTTTTGAAGATTTTAATAGTAATAGAGTGTTCGTTGTTAAGTTTATTTATTTTTAATATTATTTTTTTTTTCATTGCTATCTTTTAATTCTGTAGAACATTTTTGATTTGATTTAAAAATTATGAAAAACGAACCTTGAAATTCTACTACAATGACAACCAACCATCATCGTCGTCAGCAACCATCATGACCAACAAAACTACATATTCAACATAAAAATTGCTAAATTAAAAATAACAAATGAGATGAATGGCAATTATCACATTACAATTTGTTTAAGATTTCTTTGAAACACACTGGCGTGGTCATACTTAACATGACCAGCAGAGGTCCCGCTCTTTTTAAAGCTCGATCCCATTTAAATTTTAAGTGTCACTTTTTATACTAAAATCTGGCTTTAAAATTTTCCAGCTTTTTAGTTTCTCTGTTTTAATAAATTTGTTTCTAAGAAATGTTTTTGTTGATTAAATACATAACATACGACGGCGGTTTGATAATTAGGTGACTTTTTAGATGAAAGAAATTGCTCCAAAAGTAGAAGGGAAGGGAAGTGGGGGGTGGAGTATATATAGAATAATTTGAAATAAAAATGCGTTTCAAACTGCTTGAAGTACCATAGAATATCGAATAGGGATATCTGTTTCTGTACAAACAGTAAAGTCTCAAAGGTACATATGTCTCTGCGATGTGTGAATGTGAATGCTATGGCGGAAAGTTCAACAGTCACCCTTAGCAACTGCGGATGAATGGGATAAGGGGACATTGTTTCATGACTATTTACAATTATTTTGGCATTCCATTCTTGGTCAAATAAACGATGCTCTCTATCATCTGACCCAGTTTAGGTGGTCCAATGAGCCGAATTGCTTGAGTGTAAGGAGAGTTTGGCCCTTAATAGATTAAAAAAAAACGGCTGTATTACTACTGTTGCCAAAAATGCAGCTACGTACTTGGTAGCTGTTCGGACCCATATAATGATTTCAGCAGAAGCTGGCAAGATGTGGAAGAATAGTAAACGATCGAACATCTCACCTCTCTTACTGGAACAAAGTAGGATCAAATATTTTTTGAGGAGTTGCGGTTGGTTTTCTAGACTTCTTCAAGTTTGTACGACATAACTATATGTTCGTTAGATTTCTTTATTTTTAATTGTTTTTATTGTTTACTCTTACATCTATAGAAGCTCATTTTATAGATTTTTGCCATAGTGTGCTCCAGTGCATTTCCTTGATTTGATTAGCTTATAAATATTCATGCAAAATATACTGAACTTCTTCTTTTGAGGTGCCAATAGTTTCAGTCCCCCCACGCAATTTCATTTTTCGATCGTTTGATTATTTTTAGAATGATGACTTCTTTTGAGCAACCTGAACATTTGACGTCATATGTGCTGGTATGACCACAACGGAACTTAGTAAACTAATTTTCAACCATTGAAACGAATCAAGACTTCTCTTGGTTTCGCTGATGGTTGTTTTACGTAAAAAATATATTTTATTAAATTTTCGTTAAAAATAAAGAGTAATAGACACAGTTTGCTGAAAAAATTAACAGTGGTATTCATGACTAATAGTTAACAGGTGCAGTGTTGCATAAAAAGTTAATGCGCTGTACATACAAAAATTAATGAAATTATCGAACTGCACTCGTAGCATTATAAACCTCCAAACTATTAGATTTTAAATTGGTTGTATCATATAAAATAAATAACATCATTACAGAAATGGTCTATTAAAACAGAAAATTAGATTTTTCAGGTCCCGCTCTTTAATAAAAATCCATTTGGTCACGTTAATCATACTACAGTTAAAACAGTTACGTATTAAATCTAATAAAAGTCATTTGAGGCAGTTAGTCCATATGCATAAATGAATTAAAAGTTTTCTTACAATAGAATAAACAAACAAAGAGGAAGACCACATTTTGTGTCTCTGCCCGTTATTACAAGGCCGCAGGCTTAGGTGGCTGGTTGAAAGATTTCACGGAAACTCTCGGTGTAAACTGGAAGATATCGTCGGTTTCATCAGGAAAATTAGGTAGCTAACTGGCTAGTTTTTGACACAACCCTTCTAAATCTAATCTAACCTAGTACAATTTAAGTAAAAAAAGTAGAAAGACAGTTGATAAAATTTTAAAATTTCATTTATCATCTGGGGCTCACAATTAGTACATGTAAGTACTAAACCTACTTCGTAATCTGTTCAATATGTGTGACGACCACTGACCATTGACTTAAATATGACTCTTTTTTAAACAAATTTTGTGATATTTGCAATTGATTTTGAATTGTAAATGAATAAATTGGTCGATTTTGTAAAAAGTGAAATTTCTTTCACTACAATTACACATTTTTTGGATTTTTTTTTTTGTTAAAGTTATAAAAATGTAAATGAAGTAACAAAATGTTTTATACCAGCTTAAAAACGTGACACATCTAGCATGTACACACATATATAATTTATTGCTACGTTACATTCTGTCTTCACTAACTATCGACTTGTCTTGACAAAAGTCATATGTACTTCATATAAAAAAAAAAAATATTGTTTTGAATACCGCTTTTTTATATGAAGTTTGACTTTTGTCATGACAAATCGATGGCTCGTGAAGACGGGTTATAAAATCAAATTTATGAAAGTAATTGATTTCTAAATAAAAAAATTCTAAAAAAAAATTAAAAATTATTTTCGCAACACAAAATAAACTTTTTCGAATTGGATCAAAAATTATTCAGCCAGTTTTTATAACATTAAATAAAGCCAGTCTTCACTATTCTACACAATCGTGCGATTCAATAACAAAAATATCTGACAGAATTCTGACCTACTTAAAATAGCGTTGTAGATGCCATACCTTTACAAAAATAAGATTTTGCACCTGCGATCTTAAAGACAAAAATATTTTTTGTATTTTTTTAAAAGATTGTCAAATTGTACAGACCTGTCAAAAAGACTGCACTACATACACTGCAAATCCAAGGTACATTTTTATCAGGTAGCCTTACTACGGAGGAAAAATATTAAGGAGAAAATACAATACAATTTCCTCCTAAATGGAAGTTTAACTGTCAAACTCCATATAAAAAAAATTAAAAATGTTCACCTTAATATGTTCCCTCCGTAGTGAGGGTACCTGATAAATGTGTCTTGCTTCTAAAGGCCAGGATTCACTATCCTACACGATCGTATTATTCAATCACCAAAAAATCTGGCAGAATTCTGTCCTACTCAAAAAATCGTTTGAAACTGGCGTTGTAGTTGCCACACTATTATACATAAAGAAGTAAATCTTCTTCTTCAACTCTGATTGCGTGAAAAAAAATATAATATGAATTTTTTTATAAGTTTATCAAATCGTATAGACCTGCCTTTCACACTCTTCTAATCCGCACTATCATACTCTTTGAGCACTCATGCTATACGACTGAGTAAGAACTATCAGACTTTTTGAGCACACATCCCATTGTTGACAGATCAAACGACTGACTATAATAATTAACTGTGGCCTTTACGATAATCTTTTTCCAATTTGAGCTCTATTGTAGTAAATAGGAGTTAATCACTCTTTAGTACTCTTTTAAGTTTGTTGCTTTATTCCAAGCCTTCCTAATTTGTAATAAACTATAATTACCTAAAAAGGAATATGAAGTCTTTCTAAACTGCTTCTTTACTCCTTCTTTAGTAGTAACAAGGCCTTGTAGTCAATTTACATATGTACCTATGTTGTATATATTTATTACACGTCGTCATTGCGGAACAGGCCTTCCACTCTCGCTTATGCCGTCAAGCGCTCCAAAGGACTAACGATAATTATATCTGCTAGAAGGCAATTTAATGTCTTTTTAGAAGTATTTTGTAACAAAAACTAGGAGAAAAATTCTTTGACAAGAGATTATTTTATTTTTCTAATTTTATTAAGCATTTTTTTAATAATCTTTTTATCTTAAATATTTTCTTATTTTTTTTTTGGGAATTGAACCTGCAACCGGCAGACTGATAGATTAGCGCAATACCAATCAGCCTTTCGAGGCATTTTAATGGAAAGCAGCAATCAATAAAATCAAACAAATAAAGGGCAAATAAATGAAATATTTATTTTATAAACTAGCTGTGCCCGCCACGTCGTGGGTGTTCTGACAATTACTCGATTTTGCTTTAAAAGTATACCACACCAAGTGTAAGAATCTTGTATGTATTTCTTTTTATAAAAAATTCTAAAATTCTTAAAATTATTGTAAAGTTCTGTAAGAGGTGTTTAAAATATTTTAATAACAATTAGCCAATTCACTATGTCTGCTAAATTCCTAAATCCTAATGTGCTATTTAGGGTCAAATAGCACTACTGTGAACGACCTGTCGTATGTCAGCCATTGTGTATTTCAATAAACGTCATACGACTACACAGAAATTTCATAAACAACAGAAAACATATAATAAAATCAATCATGCCAACTTTTCCAAACAAAAAACGCAGAAATATGAGTGTGGCATCACTGAATTCAATAGCACGATGAGAAAACATAGGTTTCAAAGTACTATTGTCATATAATATTTTTTAATGAGAAATACCAACAACATTTTAATGACAGTCATAAATATTTATGACAATAGGACAGTAGAACACAATAGCAGACATAGTGAATTGGCTAAATGTATTTCGACAAAGTAAAAATACAAATTGTATTCAACTGGCGCCATCTGTTGCGTAATAGTAAAATAAAAATATATAAAAAGTGTGTTGAAAATGTAACCGTGTTGAAAATATTCTAGTTTTAAACCAAAATTTTTTTCCTTTTTCTCTTAGAAATAATAATATTGGGACCAGGATACTAAGGTACTTTCTTACAAAATTTTGTAAAAATCCATCCAGTAGTTTTTACGTGATGCGAACACAAATGAAAAGCAGACAGACAGACTGACGGATATGAGTTACTATTTTATTATATGTATAGATGAGAAATCAAGACCTTCTTTGGAAGGAACAGAAAAATTAGTGTTGTAGAGGAGGAAGGTCAAAGCATGGTTTATAGACGGCCCAAAGTGGAATGGCCTCTTTAGTTTTACCACTGGGTACATTATTCATATTCGCTTTTATTTAAATTTTTCGTAAGAAATCACCTTTTCTACAATATAAATTAAGCAAACAATTCTTTTGCAATTTGAAAGCTGCAGCATTTTGTCAAATTAAAAAAAAAATAGAACAAATATAATTTTCCATCCAAAGTTTAAAGAAAAATCTCTAAATTGGCTCTCAACACATTTATTATTGGCAAAATACCAAATAAGAAAAAAAAAAATACCAAATCCTCATACAATTTCCTTTGTCATATAATACAGGGCTTAAATAAGAAAACAATGAGCAAAAAAAATAAATAAAAAAGAAACAAAACAAACAAACTATTGTTACGGTAATAATAGTAATAATAAAAAATTGTAGTTACAATGACACTTTTAAACGACGACAATATAAAACAATACAGAGTGCATTTATACGGGAAAGTAATTTGAATTCTACTGTTTATGAATATTTATGAACAACAAAAAGTCCAAGTGCTTTGCTTTTTTATTCCACATGCCACTTGTAGTGATGTGGTTGTAAGTTGGTTTTTGTAATTCACAAAGTTGTTACTGGGTAGAATTAAAAGCGAAAGTTAGTTGTACTTAAATGTACATGATTGCACAAAAAAAATTAAAAAAAAAACATTAACAGTGTTGGGCATAATGTTAGAATTAATTGGTTGGTTGGTATACCTGACAGTAGTGTAGTGCTGCCAAAGTCTTTAGTAGTAGCACCGAAAATCCTTTTTTTTGAGTACTCCATACCCAAAAGTAATATTTTTAGAAACTGATTGAATATGAAATGCAACGTTTACTTTAAAATTCTGATTACCAGAGCAATTCTGTTATATAAACAAAAGTATTAAGTTAAATCAATAAGTAGTGAGTAGTATCGAGTAGTTAAAGCTTGCGACGCACTCATTCACTTACCTTGTTCAAATTGTTAATTTAAGTTTGGGTGGATTTTATTTAATATATAAAATCATCCAAAGTGGTCCCTTACAAATCTGATAGGCCTAATTAGCCGAACGTAACTTAACGAAATATAACACATAAAAATTGTTGTTGTTAGAGATTTGCCTGCTCTTTTTCGCCTTTTTGCTTTTTTTCATTGTATTCCGTAAAAAAGTATTTTCATAATATTAAAATGGGTTCTGTAATACTGACTGTTGAGTTTTGGCAGCTAATGACGGATGGTCCTACTGTGGGGGAGTGTATGTATTGCGCAAATATTATGAAGTAGTGCTTTCAAGTTAATTATTTAATTCGAAGTGATACAGTGAACAATTAACTAACATCTGCACCTTAAAGAAATGAAAGATTTCAAGTTAAGGACGATAACAACTTGCAGTTCCTGATGCCATAAGGGAAATAATTAATATCATCCCGTTTATGTACTCAGCGCATAGGCACAGCTGGGAATGAAGCAGCAGACGAACTAGCAAAAAGGGGATCTGCTGTGAATTTCTGTTGACCAGAACTCAGAGTAGCACTGGGTGAACTAACTAAACCTGAAGGCTACTAGATATAGACAGGCTCGAATGGTGCTCAAAGAGCCCCATGGCAGGATGATCAGATATAATCGAAATACCTCAAGCTAAATACCTGTGTTGGTAACAGGTAATGGAAACTTCAAGTATCGATTAGCTAAAATGAAAATCGAAGAAGATGTTAGTTAGTTTCAGACTATGCCTGAAGGACGCTGAGACATTAGTGCACATTGTGTGTGAATGTACAGTACTGACTAGCCAGTAAGATTTAGACCACGGGCAAAAACTTATTAAGGCGGATGCTATGGGAGGAACTAGGCCTTAGACAAAACTCCGTGATGAGGAAGAAGGCCAGTCGATAGACGAAAATCACTAAAGAGTAATGGCAACAGTAATGACTGGTGGTAACACGTGACTCAATGAACGTTATGTTGTCGTAAATTACAAGTCGTTTGCCTATAGTCATTGAGGATGGAAGGGGGTCGAAAAGCGACCCGTTAAAGAAGAGGTCTGCTTCAATATTCCCCCTACATTGATAATAATGTTTACTTAACAGCTCAACTTAACTTTAATAATATAATGACAGTTTCTAAAATTATTATTTTCTGATTTATCGCTATTTTATGTCATGTCGGATGTTCCCTCGTATTCTAACGACAATTTTCTTATTTTTTTTTTCTCAAATGTAAATGCAAAAACCCACAATTATGTGCCTAAAATTTTCAGTTGTAAAGTTACATTTGCTTGCAAATAGACCAGGTCATACATTACAAATGAAGTGTGAAAACTGGGAGAACAGAATGAATTAAAGAAAATAAATGAAAGAAAAAATAAGTAAAAAACACCTGTATGTGCACACACTCTAACAACATATTTTCTTAAATTATCTATACATATATGTACATACATATGTATAATAAAACAGTAACTCATTTCCTGTCTGTCTGTTTGTGTTCGCATCATGTAAAAACAACTGGATGGATTTTAACAAAATTTTGTGAGGAGGTACCTTAGTATCCTGATTCCAATATAGGATACTTTTTTTTGCAAAAATATTTTACTTCCAAAAGAAAGTAGAGAAAACGCAGTAAAACTGCGCCGATTTTTTACCGATTTAAAAGTACTGCATACTTTAAGGCACCTTTTATTTTTGAAAGCGGGATATTTCAAACACGGTTGCGCTACAGATGGCGCTGTTTTAAAATACTGACAAAATATGAATTGAAAGCGGGATATTTTAAACACGGTTGCCCAACTGATGACGCTGTTTTAAAATAATGACAAAATATGAATTACTTACTGCCAAATAGCCAATTGAATAAAATTGGTATTTGATTCGTGTTTTTACTTTGTGAAGTTATATTGTTATTAAAATATTTTAAACACCTTTTTCAGAGCTGTACAATAATTTTTTAGAATTCTAGAATTTTATCCAGGGATGGGTACCTTTATATAAAGTAAATACGTAAGAGTCTAAAAACTTAGTGTGGGTTTAGTTTCACAATATTGTCAGAACGAACACAACGTGTGTGGGTACAGCTAGTATTCAACATTTAAGTTCTGCATTTAATGTTCTTCCAGTTACATTGTCCAACAGTTGTACAACTACAAACTCACTCGTACAATTCGTACTACGGTTACAATACAAAGTAAAAGAATAGAAAAACTTTTATCATTGTAACCAGTTACTCATTCACTCACTCCACTCGTATGTTTGTTTGTCGCATTTAAATAAGTGCGACGAGTAAGTATTCATGAGATTAAAAACGTGACTTTTGGGTTAACAAATGCCAACAACAGAGTTTAAAACTAAATAAAAGCGCATTAAAATTATTGTTGCTGTTTGCAACAAATTACGACTGGAATTAAACTAAATAGAACTATTTTGTGTTGTTGCTGTTATTGCTGTTGTTTTATTTAATGTTCATGCAAAAAAAAAACTGGGTTAAAATTAGCACAATTTCATCCATGCAGCCAAACAAACCGATTACTTGTGACTTTAATAGAAATACTCATTAATTTGTGTTTAATAATTCATTTACGTGTTTTCCCCTTTTACTGTTAGATTATGCTACGAGGGGAAGTCAATAAGTCTTTAAAAGAATTTAAGATTTTCAAAATAGTCTCCTTTAAGTTCGTAGAATTTCTACTAGTGATTCTCTAACTTTTTCTAACTCTTTCCAAAGTATGATTTTAAAAATTATTCTTTTGTAGAGAAAACTTTGTCATTCAGTTTTAATCCTTTAACGCCACTTTATTTATATTTAAATTCAATAAAAAGCCATGGAAAGCAAAATCAATTTGAAAATAAAGTCGTGTTTTGTTTGCCATCACACTGCACAAGCAAGCTTTGTATTGTATTCATAATTTTTATTTTCTGCGATTAATTGTCCTTATACCCGATAATTTTAAGCTGTTTTTTTTTTATAGATTAATATGGTTTGACAGATGAGAATGTCAATACTGTGTTGACATTTATGTTTAGTAATGTTTAGCAAGTCATCATGATGCATTTGAATCCAGCACAAAGCTTCAAAATTGTCGAAATTTACCTGAAAAAAAAACAAATCTATTCGCGAAGTTCACAGAACACTTTGTCCATTTTACGGTCAACATAATCGGCATAGTGAGCAAGCAATTCGTGCAGTTGTTGATCATTTTCGCATTAATGTTACTCTTTTCGATTCCAAATCAGAAGAGAATAGTGCTGCTGTAGTATTAAAAAAAAACACCGAAATTTCGATACGACGTCGACGTCTTAACTTGTTGGCATTTATGCTTTAACACGGCATTTACACATGCAAGTGCATTGAGTGAAAAACTCAATACACTCACACTTTTTCACTAATACACTCAAACATTTCGAACTTGCAGCTCAGCTTGCAAGAGATTTTGCTTGTAAGTGAATTTTTGGCACTTGCAGCAAGTAAAATGACAAATAAAAAAACAGTGTTACCAAGGTTAAGTTTTGCATAGATTTATAGCTGCTTTTCACTTTATTTAAACAAAATTATAAATAAAAAAGAATAGAACTGTCCTACAACGACTGTTAAAAAGTGTTTAGAGATATATTAGAGATATATTTCATACATTTTTATTAAAATATTTTTGCAGTTATTTTACGAAAGTGGAAACACGGCAATACTGATTTCCAAAACATAAACATTGGTAAAAATAAAGTCATTTTCCAAAAAAAATGGAGCAAAAACTTACAAAGGAGGAAATTATTAAACTAATTTCCTTATATCGATCAAAAGAAGTGTTGTGGAACATGAACAGCAAATTGTATAGACGAAATTACTTAAAAGTAAAAGCTTATGAAGATATTGGTTCGCAAATGGGGATGCCGGCTGACATTGTTAAAAAAAAATACGTTCCCTACGAGCTACGTACACAGGAGAAAAGAATAAAATGCATAAGAAGTCTGGGTCAGGTACGGAAGGTATTATATCAGCCCTCCTCATTCTGGTTCCAAGAAATGAAATTTTTGGACAACAGTATTGCCATAAGATCCAAATCAGCCAACTTGCAGCACTTTCGAATATTTTTTTAATATTTTCGATGATAATACGTATTTGCTACTTGCATGCAAGTACTTGCATGTGTAAAGGCAGTGTAAGCCAAACGAACATAGTTTTTGCAGATTGGGCTTATTTGAACTGGTCTTATTTATCAAAGAATTATGTTTAGTTGTGAGTTCATTTCAGGTTAAATGGCAAAATTTTCGTATTTCGAGCGAAGACAATTCACAAGCCGTTAACGTATTATCATAACATCCATTAAAATTTACTTTATCATCGATCCCCATTTCTTTCGAAAAGAGCAAGTAGCTGCCGTTACGGTGAATGGTAAGCACTATCGAGTAAAGCTGACTAAATTATTGTTTTCAAAAATTAATCAGTTAAACATCAACGGCATTTAATACCAACAAAACGAAGCAATTTGCCATACAACGATTTATTGTAAAAACAATTTCGTGATAACTTTAACACTAAAGTGCTCCTGTTCACTGGCCCCTCGTTCGTGGTGCCTTGAATATAGTCAGATTTATAAGAAACAAGTAAGAGTGCTATATTCGGCCCTACCGAATCTTATATACCCTTCACGATATTAATGTTAGATATTGCTATATATTTTCGGCTTTTACTCTTATTATTTTACACATCATTATGAATTAAACAAAATTTTAAAGAATAATACTTAAATACTAATACTAAGTATAATACTAAAATTTTTTTGTTTAATTTTTTTGTAAAAATGTTTTTGAACATTTTTTGTAAATTTTTTTTAAATAATTTTTATGTTAAAATGTTTTGAGAATTTTCTGTAATATTTAATTTTTTTGTAATATTTTTAGAAATTGTTTTGAAAATTTTTTTGTAAACATTTTTTGATAATTTTTTGGAATTTTTTTTAAATTTTTTGTAAAAATTTTTTGTAAAACTTTCTTTGCAATCTATATTGCATTAGAAAGGCCATATAAAAGCAAACAAATACTAAAAAAATATCCTCATATTGACTCCGGGCATGGTTTTTTTGCTCGCTGCCTCTAATATAGCCGAATTGCAACCTTAAAATGTTCGAAACTATTCCTGGCAGATTGGTGTGCTTAACTTTTCTGTACCGACCGAACACGGACAGTGAGCATTAGGCTCACTTCAAAATGGTCAATTGTTTTGTGTTCATAAGAGGACGTCTTCACAAGCCATAAATTGAATAAAACATAAACATGACGCCGCACAGAGGGGTATATTGCCAATCTAGCCGGACATTAGGCCAAAAATTAATTTTGAGAAATGTAAAAATTTAAGTACGCAGTTCGACAGACAAAATTCTGCATCGTATAGTGAATTTTCAAGACTTTTGCATGAGAATTGTCGTTTTGGGACCATGTTAAAATCAGGAAAGTTGAGTAAATCGCATACGTTTTGATTGACTTTAAACGATTTTGAGAGGTTTGCAATATATTTTTGGTAACTAAACGAATAAAGATTTTGTATTGATTTTTCTTTTCTGTGAAAGGGTTTATTAGTAGCTACTTATGTTAGTTTTTAGAAATTTTTTTTTTTAAATTTTAATGCTAAAAAATTTCGTTCAAATTTAAAAAGAGGTTTTTTTTTGTTAAATTTTTTGTAAAAAAAAGTGAAAAGCTTTTTAAGAGTGATCTCCATCGCGATCCTAAAAATGTTATATATCACTACAAAATTTACGATCTCTTCTTTAATACTGTGAAAATAAACCTTGCGCATATTTGCGCCATTTTTTTGCGATTTTTTAAAAATTACACCTTTTTCTGTTTTGTCTTATCTTGGATAGGTAAATCCGAAGCTTTTGCCAAGTTCTGACCCACAAAATACTAGTATAAGACCCACTCCAAAAAAAGGTCATTACCTTTTACGAAAGAAGCAATTTCTTTCATGCTTCCACCAGCACTTACCGCTGAAAAGGATTTAGATTCGGAAGAGGTCTTTGATGAATCAGACGAAGAAGAACCATGGCACTCATCATCTTCTTAGTGCAAAGAAGTTGTTTTAAATAAATTAATTGTTATAATTTTAAATAAAATTTATCGTTACAATCATAAATAAGTTATTACTATAAATAAATTAATTATTTTCCGATAAATAAAATACTATTAAGTAACAAATTACAAAAATATATTTTTAATAATATTCTTGGGAGGCGGGGATTGGTTAGGCATTGGAAAGCTTAAAAATGAATATTTTTAGGAAATTGGCAAAAAAAATAAAAAAAAAGTTTTTTTCACATGGACTTTTTGTGGGTGAGATTGGAGGAATACCTCCCCCTGCCCATAAAAATAAATTTTTATGGTTTTAAGAAGTATAAAATCTATATCTTTGAATAATTGCAATATTTTTTCAAATAATATTTTATTTAACCGCCCACAAAAGGGGCGGGGCTAAAAATGGCATTTAACAATCTCTTGAGTCCAATTGCTAAACAAAATGACGGGAAAATTAAAAAAAAACTTGCATTTTTCAGAGGTAGGATTAGTTCTTTCAAGAGGAACTTTTTTCTCCTTGGTCCGATTTTTCCTATTTTCTAGCTTTGACAGCCTATAACAGATATTTCTGCAAAGTTTCATTAACCTCGGGGCACTCAGTACATTTATAGAGCCAATATAAGCTAAAAAAACAGTAATGTCCGGCTAGATTGGCAAAATACCCCTATGTGCGCCGGCAGATCATCAGAATTAATTTGTGCGTGTTGTTATAGGTGGCAAATACGTGTTTATGTTATTTTCTGTTTGAACATAATTTTCTGTTTTTCAACAATGTTGTTTGAAAGCTTATTGCACTGCAGATAGTAGTAGTACGTTTGAGCAATAGGCGGCGCTGTTTGAAAATAAAACTGTCAAACTAAAATATAAGAAAAACATTGTCATGTTATAAAACAGGTTTCAAAACTCCCGGCTTACATTAGCCATCAACATGTCTCAACAAAAGTCAAACTTCATATAAGAAAGACAGTATTAAAAATAATGCTTTTTTTATATGAAGTTTGACTTTTAACAACCATGACGTGGGCAGTCTACACTTAACACTCACATGATGTTAGTGTTAATGTTTATAATTTTATGTCTAATGTAGACGGGGGGTTAAAGTCGATGCTTTTCGATGTCTGCCTTAGTTTCAGTGAATTTATTATAAAATACAATTTGAAACAACAGCTAATTTTAAAATTGTTTGCTGGGATATAATATATAAATATGTATTCATCGATTATATTTTTTTGCGCGTTTTTTTGGGATTTATAATAATAAACGCCTCTTTCATATTTATTTTGGTATTTATTTAAGATTTATTAATTATGTATGCAAATTTGCTTAATAATTATGATGCTAAAAATAATGTAAAACCACTTCTCTCACAAAAATAAATTTTAAACAATATTACGAAGGTGATGAAAAAAAGCAATATAGTTATAACAACACATGACAATAATAATGAATATTCTAAGTTTATTTTTAAACATAAAAGAAATTTGTCCCTGTTATATATCTAATATTACCTTTTTCAAATGTTCTTTTATGGAGACAGCCTCTTGTGGAATAAACAAAATTTAGTTCATAATATAAAAGAGGTCATACGAACTGTGAAGAAAACCATTGCATGTTAAAACATAAAAAATTCAGAAAAACATTTTTAAAAACCACTGAGTAAAACCTTCTGAGGCTAGCAGATAATTATGTAGGTCTATAGTTTCACACCTGAGCTGAAGGAACAATACAAGCGGTGGAGAGAAAGGATGAAATTTTGCCCCAAGTCATAGCGTCACTCAGAATTTTTCAGTTATGTGCGTTGAAATTTCAACATTTATGATATTTCTCATAAATGAAATTTCTAAAAATTTATATTTTTTTCACGGTCAGAAATGAACAACAAAAACTGCTCTGCCTACGATCAGACATGAATGAGTGTAACTGCTTTTTTTTAGCATACAAACATGAACGAACGGTGAAAGACCTAAAATATCCGTATTATTCATATATAATAAGTATTGAATTTGCTCATTCTCATTAACGCTCTTTTACATAAATGTTTGTAATTTTTTTTTTCATTTTATGAAAATCTCATGAATGAGGTTTCTTAAACATTTTGTTACTACATACGCCGGCAATTGCACATTATAAAATATGTGCATATAGATACACACATATATATGTACATACATACATACATACATACATACATACATACATACATACATACATACATACATACATACATACATACATACATACATTTATGCGAATGCTTAATGCAAACATTTGTCTGCTATCTTTTCATTTCTGAAAAATGAACAAAATTGTAAATTCTCATATATGAGCAATTGCGTAGTAAAAAAAATATTTTTTCATTTATTTACTTTTGAATAGGAAGGAAAAAAATAAATTATCTCACTCATGAATGAACAAACGACAAATATTTTCTAGTCCCTCATACATGTATAAAAAGAAGCAGAAAAAATTGAAATGTACATACTCTGCTTTCAACCAGTCCGAAAATATATCACTGCACTGCATCTAATAGGTAGTTTTTTTTTTTATAAAAAATGTATGGTGAAACATGTTGCTGCTATCATTTGCAGGCCATTCCTCTGATGTTTGAACGAAACAAGCAGTATCTCTCCTTCTTAGTCGAATTTAACCACGAACATTTAGGATGTTACGGGCTAGTGAATTTGGATGTTTAGCTATTTCTGCTTTAACTGATCTCACGTTTAGATCTTTGTGAATGTTCGAGTTTTTTTATATTTGTTCAATATTGCTAGCTGAGGCAGCAACCCATGTCTGAATTTTTTAACACCATATTGGTTTTAGGAACGACTTGTCAAGTAGAAGATTGCAATCTAAGCTTAATGGTAAAGTTTCCGCCAATATGCCAGTTTAGTTGGACTGCTTTTGATTTTACCACCAAATATCAATATAATTGATGATGTTAATGATTTCTGTTAAAAACATTTTGTTTTACTAAATTAATATTTTACTGATAATAAATGTTTACAACAGTATTAATCTGCTATTTTATTAAAAACTTTAAAAATTTAATATTAAAATTTATTGAAAAACGGGTTATAATTTTAATTTTACCACAAATGCTCATTTAGGTTCTTCAATGACTGATTTGATTCTATTTTACTGAACAACAGACAAGGGGGTTAGCGACATTATTTGTTGTTGATGGCTCTTTGCCGTGTTGAAGTTTAATCTGTTATAGAAATAAATCTAAATTGTTATTATGGATTTTATTTTATACTGCACTGCACTATGTGAAAACGATTATTTATGTATTTAAAACCTGATATCACAGAACTACATATTTATGCAGTAAGAAAGTCCTTATAGTAGTTGTTTACGCAGTACTTTTTTATAAACAACTTCAATACGATAAATAATAAAACAAAACTATTCAAATTTAAATAAATTAATTAATGGGTGTTGCTAGAGTTATTTAAAATAAGTTTCTAAGTATCGAACTTCATTAAAACTGGTAAAGCCGCATTTGGTTTTCTACCAGAGTACCGAAATTCTCACTCACAGCTGAATGATGTATGAGTATGTATATTTTAGTTCTTTCTGCTTCTTTTCATACATGTGTGAGAGACAAAAAAATATTTTGTGTTTGTTCATTTATGAGTGAGATGATTTTTTTCCTTTCTATTCAAATGTGAATAAATGAAAAAATATTTTGTTTTTCACTCAAGAATTTACAAGAATGTATGTATGTGTGTATGTATGTGCTCACATTTTGTAATGTGCAACTGTCGGCGTATGCAGTAACAAAGTATTTTAGAAATCTCATGTATGAGAAATATCATAAGATGTTGAAATTTCAATTCTCATAAATGAAAAATCCTGAACCCTGGTTTTTACCCTTTTATCCCCTCTGGGTCTAAGTTTTTAAAACAGACATAGAGTATGGCACCAGTGTTGCCACAAATAATTTTTTTTCCTACCAAAACTTCCCTTAAAACCTACCAAAAAATGAATATTAATTTATGATGCCCAAGTTTTCTACCTATCATAGTTGCCAAGTAACTGGATGATAAAAAAAAACTACTTTGTATTGAAAGTGTAACTCCAACTTGAAATATCAAAAAAGTATATACGCTATTTTTCCACCAGATCAGGAAGATGGATCCACTCGTGTAGGCACATTTTATGATTTATACATATACACACATATGTATGTGACAGCGCACATAGAATTTTTTTCTTTAAACTGGGGTAAAATTTACTGGAGAATCGAATGGTAGTGGTCTTATGTATCGAAAATTTGGGTTTTCTATATATGTATAAGTACGAGTACGGAATAAAACATAACATTTTTCTTTTAATTTTTTGAAAACTTTAAACTTGAAAACTCTTAACTTAAAAATGTTTAATGAATTGAAGTTGTCCCATACCACCCTTGAAGTGTTTCTGAGGTAATTTAAGTGCCGGATAAAAAATAGTTTTCGGTCGTAATCGGTCATTTCGGAGTCATAACAGCATTTACACTTGGAAAAAAGATTACAGTTGAAACAACAATCCTTTAAACTTAACTTTTTTATCCTAAGGTCTCTTGCTATTTGCACGATCACATATCCATACATATGTATTAACGCAAATTTTTGCAGATT
This sequence comes from Phasia obesa, assembly GCA_949628195.1. Classification (NCBI taxonomy): domain Eukaryota; kingdom Metazoa; phylum Arthropoda; class Insecta; order Diptera; family Tachinidae; genus Phasia; species Phasia obesa. The sequence goes on from OX451219.1 coordinate 131,843,381, forward strand.
ATGACTATTTTGTAATAATTCTATCTGGCAACTCATAGTCATTTTCTTTTAACTAAAAATCTAGTCTAATTACTTCATATTTTTTGGGTGATTTATAAGCGAAGGTGTTTTAAAAGCGAGTAATAAAATTTGCCAACGTGGAAATGAAGTCATTATATGACAGTTATTTGTTATGGTAACGTCTAATGTTTTTGCAAGGATGTGGCTAAAAGATCCTTGATTTTGTGTTAAACAAACCTTTAAACTCTCTTCACCTACTATTGTGTTGTAAAGTATACAAATTAACCAGTTACAGGTAACGTCAGGGTTGATTTGATTACCGTCGTAAAATGTTGCATGTTTTTCTCAAATGTTCATTTTACAAAATTAACGCATGGACGTACAACAACAATTTATTTGAGAACGTTATGCTGTCATCTGTTATCAAGCGGAAAAGAGTGAAATAAACACAACACAAGCACTTGATTGATTCAGTTGGTTGATTACCAACACAGTCAAGTCACTTGAGCTAAGTTAATTTCACTTAAAAGAAAACTTAAATATTCTCTAGTAAAATAAACTAAAAAAACTAATATTGCGTGTAATTTTGTACTTGAATTCTGTCGTGTTTTTATTTTAAATATCAAATCATTTTCGAATTAATATTCCGTCATACGTACATACATATGTATGTAGGTGGTGTGTATGTGTGTTTGTATTCGTGGTATGTTGCATAGTAATAAATGACACGAGTTTCGTTTTCGTGACCATGGCCGTTGTCATATCTGTCTATAAGGAAGAGTGGTGGGAGGGGCGCCAAAGTAATTTAACATAATAATTGCTTTTAAGAACTTCACGATTAAGATAACATTTTTGATTGTTTAGAAAATAAATTGTAAATTAAACTACCCTCAATGAATATAAATTTATGCTATTTAATTTATTAACTATTTGTACGAGTTTAGGTCAATAAGTCTTTGCAGAAACATAGAAAACCAGAAGCCGGTGAGTTAAAACTATATGGTTGATTTTATCAGGTTCCTACTGGACCTCCTTAACGAGGCATATCCTTTGAGGATCTGCGTCCATAATGGATGATTTTTTAAGAGCTTTCGGATTTGAGTAAAAAAAAAAAAAAAACATAAAATTTAGAGAAATGTATGAAACCTTTGAGTCCATAGAACGATCTATATAATTCAATGTGAGTGATTGCCTTAGCTTCCTCCAAAATCTGCAGCGCGTATAGGAAGTGAGACTCCAAATTTAGCTAGGTAAAATTAATAAGAGTTTAATGGTGAAAAAAATCCAGTGAAAAAAATTGAGTTTAATGGTTCTCCTCCAGTGAAAAATTGAGTTTTAAAAATTGTGATCCTCCAATGTCCGACTTATTTAATTAAAATTAATAGAATGTACACAATAACCAAAACGATTACACGTGGCTGATTAAAGCAACCACCAATACAGTGCAACAGTACAGCTATTCGTGGAAGCCAATCAGTCAGAGTGAGTGAGACGTAAACCACTCGCAGACCGAGCAACCGGGACGGCCTGATTGACTTTAAGCGATAATGACAATGACGCGCGCACGTGTTTCCCAACCCAGAGCTATTTTACGACTGGAAATAAATTCTTCAACATTTGTTCCAGTGTGTTAACCGTTGCGGGCTTGTCTCTATAAACATAAGCTTTGACATAGCCCCACGAAAAAAAGTCGAAAGGAGTTAAATCACACTATCTAGGCGGCCCAATACCGGACCCAAACGTCAAATAAACTGTTCACCGAACTCGTCTCTCAATAGGACCATTGTATCGCGTGCTGTGTGATATGTGGCACCGTCTTCCATTTTGGGCCAAACAAAAATTTGTAATCATCGCACGGTAGCGCTCGCCCTTCACAGAAACGTTCCTGCCTTCGTCGCCCTTGAAAAAGTACGATCCAATGAAGCCTCCGGCCCATAATCCACACCACACGAGATGCAGTTCTTGCAATACTTCTAGCTGCCCTTCATACCAAATACTGCGATTTTTTTCGCGTATCCATTGAACTAGAAATGAGCATCGTCGCTGAACACGATTTTCCGATAAACCGAGCATGAATTTTGGTAATAAAATTCAATTCATTTTTAAGTCGACTGACGGTTAAATTATAGACCAAACTGAACATGTTGAACAGTAACATGTTAAACAAAAACAGCTGAGCTGCCAAAAAACAGTGTTGTCAAAAAGAAAGTTCCTAAAAAATCACCCGATAAATAGTCCAAAATTATGTCTTAAATGTGTCTTGAACTTCGCCTTACTTACCATAAATTTCTTGAAAAAGCAAAAGTTATCTTAGCCAATGGGGTGACCCGGTGAACTAGTAAATAGTGTGCTAGTTTATCAGTCCAGGGTTGTGAGTTCCATTCCCATCAAAGACTACGTTTTTTTTTGTCTCCAGCACACTGGCTAACATGAGGCTAAGGTCCACTAGCAGACACATATTAAATGTGGATGTAATATGGCGACCTTAGTCTTAGACAAATGTAAGCAATTACTAGAGACTCTAATACAGTCGAGAGAAAAGTGACAGCACGAAACCCAATGAAAGCTAGATAGTCATTAATTTTTAATCGCGTTCCAGAAATAATGGAGAATTTCAGGATGTAAAAAAGGCAACTATTAAGTTGGTGGTCAGATCCGATATCCCCCTTCAAAATATACATATATCTTAACCAATCAATTGCCTAACAAAACTTTATAGCGAATTTTCCTAAAATTTAATTTCAGCCGTCTTTTAAATATTGATATTTTTCTGAAACTTCCTTAATTGTGAATTCTTAGTGCTTATATTTCTTTTAAAATACTTATTGACTTACCCTCGTATGTTAACATAAAGGTCATCAATGTTAAAAAAATAATTTTAATTTTATAAATGATTTGTTTTTCTATTTTTATGTCATTTCAGATTTTGGTTTCATTCAGAATTATAAGACTGATTGGAAGGGGAAAGAAAGCAACCACCAGCATTCAAATGTACTACTAACAAGGATTTTTTTGTATATTTAATTAACCCATACATACACACACACACATTGTAAAACAAAACATCAAACTAAAAGATAAGAGATAAAACAGCATCATCATAGTCATCGTCATCATGTTTTTGCCGGTTAAATCAAATCTGTGAGTATAGACAAATTTTTATATTGAAATAAATATGAAAAGAAATTGCATACAAAGGATAAATAAATTACCATAAATTACATTAGGGAGATCACATTTAAATGTGGAAATAAAAATTAATTTACAAAAATAATTTTAAAAAAAACTTTGATTTAAAAAAACCCTGATGATGCCTTGAAATGCAGCACTGCTGGTTATCTAATGCACAAAGTGTTTACTAAAGCATCACTGAAACAAATGATGCGCAACAGGGGCTGATGCAATTAAAAAGCTTCAATATCGTAAAACAATCGGGTATGCAAATCAGTTGCAGCGAGCGCTCTGATGCATTTCTAAAGTTAAAACTGCTTTTAATGCTAAAATTATTAAGCAGAAGAATCATTGTCTTCGATTTTAGTTTGAAATAAAAACATGCAAAACGCATTCGTAGACGTTTTTTTTTGACCTAAGGGTAAAAAAGTTGATTCTATAGGTGAGCCTTTTAAAATTTACCCTTTTTTTTACGTTTTTTTAGGAGTGTAAATGCTGTTAATATATGACAACGAAATTACCGATTATGACCTATTTTTTTTTTCTTGTACTAAATTACACACTGAAAAACAAATTTTTTGACCTCAAATTTGGAGTTCAGGGACCACTTCGATTCGACATCTCAATAAATTTTACCTAAAATTCTTGGTTAAGTTATCAAAAAATTTCATAATTTTTTTCAGTACTTGGCTTTGGTGTGGTCCGGAACCATTCCCATTCGATTCTTCAACAAATTTTGCCCCTATCGTTCAATCTATCCTTAGGTCCCTTCCTCTACGCGTGATCACATATCTGAAATCATACCCTCAGTTAGTATGGGACCACTTTCATTTTATTTTTCCACTAAGTTTTACCTCAATTAAAGGAAAAAACCATTTGAAAGCTTTTAAGACTTTCAGTGAAACGTTTTAAAGTTCACCGAAAAACTTCAAACTTTTAAAAAAATGTTGTAAAATGTTATGATCTTTTTCGACCTTCGGGATCGAGTCAACATCGATCAACAGACTTTCCAGTGGCACTAATTTTCATTGTAGTTTATATCCCTAGCTTGACTCAGTGCTTTCAATGAAAATGGAGTACCAGACGCCAGGGTTGCTGGAACCTTAAACTAGAAGAACAGAACTGTTTTATTACGGGTTCTTTTCGAGGCCCGACCAGTGTCCAAACGACTGGTACTACGGGAACTAGTAGCCCCTCAGAGAGGAACGGCTCTCTGTGGGGCTACCGGTTGTTGGTGAGGTCCCCCTGGGGTTTCAGGTGGTGGCAGAGATGGTGCATGATTGATCAAGTCTGCTGTTACACTCTCAATAGAAGGAATTGGATGGTCTCCAACCGCTAAACAAGAGTTTAGGACATGGGTCCAGGCTTGCCATATTCTCTAAATTGCTACTCATTGCGTACGTATTATGTACTGTGCGATATTTTGCAATGATGGGATAATGACATGGGTGTGCTGTTGTCGCTTCATTGCGCTTATATTGTGTGTGCTGGTCTACATTTAAAGTTTCATACAGTAGTAAAAACACTGTCCGATAAGGGCCAACACTTGCTGACATTGGTCAAAACATTCTCCAAACCCCTAAACAAGGGGTATATGGCATAGGTACAAGCTTGCCATATTCTATAAATTGCTACTAATTGTGACTGTATGGTACATTGCGATTGCGATATTAGGTGCTTTACAAACGGCACCTCTATCGTATAGTGTGCTGGACTCACTTTCACCAGTGATAAGACCTCCGTCAGGTAAGGCCATCATTCTTGACACATTCTAATGCTTTAACTCATTGCTTTCGGTGTATATTCCAGCTCCAGATGCTGGGGTTTCTGGAACCTGAATCTAGAAGAAAAGGTTTGTGTATATAGGTCTTTCAAGGCCCCACTAGTGTCGAAACGATTGGTACCATAGGAAGCGTTAGCCCCACAGAGAAACGTCCATTTCTGAGACGGGTTATTGATGAGATGAGTTACACATAAGGGCTGATGTTTATACCAAGATTTGCAGTGCAAGTTTGGTCACGTGTTCTGTTGCACTCTCAACAGAAGGCACCATTATAATGTCAGCAGTTTGGTGGCCTCCAAACCCATGAATAAGCGGTAAGATCATGGGTTCAGGCTTTCTGTGTTCCATAGATTGCTTCTAATGGCAATATGAGAGTACGAGCTACTTATTGTGATGATGATAAGAGCATCATGCTAGGTACTGACATAAATATAGACAACATTTATCGCGTTCTCTGTTCACGGTGAAATAAAAGTCAACTTAAAGAAAATAAAATTTTTTATATTTCAGTTAAAATAAGGAATAGATTGTTTTTTTTTCTAAATAGATCAAAGGGTTTGCCTTAAACACAGTTTTACCAATTGAAATTTTCAAAAATGTATTCGCAATAAATAAATGAATAAATAAATAAATAAATAAAATTTTAAATATTTAATCAAAGCTTCTAAATTCATATAGAGATACACATTTTACACCTGAATAAATTATAAAAAAAATAAAACATTTCTCAGTTTAGTATGCAAGTGATTAAATTCAAACATATTTTATAGATGAAATGTGAAACCCTTATATACTTAAACAAATAATATTATATAAGTACATATGTATGCATATACATTTGTACATATCCACTAATCCAAAGCTTTCGATTTTTTCTGAAGTCAGACTTGTCGAATTCGGTAAGACATTTCGGTAGTTTGTCTGAAAACTGAAAAAATAACGAATTTGTTATGACATTTCGGTTATTTGTCTGTACAAATAAAAAAATGTATAAAACTTTGATTTATTTGTAAGAAAATAAAAATCAAAATTGTATTAAATAAAAAAGAACAATAGTAAATACGAAAAATTGAATAAATACATGCAAGATGGACAATTGAAATCGAATTGATTACGGTAAAGTATTGCCTTGAATACCAAATCTTTAACTAATCATTATATACCTACATGTCGTTGCGATTTCGTACCTACATTTTGTTACGATTTCGTAACTACATATCGTTACGAAGTCGTGTCAACCCTATCATATAAAAATCGTTACGATTTCGGTAATATTTCGGTTCCGAAATCGGAAGATTTTTTCGAACAGTCGTTACGAATTCTTTACGAAATCGGAACATTTGGTTTGTTGGGTACTCGCACATAAATAAGTATACATATGTATGTATGTATACAATTGTGTTTAAAAAAGAACAATTAAAAGAATTAAATCCCCACTACATATTTGTTATCATTTTATTTTAGTTGACATTTTGTTTGTCGGTGTGTATGAATGAGTGATATGACATTGGAAATTTGTTTGCATGCGTTTTGTTCATAAGTTTCCCCCCAAAAGTTTTTGTTTTATATCCTTGTTTGAATCCACACACAAGGGTTGGTTGTTACTTTCCATTATGTTTTGCTGTTGTGGTTAACATTGTTGTTAACAAACATTTTACATGCATACACATACACATGCACGCACATTCACTCATTTATTTATTTCCTCCGCTTTAGTCACGTTAATAGCTTTGAGGCTCAGAACATTGTTGTTGTTGTTGTTGCTGTTGTTTATTACACAGCACTGTCCATTAACTATTGACTAAAAATTGTTCGTCATTTTGGCGTCGCGATGTCATCATACACAGAAGTTGTAAACTGAAACTCATACTCCACCATTAGCTCACAGACACATACATATGTACGTACATGTAATGCGAACAAATATTATTGCAGCTGCTATTAAGAAATAAATAAAAAATCTGTCCTAAATTTAACATTTTTAGTTTAAAGGGAATAAAAGATAAATTTCGGAAATAAAACTCATCAAATTCGCAAGTTCATGCAGCTTTAGTTATTTGACGTATAAAGATATTAAGAAATGAGGTTAATTGAATAAATACTTTCACATAAAAATACTGACATAAAAATTGCTTTTTAGCCTAAATTTTTTAAACTTTTTTTAAATTTAAATTATGAAGCTAAACTGATGTAATGAACAACAAAGCAAAACAATGACATAAGGAAACGGAAGTTCAACACAATATGATCAACAATTTTGATATTTGTAAGAAATAGCAAAGTGTTCTTCGCAATGCACACTGGGTCTAAAAGTGTGAATTTAATATTTAATTATAAAAAGCATTTTTAAAAATTCTTTTGTTTTCCATAATGCTGTTTTGCTTTTTAATAAAACCACATTTATTTTTCAAAAATATGGTTTTATGGAAAATGCTAGTTTTTATACTAAAGCTATTATTCAAAAGTTGTTTTAATATTAATTTAATGGTACTTTTAATCAAGAGAGTTATCTGTGAAAAAAAAAATGTACATAATTGGAAAAAAAATTGTTTTTTAACAATAAACATTTCTTCAGAAAGGTGCTTTTATTGAAAACTAGCAGTGCCCGCCACGTCTATTGGCCGCAATATCAACTGCATTGCTTCAAAAAGTTTGCTTCTACCTCAAGCGGAATTGTTTCGTCTTCCAGCGCATTGGATGGAAATCCCCTTTTTTTCTTTTTTAGCTTTGTTCCAACATTTTCATATTACCGACGCAAATCGAGGCACTAATGACACAACTTCGAAATATGCATACATTTTAAATAGACGCATCTACGAAAAGGCACAAGCCGAAGCGACGCAAACGGCGTATTGGTGTATATGCTTTTTTGTAAAGGTTCCTAGAGTTATCATTTATTCGATTAATTTAAAACCTAGCTTTTCAACAATTCTAAAAATTGCATTTTTAAGGTAATTTCTTACCTTAAAACCGGTTCGAGTAACCGGTTTTTTAGTGAATGAAAAACGGGTATTTTTTAATTTTTCAAAGCTGAAAACTTGGCAGCACCTTTTATTTTTGTAAAGGGGGAAAAATATGATAGTCCGGATTAAAAGTGTATGTGTAGGACATATTTTTTGACAGGTCTGTACAATTCGATTAATTTAAAACCTAGTTTTTCAAGAATTCTAAAAATTGCTTTTTTATAAAACGCGGTTTTAATTTCTTACCTTAAAACCGGTTCGAGTAACCGGTTTCTTCAAAGCTGAAAACTTGGCAGCACCTTTTAATTTTATTAACGGGAAAAAAGTATGATAGAGCGCATTCAAAGTGTATGTCAAGGCGAATTCATACCATGTGGAGTTGATAGTCCAGCTGATTGTTTTTTGCTCTCGTTTTCTGCTAATCTAATGTCAAATTTGGTGTTTTGTTGTAGTTGTTGCTCTACTGCTCACACCTGGTATGAACTCGCCTTGGTGTATGTGTAAGACATACTTTTTGACAGGTCTGTACAATGTAATAATTTATTGAAAAAAATCATAACATATTGCTGATCTCATGGAAATGGAAGCTTTGCAAAATCTTCTCTTTGTACAACAATATTTTGTAAGAATTTTTTGAGATAAACAGAATTCTGTCATTTTTTTTTATTCGTAGGATAGTTAATCCTGAAATTTAAAAATGCCATTTCAGTATAACAGTGATGCTAACTCATTAGTTTTATCAATATAAGCACATGTAATAAAATTCAAAGAGGACGGTTTGAAAATGACATAAAAGATGTTTTGAAATTTTTTCCAAATGGATTACAAAACAGTGATTTTTAGAATTTCTGTCTGTCTGTTTGTGATCGCATCACGCAAAAACTACTGGATGAATTTTAATACAATTTTGTAAGAAGGTACCTTGGTATCTTGGTTCAAATATAGGATACTTTTTCCCGTAAAAATATCTTATTTCCGAGAGAAAATAGAGAAAGATTTGAAAAACTTGACAGCACCTTTTATTTTTGTTAGCGGAATATTTTAAACACTATTTATAGAACTCTACAATTGATATAGAATTTTAAATAAATTTTAGAATCTTTTCCAGGGATGGTACAATGATTACAGAATTTTAAATAAATTTTAGAATTTTTTCCAGGGATGGGTACCTCGATATAAAGAAAATACTGAAGCACTATAAAAGTAAAAGTTTTAAAATTTGGTGTGGATTACTTTCAAAGAAAAATCGAACAAAATATTTTCAAGAAGCCTACGACGTAGCGGCAACAGCTAGTATTTGAATATAATGATTTTATATTCTACTTACTGAATAAAAAGTGAGTGTCATTAGGGCTTTATTTGTACAAATACATTACACAACATTCAATATCAAATTATAATTACTTAGAATACAAGCTCACATAAAACATAGAGCAGTATGTATGTAATGTAGGGGGAATATCGAAGCAGACCACTTCCATAATGGTTTCCTTTTCGACCCCCTTCCGTCCTCTATGATTACAGGCAACCGAAATGTAATTTACGGCAACTTACTTACATTGAGTTATGTGCTACAACCAGCCCTTAATCTTGACTTTAGTGATTTCAGACTGTCGACTGGTAACTGTCACGCAGTCTCTAGTAATTTATTTATTTATTTAGGTCTATGGATACAATAAATCCCGACAGACTAGCATAATAAATTAAAATTTAAAAATAATTATATTATTTTAATGAATTACTTAAAACATTTTTAAATTCATTGAATTAAATACTTATATCTAAATTATTTGCAAATTTGTTGTATAATATCATGGATCTATTCAAAGGTTTATTGATAGCATACGATGTTCTGTGAATATCTATCTTGAAAAGGTAATTGTTGTTTCTTAGAGATCTAGAACGAACATACAGTTTAATGTCATGTAGTAAATCAGGACAATCTATTAGACCATTGACAAAATTGTATAAAAAAGTAATTTATGAAATATTGCGTCTTGTTTCAAGAGTTTTTAATGAAATTAATTCACATTTATCCGCATAAGAAGGAATTGGAATCGAGGGTAATGAATTAGAAAAATTTAAAAACGAAACAGCATATTTTATAAATTTTTTTTGTATTTGCTCAACACGATGCGTATTAATTTGGGAACTGGGGCTCCAAATAAACGAGGCATATTCTAATTTGGATCTTACATAAGTAGTAAACAAATTGCTAGCATTTGTTCAGCGCAATGTCCCCCCGGGGGGACATAGATAGAGAAGTAAAAATTTAAATTATAAAAATAAAATTGCTAAAGCTAAAGAAAAAGTTACAATGTTTTTTTAATAAAAAAATATTGTAATAACTTCTTTTGGTTCGCTCTGAAAAAAATTGGATTTTTATTTGCAAAGAGGTTTCTTTTTATTCAAAAAAATATTCTACATACAATTGTCTTGTATATTTTACTTTTACACTCTTTTATTATTATTTGTTTTATTCCAGCTCCACCGATAACACTGCCAACAGTGAAGACGTCACTACCACCAGTAACAACTCTACTCAAACTCCCAGTGATCTTAGCCCACCGGGACCAAATGAAGAAATCTTGCCACAAGCCCACCATCAAAATCCAGGACACTGTGTGGCATCATTTGCTGCTATCAATCAAATGCGTACAAACTCGCAGGTGAATGAACAAGTTTTTTTCTTCTTCTTACCAAAAAAAAATAATATTAAAACCCTTTTAAAAGCTGAAACTGCCAGTTGACATTTCGTTTTGGCATTAAAGAAAGAATCCCTACAAATGCCTTGAAGGCAAAAAGAGAAGATTAAAAAAAGTGTTTGTAATCTGTAACAAAACGGTTTATAAAAATAATACTCGAACATTATTTAGTTTGGGACGTGCCAGACATAGTGACGCATGGTGGAAAATGAAAACGTTTGAAATTTTATTTCTTTAACAAGAACCTCTTCCTGGCACGAGTGTCATTAAGTTGCAAACAAATACAAGTAAATTGTAGGGTTTATTGACTTGTTTCATCTTTGAGCACTTGTTTGCTGCATTGGAAACTCAGGCCAAGTCTGCATATAGAATATTGAAATTTCTATACACACAAGTACGAGTAGGTATAGACGACATGAGTGCTGAATAAATTGTCTGAATTTTTTTTTGTTTTTCTTAAAAAATTGAATTCAGCACCTACTGAGTTGAGAGGTGAAAGTAAACCATAGTGAAATAGGAATAGGAGTGGAAACACACAATAAAAAAATGATATAATCCCATTAGAACAAGTCTTAAGGTAGACAGATGAGGAAATTTTAACTTGTTAAATACGAGATGTGTTCAAAAAAAACAACGGAAATGTTTATTGTTCTTCCAAAAACTTTAGTTTTTCACTAAAAATTGTTTAATGGTCTCCAGAGGCCGTCTTCACTAGTCATAAAATTAAACAAAACATAAACACTGCCAATCAGTCTATCGAAGCATCTCAATTTCTAGCAGCAATTAAGTAAATAAAGGCAATTCAATGATCTTTTGTGTTTTATAAATAAGAAATTTAAAAATAGAAAATTATGTATTTGTCATACACATTCCTACTACCTATTAAGAGATTTAAACACAAGCGAAGAGAAGCAAAGAGAAGCGAAGAGAAGCGAATTAGGAATGTGTACTGGATCTTTTAGAAGACACACAAAAATGAGGGACGTATCCGAGAGAAGGTCTAAGCATGCCTTATAGAACCTGAAGTGAGAAGGCCTCTTTAATTTTCACACTGGGATGTTTCTTGTGTTGTTGTTGTAAGAGTATTCTTATAATTAAAGTTCGTTACTTATGTACGAATTTGGTTATTTTTTCATGACATACTCCACGCATAACAAAAAGATTAGCTTTCTAAAGCCGATTGTTACATATTTTTAATTTATTGGTTGCAAAAAATAGGATTAGTCCAATTAAGCATCTGGTAAAACATAAAAATATCCCCCAAAAAACACACTAAATATTTTTTTAACCTCCAATTTTCCCCTAACAAATGTTAATCCCCAAATTCTCCCCTAAATTAAAAAAAAATCCCCTAAATCTAGGGGAAAATCCTCTAGTCTGGCAACCGTGGTACCGAGTATTTAATTTTTTTTTTTGAGTACTCAATACTCAAAAGAATTTAATCGATGCTTTTAGGTTAGTGTTTTAGAAACAAACTGAATAAATTATTTGACGTCTACGATGATAAATTTCCACTGCCATTGTGTAAACAGAAGTATTGAGTACTACTGAGTACCCAATTGAAAAGTATTTAATATCGAGTGATTGAGAGTAGTAGTGTTTGCCAGCAGTACTATACAGGGTAATGTTTTACAAATAAGTTGGTTGGAAACTTTATGCCTGTTGGTCTCTCTGTCCGCCTGTGTTCGCATCACATGAAAACTACTGCAAGAATTTTAATAAATTTTTATGAGGAGGTACCTTAGTATCTAGATTGAAATATAGGGTACTTTTTTCCGTAAAACTATCTCATACCCAAGCGAAAATAGAGAAATGACGCAATTTTGCAGAGTTAAAGGGACTACCAACGTGCCAGCAACTTTTTTTGAAAGTGAGATATTTTAAGCTCTATTCTATTTGAATTTTATATAAAGTTCCTGAGTAATAATTACCCAAGGATGGGTACCTCTAGCTTTGCACAAGAGATCGGAAAATACTAAAGAACATTTTTTTTCAATCGTTCAAGTATTTACAGACAGAAATTCGCTAATATCTTTTATTTTTTGAACACACCTCGTGCCCCCATTTTAATTTGAAAATAATATGTTTAGACGTGGTGTGCATTACTTTTAGTTCGTATAAAAAGGCATCAACTAAATATTAAAGCCGTAAGCGGATTTTTTGTTTTTTTATGCAAATGATTATTACAGAAACATTAACTCAGGTACGCTTTTATTTTTTTTTTCTGTAACAGAAAGTTCTGTACAAATAATACCTGCTTCGTTAAATATGAGTATGTACAGTGCTGGCCAAATATTTGAAAATTGAAAAGTTTTAATTTAAATAAATAATCACCCTTATTCTAGTTGGAGTCGGCGACATCGTCGTCACTTTTAAGCCAACATCACTTTTGTTCAACTTCGTCAACAACTCGATTATAATAGTCTAATGACGATGCCGACGTCTTATCAATAACACTGTTCTGCAGAAAATTTTTCTTCAAAAAAAAATATAGAATAAATTGGAAGGATTTGAGGACAGTTTTTTTTTTCTATCACGTCGAGATTTTTTTAAGAGTCGTTGCAAATATTAGTCCCATAATCAAGCCTTCATATAGGTATATTTCCTCACAATGGTTCATCCGAATTAGACGAATGAAACAACAGAAGATTAGGGACAAACTTGTTCAGTTTTGGAATTATTCGGCAAGAATTTAAAACCGCAAAAATGAAAAGTTGTTATAATCTCTCCATTTTGTATTTTGTGGCACTTCATTCGCTTATAAAAAATATTGTTTTAAAACAGCGAAGATATAAATGTTTCAGATAACTGATAAAAACATGGATTAAAAGAAAAATATCAGTCAAGAAACAAATCGGAATAAACATTATTACACTTTTGATCAGATAATTCACCGAAATAAAAAATATAGTAGGAAATCGTAAATGAAGGCGAAGTTTTGCTGAGACCCTATGCCTTACCGCGATTCGGAGTTTTAAAGAAGAAGATCAGAAGTCATAACGTAAAGATAATCAGAGTATACTGTCATAATCTATAATCCTAACAGTGGGCGTTTCAATACATTAGTGCTGAGTACCAGTGATCGGCATCCATCATCAATCAGTGACACCTGCACCATCAGACATAAAGAAAATGCATTTGTCATGACAAATTTGATGAGCCTCAACACAATATTTGGTAACTGTCAGAGTTGAGTGGGCTGCAAATTGCCCTATCAGCAACATAGGCTCAAGCTTAACGTAATATTTGATTGACATTAGGTTTGTGCAAGAATGTCTAATTTGAATTTATTCGGGCTACGATTAGAAGCACTGAAATTTATGTTATTCGTCGCCATAGCTTCTGAAAATTTTCGTTAGATTACAAAAATAACAAGAACAACATTAAAGGAAGCATTGGTATCAACAAGACAATATGCCTCCGGGGAGCCTAAGCTGTAGGTATCTCAACGGCTAAAAAAGAGCCACTGTAAGCTGTGAATAACTTAAGTTAAAAAGAAAACTTAAGAAAAAGATCGCCGCTGAATGTACGCAAAGGAAATCGATTACAATTTGCTAGAGAGAATATTACAGGGGATATGCAAGTAATGATTGGCGCACTGTGGTTTGTAGTGATGAGGAGAAATTTAAATTTGATGGTCAGATGGTTTAATATTATTTTTATGATGCGATAAAAAAGCTATTTTTTTTTAACTAGGAAATTAGGTTTTGGTTAGGTGAAGAGAAGGAGTAGTGTTTGTGGATTTTCGATATGAATTTTTGTATATTGAAAGTGACTGGAAGTTTCTTCCACATACGAACTGTTCAGCTAAAAAGAAATTATCCATGTAATGTGTAGTACGATTCACTGGTTAATCGACCACACTTGGATAGGCTCCTAACAAGGAGCGCGCTAAGCGCAAAAACGTGCTGGTATCAGGAAAAAGTTCCCTAATTTCATTACAGCACAAACCATTGTAGTAAAGATAAAACAGTAAAATACAACTCGCATTGCCTCGATGCTACAGAGTTTCAATACCCCCTACTGACACCAATGAGCCCTCTTCTGCACGCGTAGCAGCAAAATAGACTTTGCGCCGCCGACCCACACATGCGTGTTGTAGTCTATTATAGGATATATAGATATGCATACATAGATGATATTAATAGCAAGAAGATCAGGGAGGGATGATTGCGTAATTCGACTCGAAAGCAAAATCATTTCGAAACGTTTTTCTTCGCAATCGAATTTTGCAGAAACCCTCCAGATGGAGTGAAATATCTTTTGCATCATTTGAAAAAATCGAAGCACTTGAAAGCTTCGTTAAAGACTTTAAATTATTAGTTTTAAATCGCCAATCACAGCACATAGGGTGGAGTTATGGTATGGGGTGCCATTACGTATTACAGCACAATTGATTTAGAAATTCAAAGTGTAAAACTGACTGCAGAACTCACAGGACGACTCTGTTACAATCAGCTTTCCCTGATAAATAATAATTTTGGAATTATTCCATGGACTCTGCAACAAGATAATGCTGCTATACATAATGTCAAAATTGTAAAAGAATTTATTTCAAACCAAAATGTCCGTTCCAAACATATATTTTATGTAGAAAATAAAGAAAAAAAATTATAACAAAGCACAAGCCTTTAACAACAGAATGAGAAACTTGTAGTAAAATAAATGACATAAAATTTATCAAGATTCTATTTCACACATTAAATGTCTGCTGCCTTCTTTGAAAATTATATTTTTAGTTGTGTGATGTGACTTTGGAGGTGGGCGGTGAAACCCTACATGCCCACAAGGTAGTTTTAGCTTCTGTATCACCCTATTTCTATGCCATGTTCAATGGTAAGTATAATTACACTTCAACTTGAGTTTGCCTTATCCTTCTTTAGCTTAACATCATTTGTCATGAGGACAAAAACTCTAATTTAAAATATGACTTTCTTTACTTCCTGTTTCTCCTATAGATGACATGCTAGAACGTACCCAGGGTATTGTACGACTACATGACATTGATGTTATTGCCATTAGGGATTTAATTGACTACATTTATACGGGTGAAATAACTATAACCGAACAAAACGTTCAAGTCTTATTGCCGGCATCAAGTCTTTTGCAAATGCATTCGGTGCGAGAAGCCTGCTGTAAGTTTTTATTGCGTCAATTGCATCCCTCTAATTGTTTAGGCATACGAAGTTTTGCTGGTGAGTTTTAATTTAAATGGAATTTTGTTTCTACAGCTTTAAAATATTTATTTTTATTTATTTTTTCAAATAGATGCCCATTCATGCAAGGAGCTACATACCAGATCCCATAAGTATGCATTACAAAATTTCCAACAAGTTGTTGGTACCGAAGAATTTCTGTTGTTGCCATTTGAAGAGGTAAGAAAGTTTTTATTGTGTGCTTTTCAATAATTTTGATGTTTTTAAACCCACCAAAATCATCAAGAAGCATCTGATAGTCGTAAAATTGCTACGGGTGGATAAATAACTAGCATGCGTTATTGTCATTATTATTAAGGAGGCGTTATTGTCATTATTTTTAAGACAAGGACGGCCTCTTGTTTACCAGCCTTCGATTGATTTTCTTCTCACTCTAGGATAGAATGATGTTAGTCTGTTTCGAATAGCTGTATTGCGATACAGTTAGCTATTATTGGCTGCATTAATCATCCTCGTGCGCACGTTTTGTAAATCGGTTATAACCTCAATTTTTACATCAAAAGTCGTTTATTTGTGGAGCACCATTTACAACTCAATTTAAGTTAAGTAACAAAAGCTAAATTTGGGAACACTGACTTCGTATACGAAGGTGTTATTGGCTGCATGAATCATCCTCGTGCGTACGTTATCGGTTATAACCTCAATTTTTAAATCAAAAGTCGTTTATTTGTGGAGCACCATTTAAAACTCAATTTAAGTTAACTAAAAAAAAGCTAAATTTGGGAACAATGACTTCGTATACGAAGGTATTGTTTGGGCTGCAGATAGTGGGTAGGGCGAAAAGCACCAACAACCTGGCAATATTTGGTAGGAAGAAACGCCTCACAAATTTAAGTTTTTCCAAGGGGCCTCCACAAAGCCCATGGAAGAGTATATGGCTTTCATCTCCATCTTACACGATTAGTCACAGTTGTTCACGATTAGTCACAGTTTTTCCTTCCAGTCTATTGTATTTTTTGACTTGTGTCAGTTTCCTTAACCTTAACATTCGGGTATGTTCTGTAATTCGAAACAGAGTGAAATTAATATCGAATAAATTTTTAAAGAAAAATATAACTTAGTTGCGCCTATTATTTTAAAACATTAGCAATCAAGGAAGTTATGTGAATGGTCTTTAATCAAATGTATAAAAAAAAATTACAGAACATACCCGATTATTTTTAATAATATTTTTTGTATAAAGTTTGACTTTTGTTAAGACGGGGTAATCGCCTGTTGTTCCAGCTAAGTAGATGATTGGTCTGCTGTAGTAGGTGCTGGGATAATGGGGCTGCCACGTGTCGTTGCCTAGAAACAACGCTGTCAGTGTATTTTTTTGTGTAGTGGTGGGAATCCTTGCTAATCTTTGATTCCTACCTTTTTCTTAAAAGCCCAAAAAAAAAACAAAAAACTTAAAATATTTTGCCGAAAAAACAGTTTTCTAAAATATTCGTTTTCTCTTTTAGGTCAAGGATTTAATATCAAATAATCTACTCAACATTTGTTCGGAGGAGAAAGTATTTCATGCCGTTTTGAATTGGATCAAACATGATTTGGCGGAGAGACAAAATCACATAGCCGAACTAATGAGTCATGTACGATTGCCGCTAGTTGGTCGTGATTTTCTGATGACCAGTGTGGAGACAGAAACGTTAATAAGAGATGATTCCCAATGCAAGGAACTTTTACTGGAAGCCATGAAATATCACTTGCTACCCGAAAAGAGAAGTTTAATGAGTAGCCAACGGACAATGGAGAGGCGACCGGACGGCATGAAACCCTATGTATTTGCAGTGGGTGGCGGCAGTCTTTTTGCCATACACAACGAGTGCGAAGTGTATAATCCCAGATCAAATATATGGTCTACTATAGCGCCCATGTTGTGGAGACGCTCTAGATCGGGTGTCACCGCCTTGCACAAGACTCTGTATGTGGTGGGAGGTTATGATGGTGTAAATGATTTGGCAACGGCAGAATGTTACAATCCTTCAAATAACAAATGGTCTTATATAACGCCCATGGGTACAAAGCGCTCCTGCTTGGGCATTTGTGCCTTTGATGGTTTGATATATGTATGTGGTGGTTATGATGGTGCTTCTTGTTTGAGCAGCACTGAACGTTACGACCCTCTGACATCAGTTTGGAGCTCGTGTCCGGCTATGAGCACTCGCAGGCGTTATTGCCGTTTGGCTGTTTTGGAAAATTGCATTTATTCTCTGGGTGGTTTTGACTCAACAAACTATCAGTCAAGTGTGGAACGTTTTGATCCCAGAGTGGGAAGATGGTATCCAGTGCCCAGTATGACAGCTAGGCGCAGCAGCTGTGGTGTGGCCTCTTGTGATGGCTACCTTTATTGTATAGGCGGTAATGATGGCACCATGTGCATGTCTAGTGGTGAACGATTTAATATCAGACGTAATAGCTGGGAACCCATAGCAGCCATGCATTCACGCCGATCTACTCATGAAGTTGTAGAAGTGGAAGGCGTTCTTTATGCTTTGGGTGGCAATGATGGTTCTTCTTCTCTCAATTCAGTGGAGCGCTATGATATACGCCTTAATAAATGGACTATAGTTAATTCCATGGTAGCCAGACGTAGTTCAGTGGGTGCTGCTGTATTAGATTGCTTTAATTTGGAGCGTGGTTTAGTGCAGACTACAAATTTATGACCTCCACTTACTGCCATTGCTGAGTCGTTAGTGAATGCAGCAAATGCTTCAACATCTAAAAATGCTTCACCCACTGCCACAAATCTTCTAGCAACTAATGGAGCGGCCGCAACAACTTCAAATTCGACCTCTTCTTCATCAGTCTCATCTACCAGCTCTTCGAGTAATCTCGCTTTACCGGGAAGAGCTGTAAGTGGCCGAAGTATGATGGCCGGTGACTTGCTAAATGTTGTCTTGCCTTCTAATTATACATTAAGCACATCGGCTCCTTCATCATCCACATCGACTTTGAGACGTTATCGTGATCGTAATTCAGCTGCGGACGCAAGTCCTAGGACTGACAGACCTTCTTCAAGTGAGGATAGCAAACCTGCCACTGCCTGATATTTTTATTATTATAAGTGAAACAGTAACAATATCGAAAATATGAACTGCCTTTCCCTTTAGAGCAAAGCTATTAATTGCTATTAATCATAAATTTTCTTTCAATTAAAATATTAATTACTGGTATAAAGTTAGGGAAGATGACAGTTTTAATTACATTTAATCATACATTCATTTGTCGATACACATACATACCCACTATTTTTATGGAATTGAAAAAATAAAACTGCTTACACATACACAAATATGACGTTTAAGATCAAACAATTAAATATAATTCTTAATGACCAATTCGAGCTCCTTAAAATTATACACAAATAATTAAACTAAAAATAAAAAAAAAAATACCTTTAACATTTTAACCAAACAAATTTACCCACTAATTAATTATAGTATAAATTTATGCTCTTATGAACATTTTTACAGTATTTTTAAATTACACGTCTAAACAAAATTTAATTATACATACATACATGCAATATAAGATTACATTTTACATTAAGAAATTATCTTTAATCAATAATTTATTAAATATTTGAATAAATCAACCAAAAATTAACAGTGTTTGAAAATGAACATGTTGGGTGTTTCATTTGCTACAACTGCAGCTGTAAGTCATGTCTTCAAAGGCCATGATTTTGTTTTTTTTATTTGGACCAGCACTCAGGAGATGACCCCTACTCATGCAAGGCATTGTGCCAGAACTAGGAAGTTAGGTTAAATGAGCGAAGAAAGAGGGAGTAGTGTTTGACGACATTCGATTTGAATTTTCCTACATTGAAAGTGCCAGGAATGTCCTCTGCAGGGAGTTTGTTCCACATACGAACTGTTCTGCTAAAAAAAAAAACGAAATGTCCCAATCGATCACAAATGGACGGAACGAAGATTGTGCTGAGTGCGTTGACATTAGACAATGCTGTCATGACAATAGCAATCAGGGATGCTACTTTGGTCTGATCGGACCAAAATTGGTAGTTTTTTTATTTTATGAACGATTTGGTAGTTTGGTTGGTTTGTTCCAGATTTTCTGCGTTTTTGGTAGAATAAATTATTTATCCATTTTAAATGATAAAATTATTTTCCAATAAAAGGGCTTAGAAATTTCTATAGGATTTACTAAAACAATTGGAAAAAAATAAAAAATATTTTATACATTTTTTCAAAAGATTATCAAAATGTACAGACCTGTCAGAAAGTCTGTCACACACATATTTATGTACATTTATAATCCACACTATAGTAATTTTTTGCACACATGCCATTTTTTACAGATCGTACGACTGAGTGTGATAGTGAATCATTAATGACATTATAAAATCTAAAAGTGCTTTTACACGGCGTGTATTTGTCATATGACTTGTCACTTTTCCATGTGTAAATTCTAAACACATCATGTAAACCTTTTGAAACATAACATGTGTGCTTTCCATGTGTACAATACATATGACATTTTTCATTTAGAACGTGTTCTATTTTGATGTGACAAGCATGTGACATCCTGTAATGCCAACTTGATATTTTGCTATTTTAGGTTTTTTGTGGTACCAAAAGCACTAAAAGCATGGCAAAAGCACTACGTTTGCACATTTGCATCAGCTGTGGTTGGCAAAACAGTACAAAACTGTGTGGCGGAAAAAATATATTTTCTAGGTTATGTCAGATGTAATTACACATTAACGTTTGAAAGCAAAAATTATAAACCGTATGTAAAATGTCTATTTTGACAAACATATGAAATTACATATGGGTTATCAAACTGACAAGTGATATGACATAAGCAAACAATTTTTTGCATTTGACAATATAAAGGATGCAATTAATTTCTTTTAAAAGAAATTTTGGTATTTTTTTTAGGATTTGGTCGATTTTAGGGTTAATTTTGGTAGGATTTTTTATTTTATTTTTCTTTGTGGCAACACTGATAGCAATACATACATATGTACATACATTTTCACTAATACATGCATACTGTCTCAATTGTCTTGAATATTTTGAAGACAGTAAATAGCACAATGATTTGACGTATGATGACAATAACTCAAATTTTTGTGTACAGAAAAAAATTAAAAAGGGAAAAATCAAAAACTTAAACAGTGATTTCACGAATGCTCACAATAACTCAAATTTTTATGTACAGAAAAAAAATTCAAAAAGAAAAAATCAAAAAATTTAAATTAATTGTCTTAACTATTGTCTGGACGCCTATACTACCGAGACAATTGTCAGCATTTTTGACAACTAATACGTATTCTTTAACTGTCATGACAGTACTGTCAAATGTAAACGCTAGGTTATATAGGCTTCTAAGATACTATGGGGACTGAATTATAAATTTCAATGGTAGAAAATTGGTTTACTGAGGTCCTTTGTTATTATGCTTTTAAAGTTCCGGTCGCTCAAAAGCGGTTGGCACGCGAGAAATAGGTGATCAAAATCCTGGAATGATATTAGGCGATGAGATAAAGAAATTAGTCATAATGACAAAAATCCTTGAATTGGGCTATTAACAGCTACCCTATTGACCATACTATCCATATTTATTTCCTTTTGTATATTTCCTGTTTCTAAATTTTAAGATTTCAGTAATAAATTTACCTCAAAAGCGGTCATCATTGAAACAAATGCCTATTTGGAGAGGGAATAAAACGCTTTTTGATCGAACCCAGAAAGTCGCGGAACTGTCAAACTGTCCTCATAGACGTAGTTCTAAAACATTTTTTTTAAACTGTTAACCATTTAACTGATGCTTAAAAATACCCTTTAAGTAGACCCAGGCAAAGCAGGATAAAAATAGTTTTTGTAATTAAAGTTTTCCAAATTTTTGCGAAAAGGGATTTTTTGTGAAAATTATTATAAATTTATTTGTCCAAATCCCGCTGTTACATGCACTAAGAACAATAGAATTAATTTAAAACAAATTGCTATTTTGATTGGCAACTGCTAAGAATTTATTTCAGGGAATTTACAAATACTTAGTAGTAGTAGGGGCCACGTTCAAACAATTTGGTATATGTACATGTATGTACATATGTATGTATATCGTAAGCTGGGCGGTAATTACGTATTTCGATTCGAAAGAAATCTTTTACGAAACACAATGTTAAAGTCATACAAATTCGAATGATTTTCTTTTCGAATCGAAATACGTAATAACCCCCCCTGAAATGCAAAATAACTAACTCTGATTTCTATATTGTTTTTTTTTTTTAATAATTTTGATTCATATTCTACCATTGTTTTGGTTTTGCATTTCACCTAACGATACGTAACTTATAAGTGGTTTTCACGCTTGACAGTAAACTAGACCTTGTTGTTTTAAATACTACTTACTTTATTCAAAACCACAACAAAATTTAAAAACTTTTAACTTACTGTGCTGCGGTTATTATAAATACAATTCAAAAACAGTAGTTAACTCGTTAAGACAGAAATTTTATAAGAAAACACATAAAACACTTGCCTTAATTTATTTAGAATACCTTTAAAATTAGATTTCATTTTTGTGTAATTTTGTTTTATGGTAAATATACCACATAAAATGAAAGCACTATTATTTCACTAAGATAACCATTATAAAAGTACTACTCGCTTATGTTGTAAATGTAAGTTTAAACTAAATGATATAGGCGTTTTTCGTTCTTTCGGTAACGTTTACCACTCTGTTGTCTACATATTTAATAAAACTGTAAAGAGGCATTTAGATGGTCAATCGCGGCTTCTCGGCGCGGGTTGATGGCAACAAGCTCGTGTAAACGACCAAAATTCGTGTTTGACAGCCGCGCTGGATGGAAATCAAAATTTTTTGATATTTTGTGTTTGTCATCAAGCTTGTCTAAATGCATGTTTGTCAACCACAGTGTAAGTTTTATTTGAATTTTTGTAAGCGAGCAGTAAAGATGTCTCGGCTAGAGCGCTTGTTTTTAAAAGAATTTATTGTTTTTGCATGTGGGTTAGTTTTTATGTATTGTATGTAAAGCGTTTTTATTAGAGTTTATATTTAAAATATTTCATTTATTTAATTATTGTGTGTGTGTTTATATGGAAATATTAATTGCCAAAATTCAAGTTAAGAAAGGGTATGTAGAGTTGGCAAAAAAATTATTTAATTGGTATTTTTCAATTATTATAAAGAAAAATCCCATAACCAAGTCGGGGAAATATTTGCCTTCAACTTCTTCTGACAATATTACTTCTTCTAAAAATTAAGGTAGATTTGATTAAACCTTAAACAGCACAATAAGAAAGGATTCACGGTGCATTAAAAGTAAAATACTGAAAACTCTTCATGATAGAGAACATATAACTGTGGAGTATATGTATTATACGGAACTGTTCGAAACTTTGAATTTTTTTTTTCTGTATTAATAAAATATTACATACATTCTTACATTTTACTATTCATTCACACAGTATGAATTAAAGAGATTTTAATGAGGCATAACTCTGACCAGATACTAACAAATTCAATATGGCCGAAAGGTGTTCTTTTGCAAAAATAATATAAAGAATATTTGTATTTTTTCAATAAATTTTTTTAAATAATTGGTTAGAAACTGACGAATAAATAAAAAATATAGTCATGATGTCGTTGTTTATAATTCTCTATAATTTCATTCTCTAATAATTCCATTGTCCAAATTCGTTTATTACTCTTTTTTGATTGTCGTCTTCCTATAATTCATCAATTAATAAAGCAGCAGCTAAATCATGCGCCATCTTAAATAAAAACCTCACTGCTCAGTGCCTGTTGTATAATGATGTTTGACAATCTTCGCTTGATCATGTAAATGCTAAACACTCTCTCTCATCAACCCGCGCTGACAAGCCGCGATTGACCATCTAAATGCCGCTTAACTGTTACAACATGAATTTTTGAAAATTTTGTTGACAGAGCAGATAGTAATCGACATGGACAATCAATTTTTGGACTTTTTGTCTGTCAGTGATCTCTTAAACGATTAGAATAAAATTCTTATTCTATTATCTAAATTTGATTGATAGGTGAAAAAGAACCCTACCCAAAGAAGATTCGAAGGATATAGAGAAAATGCATTTTTTTAATAAAAATGTCTGTAAATATTAATCAGTTTATTTATAACGAAAAATGTTCTATCAACTCTATTAAAGGCAGTTCTAGAGAATAAAAGAACTTAACCCTACTTAGCAATTCATTTGTATGTTAAGAAATAATTAGAATAATAAAATTAAATGTATGTTTAATAATGTTTTTTTTTCTTTCTATGCAATATTTAACAGTTTTTGCTTCTAATACTGTCAAATCTGTTATCTCGTGTTTGAGTTATCAATCAGTTTTACTACAGTTGTTGTTATTTCGAAACTTCTGTACTAGAATGAAGAAAACTGTTGCCAATGTGTATGTTGTAGTGGTGTATTTCTAAACCGTCAAATAAAATTTTAAAAGTTAAAATATTATATTAATGGGCGTTAGTAGTTATAATCTAAATGTAATTCAATTGTATTGTTTGTAATTGATGCTGGTGAAAAAATTAAAAATGATAAATAAAACATTTTAGTAGAAATAATTTATTTTTTTATTGAGAACATAAATTAATTCAATTGGAATAATTTAATTCAATGAAATTCGAAAAAAAACACAAAATCGCCACTTACTTTGAATATTATTTGTACTTAGAGGTACGATGATTTATTGATTTTTATAAAATCGTATATTTCATGTTTCTTTTATTAATAAAAAATAAGTCTTGAGTCTTGAAGAAATGCAAATTTCTTGAAACTATTTAAAAACGGGCATACAATCCACTTAAGTTTGTCAACAAAAACAAATTGACAACTAACCGAAACGACTAGCCGTTTGTTGTGCCACATCCCCGATTGTTTTTTCCGAGGATTTTTTGTTTGTTGCTAAAGATTTTTTGGGACCACCATACCAACTCTCGCCAACTGTAAAATGTTGGAGAAATAAAGTTATTTTTAATGAGAAACAAAGACTGAAACAATATTCTTTTAATAGACATTTTTTTTTATTTAGTTGTTTGATCCTAGGGATTTTCTTATAATTTTCCGTTTACTCTGTTCGTTATAACAAAATAACCATTTAAGAAAACTTTTGTTGGATACACAAAATTTATGTGAATATAAAACAAATTTATAAACTAGCGAATCCATATAAAAGGCATCTTTAAATGTTATTTATACCTATAAATGTGCTTTTTGTAATTCTAATTGTTTGCTTAAAATCTATAGAAGTTTATTTCCATTATGGAAAACTACTTATGTATGGATAATAAACATTATTAAAGCAAAAAGTAATAAAATAAACGAGAAAAAATTTAAAAACTCGAGAAAATGAAATGGTCTTAAACGCATTTTTTAAAGGTTCTGCAGGTTCCGCTTAATATTGTATTCGAAAATTATCCACATCGGCAGCTAAATATTGGGATAATTTCGAGAAGAAAAAAAAGATCAGAGGAGAAAATAAGAAAATATTTTCAATTCATTAAATGTTTCCTTCAAAAATTTGCTTTTGAGTAAAATGCTGATAGAGGCCAATTGGATTTATGAGTTAGTTAATCATATCCAAAACATTTGTTTTCTTAATTTTGTAACAGTGATATTATTTTATGTTTTGTAGTTTTTTTATCTTACAGACGTTATTTAAAGTTTATTTACTTTTGTAGACTTTTTCTGTCATATCATCGAAGCCGGAATCTTGAATGTTCAACATTAAGCTATCGGCCGAGAGGTAGACCTTGTTCTGTGAGCTGGCAATCTATTTGGAAGTAGAAGAAATTGAACAACAATTAGAATTTGTTGAGTGATAATAATATTTAGGAGAAAGGAAACTTACGGTTCTAGCTATGCTTTGTGCTGCACGCAATTTACGTAGTTTTAGGTAAGCTGGGTTCTGTTTAACTGCAAGACCTAAGTAAACATATCAGTTACGGAAAAACCATAGCTTTCATTTAATGAATGAGATTTTATATTTTTAGATCTATAAAAATATTTTTTTCTGAAAACTTTTAACTCTTTTTTTAAGGATATATTACATAGTGCCACAAACACAAAAAATATATATACAAAGCTTTATTAAGATGGAAACACAATGTGAAAATTTAAAGAAAAGTAAAGTTTTTTAATTTGAAATGATTTTGGTTTTTGTTTCGAAGTCTAGATTTTTCATGCTTTCTAGACTATATAAATTTTTCAATTAGTATATTTCGGTATGTGTTTTTTGGCATAAATATTCAGCCTTATTATAGAGATTTCGTAATCGTACTTCTTCGTAATTTTTGTAACGAATTAAAAACAAATTTTGGTTATCTTTAATTTAGTACAAAAGTATTGCAGTCGAAGAACGACTACTGCAACCGTAATAGGGCTGTTTTCGTGATTCTACTGACTACTACAGACACATCGAACCGTGTTTCTTTCAATTTAAGAAAAATTTTCCGTAAATGGTGAACTTTCGATCGTGGTCGAGAAAGATTGTACGATCGAACGAATTTTGCCACGTCCCGAAACTATGTTAGGAACATTAAAATATGTTTAATCAAATGAAAAAGAGTTCTGGAGAATTTTTAAAATCCATGTCAGTAACCTATGATCAGGGATCGATTAAATATATGATCATAATTTCCTTAAGTTTTCAGAAAGCTTTATATAAATAAAAAAGTGTTTCATTAGCTTTGTTTAAAAAAGGATATCATTTTAGCTGCCTCAGCTTCACCCTCAGCTTGGACAATCTTTTGTTGTTTCTCTTGCTTGGCACGTTCAACGAAGAACACAGCACGTTGAGCTTCTTGTTGAGCAACCTGCTTAGCTTCAACAGCAGCAGTATATTCCTTACCGAAACTCAGTTCAGTTAAAGAAACATCATCCAAAATAATGTTAAAATCTCGAGCACGTTCAACCAATTCTTTGCGAATCAATAAGGAAACCTAAACCAAATATATTTAAATTAGATATTATATCAAACCATAAACTGTAATGTGCGAAAAACTTACTTGTGCACGTTGGGTAATCAATTGAGAAGCATTGAATTTAGCTACTACACTTTTAAGAACTTCATTGCAAATAGAGGGCAAAACTTTCTCATCATAATCCACACCCAAATTGCGATGAACCGAAGGCAAGCGCATAGAGTCAGGACGAGACAAGACACGCAACGAAATGTTTATCATTTGTAAATCCTTAGAACCGGTGGGTGAGGAAATTTTACGAGGGCGAGAACGAATGTCATAAATAATGGGATATTGGAACCATGGAATGCGGAAATGTAAACCTTCAGAAAAAATATCACTTTGAATGCCACCGAGTCTGCTAAAGATAATAGCACGATGACCACCATCAACTGAAAGTAATTGTAATCAGAAGAAAATATCAGCATTAATCAAAAGCACAAAAATCAACATAAACAGCAAGAGCAAGTATCAAAGTGCGGCATGTATGATCAAGGTTATGCAACTTTGTAAGATTTTAAATTAAGTAAATCGAAGAAATAAAAAAAACCTTATTGAAACATCAGTGAATCTAGATTTTGTATTTAGTTTCTTTAACTAGTAATTTAATGAAATGTTTTATCACGTTTTTATTATGAAATTTACATACAATGGTGAAAATGATGTTCTTTCATAATTGAGGTTAGGTTTGATTATTTTTAATGTTTTTCATTCTGTTTCAAATACATCAAAACTACTTACCGGTGTACAACGATTGGTTTACACCATAGGCCAAAGCACCTAAACCAGCCAAAAATTTTAAGCCAAGGGTCATACCAGGTGGACCACCCTTGCCAAGTTTGCCAGCTAAATCGTTTAATTTACTTTGAGCCATTTCTACAACAAAATAAAAGCATCGTTTTAAAACACAATGTTGTTAATTATTTAACGAATTACTTTTTAATATAAATGCCTTGTTTAAATATTAGTTTATACAAATTATAGAAATGCGAAAGTACACCGGTGTTGGAAATTCTATTGAAATGGGATTTTATTGTCCAATAACCCAGCAGACTGCAAAAAGAAATCACTTTCAATGAGAAAAAACAAGAGCAGATTTAAAAAGGTATTGCCAGTTTGAACGAATTAAAAAACATTCACAATATAGGAAAAGTAAGAACTAAAATTTTTAGCTCGTTAAATATTTGGATTTGTTGTATATTTCTTTCAAATTGACTAAATTGTTAGAATAAATAAATTCTTGGTGGTATTTACAACAAAAACTTTAAATATGTATTGAAATAATACAATAAGCATGCTGCATTGCCACACAGAAACTTGTTTAAAATTTCATTCACAATAGCTTAAATACCACTTCAAAACAAGGTGTCACAAATATAAATATTACTATGATTCATCTATGTAGCGGTAATTATGATTTAAATAACTGCGAATAATGCAAATTTTCATGTTTATAACGACAATAAAATTACATTTTGTGGTTTAATGACAAGTTTTATAGGTATAATTTGGTCAACTTCTTATTCTAAAGAGAGAAATGATAGTAGAATCATATTTTTATAATCAAAATAACAAATTTGTATCGTATTTGCATATTTCTTACATACATATGTTTTCGAAACACAATCGGAAGTAAATAAACTGTAACCCCCTTTTATTAGGGTTTTAACAAGAGTTTTTTAAGAATCAATATGTAAAAATAAGAAAAAATAAAGTAACAATATTTAGAGAATCATTATAATAATTATTATTGTTCATTTAATTTAATTTATGTTTAATTAATGACTTTGACTTAAAGACATCAACAAAAGTACACTCTACAGATTTTATTTATAGAGTCACTTTGGGTAAGAACCCAGCGGGAAAATAGCCATTGATTACATATGTTTGTATTATATACAAACATACTACATATGTAATAAACTATTTTAGAAAGAAAAATAATCAAGTCATTGGCATCCTGAAGATAATTTCATCCGACACAAAACGTACACAAAACAAAAATTTAAATAGTCTACATTTTATTAGTTAGCTATTAGTTTTTTTATATCCTAAACAAATTTCTATAATTTTCAAAATTTTTTGTAACCAACTTTTCAAATATTTTGGGCAGATACAAATATTTTTTTTAACAATTTCCATGTGACACATATTCCGTTATGATTAATTACATAATAAAGTACAATATCAACAGAAGCTTTTAAAAAATACAAATTCATATGAACAAAAATTAATATGGTGATACTTTTTGTAGGAATTTACATTTAGTAGTACACTGTGCTACAGCAAAGGTACGAAAACGTCAGTATACCTTATCTGAAATGCCAGTTTATCTCGTCAAAACTTGAGTATAAAATTGTTCTTTTCAAATTCTAATTCTCTTGAATTGGCCAAAAGAACTATTGAACAGAAAAAATAAAATGGTCACAACTGGTTAACAGTGCTTAATTCGTCGTGTGGAATTTTATATACCCTTTACTATAACTACTTTTTTTAATAGATATTGCCTTACAATTTTACATTTTACAATAATATTAACAGCAGGAAATTATTTTTATTTGAATTTGACTTATTGGTCAAATTTGGTAAATTTTGAATTTTTGCGAATATCGATTTTTTGGTTAAATTTTTTCTGAAAAAGTTCGTTTTTTTGGTGAAATAAAGATATATTGTAAAATTTGTGTTTTTTTTTTTTGTTAAATTTCGAATTTTTAGAGGTTTGTTATGGCTCATCTCTAAATTACAACCTAAGTTTCGTTATATCGTGTTTACTAAAATTCTGTACCGCTACAGAGCTGTAAAACTTACGACTTTTCTTTTGAAGCGTCGTTGTGTCACAGATACCAAACAATAGATATCAACAACTGCGACGCCTTTCCGGTCCAAAAGTATCTTATCTCAAAAAAAGTTTTTAAAAAACAAATATCTAAAGATCCATAGTAGGCGTTTAATAAATAAAAGAATAAAAATAAGTATTCTGAAGTGATGTACTTTTTAATGATTTCTTTTCTTTTTTTTTTTTTGTTTTGTTGCACAGTGTTATTGTTTTTATTTCTTAACAGCTCCATGCATACCAAAGACACCCAAATAGTGTTGGTGCAGCCAAAAAATAAATGACAACCTGGCCTATTGTCAGTGATCCTATTATAGACCACTACTGATCAATTTATGTTTTTTTAAAAAAGTTAAATATTATTCGGCAAGACCGACTAAAAATTACTTTTATCTTCTTATTTCTTGTTACTACGATTTCGTGATTAAATTAAAATGCTTAATTAAATATGAAATCAAATTATTATGGAAAAAGTTTGCGAGAATTAAAACACTTGATGTTTTGTTTTGGCTTCCTCTGGGACCTACATCAAAAACTTTTTTGGGAGTGATATGGTGTAGTAGCTTAGGTTTTAGATTTAATAAAGGTGCAAATGTGTTGTCAGCTATTCGACTTGTGAGAAACGCTAGAGATTTTCAGACTTTTAAAAGCAATTGAATTCATCAAAAAGTAAGAATATAGGGAGACATACAAACTTAAGACAGAAGACGTCGAAAGTCGATGTTACATGTCTGAAATGATGCTTCAAAGCCATAAAACGAGGTCGTTTACTTTCGAGGCGATTGTTTTAGCTATAGTCGTGTTCTATCTCTTGTGATGATCCAAATCGCAAAAATCATATGTGCGAACGACCAAATAGAAACATCGACCCTAGAGAAGAATAACTGTTCAACGTGGTAAAACTTTGTATTTGATGGGATCAAAAATCAATTGCGAGTTTTAAAAATCAGGTGAAACGATAACCAACAACTGCACTGAAGAAATTGAGATACATATTTATAGATGGTTCAAAAATAAAGGCTAATGGTACGGAAAGTGGAGTAAACTGCACAAAGTTGAAGATCAGACACAGTTCTAGACTGGAAAACTCCAGTAGCAGCTTCTAAGCAAAAACTTTTGCGGTATCTAAAGCTTCTAGGTTGTTTTCACCAAGGCTGTTATTCTCAGGCAATGTCAAAGGTAGTCAGCTGTTGCCACAGAGAGCTAAAAATTCTAAATGAATAACTCTCAGTGAAACTGTAGCTGGGTAACCGGTTATTACAACATAGAGAAAAAGCAATTGCACACGAATTGGGGGCTGTGGATTCGGATATAAATGTCAGTTGAGCGATCTACATCCCACTATTGATTCTGTGTATTATACGAGATTCTGTGTATTATACGAGACAAATTCAGAGGTGATGCTGACACATTCATCATAGACTAATTCATCAAGGTTTATACAGACGAAACATTTGCTGAAGGAAAACGATAATAGAGATCTGCTCAAGCTGTAAACTGAGTAAGTATAAATTAAGAATGTGTGTATTATAACAGGACACAATGATCTTAGGAATATTCGAAATAGATGCGGCTTTGTGATGACGATGCCTGCAGATGGTGTGAATGTGTGTAAAATATCATTGCTGGAATACGCCTTATTTCAAAACAAGTTGTCAATTCTTCTCAGATCTTATATATATATTTTGGGCCAGTTCTCTCTTAGATGACTATATAGTGGACATAGTTAAGTAATTACTTTATTTGACAAACCTTTATACAAAACCTTTAATACCCTCTTAATAAATGCAGAAATGCTTATAACAAATGTAGCAATCAAATGGCATGCGTACGAATATTTCATTTTTACGCCGTATAACACCTTGTAGAGGTGTGTGCTAATAGAGTTGCAGTTGGTCAGTTCACTGGATGCCGTCAGCAGTGATCATTTAAATATTGCATTTATTTAATGTTGTTGTCTTTTATTTGTGGTAATAAAAGTTTACAAAAAGAGAATATCGAAAACATGTTTGTATTTAAGATTAAAAATGTGTTAATGTGGACTTGTAGTAAATGTTTATTTAGTAAGACAAACGGTAATAATGGCAACAACAAAAAAACCAACAAGCAAGCAACCCACATAATGCAAGTTATATGAAATTAGGTGGTGTTATATATTTACCCTGTAGTTCGCGAGTAAGGTAGTGAATAGTCAGTCACCTAAATAGTGACAACTACTCTTTATCACCTAATTAATGTTAAACAGTTTACGATTTTAACAAAATTTTATCTGCACTTCGATTAGATTGCTCGAAAAAAGAGGCCGGCACATTTTTCTCAGAACTTTTGTTGATAGGTGCTTGTCTTCATGACAAGACGGAAATATTAAATTTTTCACTCACTTCACATAAATAGAAAAGCAATCCACCTTAATGTCTGATGGTTAATCGAGCAACGATCGATTGTGTATTTTTTGCGCGACAAATTCAATGGCCGTGTTATCTCACGTGGTGGCGATGTCAATTGGCCGCCAATTCATGTGATTTGACACCGTTGAACTTCTTTCCTTGGGGTTATTTTAAAGAAAAGCTGTACGTCGATAAGCCAGCAACAATGCAAAAGCTAAAGGATGAGATAGTTCGAAACATTAACGGCATAGAACCTCAATTATGCCTCAGCGTCAAAGAAAATTTGAAGCATCGGATGGAAAGGTGCCGGCAAGGTCGCGGCGTCCATTTTTCCGATATTTTGTTCCATACATAATTGAACCATACCAATATTAAAAATAAAAAGAAATGACAATAATTTTCTAAATAATTTGTGTGATAACCAACATCGGCCCTTAATATTTAACCACCCTTTATTACCGTTTAAGTAGAGACCACTCAAACATTCCCAAAACCACTATTTATACTAAAAATATAGGTGGTAAATATTAAAGTAAAAATATTCAACAAGAGGGAAGCTTAAGGTAGTGGTAGACTTCGTTCTCACCAACTGACGATTGATAATTGAATACAAGTTTTCTCGTATTCCTTTATCTGGGTTTGGTTGGTTAAATAGATGATGCTTACAACTAAAACACTACCCTAAGTAGATTAGATACAAGTAGTGCTGATGACGGACGTGGCTGTCTAGAAAATGTGCATTCCACTCGTGCTGGTGTCTAAAAATTAAATTTTCCCAATTTTTCTTTAATATTATCACCTAATTTGTAATTTAATTAATTCTTTCTTAGAGAGAATAAAAACGAACTTAAGCTTGATTATAAATTTCATTGTATGTAAAATACCTAATACTAACTCGCCGGTACTATTTAAAACGGGCCTTAATAATATAAAGAAACAGCCAGTGACGACCGTCTTTACCGAATGGTATGATAGCAGTATTTCATTCATTAACTTAGCACCAGGCTCAGGTTTATTAACACGGACTCGTCATCTTAACAAATTACTTAATAAAGGGTTAAATCAGGCAATCTTACCGGTTAGTGCAAATCACTAAAGCGAGAGATAAGGCGAAATGGAAATGCAACCTTTAGAATTTTGATTATGGCTCGTGTACCTTGCGCCGCTACCTCATTCTGTTGAAACCACATGACCTGCAATTGAGAAAGGAGGAAGACGTTTATCATGGCTCTCTAGTTTTCGCCGGTCACAGTTTTCTTTTGGGCAGCGACGTTTTCGAAAAATTAAAGCGTGCGCAGTGCACCATGCCGGTACTATCAATGTGTGTAAAGGACTATACGCGTTTTTTTTTCTGCCCCAGAAGCGATAATTTTTTATTGAGATGGTCTTGCCGGATATTTGTTGTTTGTGCTTGAAATACAGAAAGGCGTTAGCGTGTTTGGTGGCCTCCAACACTGATGAACCACTTATGCACTATCTGTTCTTTATAAGGGTGAAAGATTTAAAGGTTTAGTTAAGGCCAAGATTCACTAACCTACACAATAGTAAGATTCAATAACAAAAAAAATGTGACTGAATTCACTTCTACTCAAAAAATCGTTTCAAAATGGAGTTGTAGGTGACACACTATCATTCAAAAAAAAAAAAAAACAGATTTTGCAACTCTGATCGCATGCAAAAAAAATATTTTATGAGTTTTTTCAGAATATTATCAAATTGTACGACCTGTCAGAAAGTCTGTCACACACAATCATACCTTTTTAGCACATGATATTTTTGACAAATCGTACGACTGAGTAAGATAGTGAAACACAATAATCAACGAATAATACTCATTATAATAAGTTACAAACCGACTACCTAAAATCATTGTGGACCGAAGGAGGTCGAAATTGGACCTATAAAGTTTATGGACTCCTTCGACATTCCCTCAACATTAATAAATATAAAAAAAAATTAAAGCTTCAACAAACCGGCTAAATCAACATAGAGACTAGCTTACCGGGTATTCACATATTTGAGCAGATATCATAATATATATATGTATGTACACACATAATAACCAATACTAAAATTATACAATCACACACACATACACAACTTCCCCCACACACACTCAATACTTCAGTCAACTGACAATGACTTAAAAAAGAAAATTTTTGAAATTGTTTTAAAACATTCCGGTTCGATAATATTTATAACAACTGCAACTATAAATTTAACAGCAACAAAAACAACAATGCAACAACATAAACTGCTTGACAAAAACAAAAAAATAAAAATACAATAAAAGTGTATTATACAGGTAATTGATGAATGACTTCATAAAAATGTTCATTAAAGTAAAAAAAAATGGAAAAAATTAAACATTCCTTTTTCTAGGAAAATAAAGGAGCAACAACAAAAAAGAGTTAGAATTTTCGATTACTATAAAAAATTGGATTTTTTGATAAATTTTATAAATGTAAATTAATTTATTTATTTACTTTTTTTTAATATTTTGTGTCATTATTTAAAGAATAATTTTTGATATAAATTTCTAACTAATGATTTTGTTTAGAAATTCGGACTAGCAAATATTTAAGCAATTTTTTAATGGAAAGCTCACTTATAAGTTTTTTCAAAATCTTTTTTTTTATTTTTTTATATAGAACTTTTCGAAAAGACTCGATAAAAAAATAATTTTTAATAAATAAACCACTGTTTCCGAAAATCTTTTGATAAAGAGATCTTTTTGACAACTTCTCTATTGAAAACATAAAAATTTTGATGAAACGTCTATCAAAAACCCTTTTTCTACTATTTTTCTATACAAACTACCTTTTCTAAGAAATTCTCTTAAAAAATCTGTCGGTGCTATCTTTTCGACAAATTTTCTATGTAATCGTTTATTACGAATTTTATGCAGAAAACCCTTTTTTCAACGAAATGTATATAGACGAAATTTATTCGACGAGTTTGTTTAGAAAATTATTGTTCTATTATTATAAAAAATTCGACAACTTTTCAACAAAAAACTTTCTGTGAGAAATTATTAATATTAATTATTATTAATTATTAATAGTTATTATTAATAAATTTCGACGAATTTTCTATAAAAAATGTTTCTTTGTCGAATTTTTATAATAAATTCAATTTTGTAAGAAATTCAACAACTTTTCAACAGAAAACTTTCTGTGACGAATTATTAATAGAAACAATTTTTCGACGAGTTTTTTCAGAAAACTATATTTCAACAAATAGAATATTTTTTTGTTCCACCTAATCTCTTTTTTGGAGATGATGTTCAAAGAAAATTATTTTTGACGAATTCCCAGTAGAATAACTTTTTCGACAAATTTATTTACTAAACTATTATTCAACAATCCTTT
This sequence comes from Phasia obesa, assembly GCA_949628195.1. Lineage (NCBI taxonomy): Eukaryota > Metazoa > Arthropoda > Insecta > Diptera > Tachinidae > Phasia > Phasia obesa. Next base: position 131,878,782 of record OX451219.1, read on the forward strand.
TTGTAGACAAAATTACTTCAGAAAACTCTTTTTCACCTATTTCTTTAAAAAACTTTTTTAGATAAATTTTCAGGAGAAAACTCTTTTTTCGATGAATTTTTAAAAAAAATCTATCTATTCTAAAAATTCGAAAAGAATAGAAGAATTTTCAATTTCGACGAATTTTTTAAAACTCTTCAATAACCAATTTGCTCTAGTTTCGTACAGATTTCATTAAAGCTATTTTTCGAGGAATTTCCTATAGAAATCTGTTTTCGACCAATTTTGTATATATAATTGTTTTCGACGGATTAAAAAAAATTGTTTTGACAAATTTTCTATTAACCCCTGCTTTGTAAAAAAAAACTATCTTTTCGACGAATTTTCTTTGATTTCCACGACTTTTTTAAACTCTTCTCTAAGGAATTTGTTATAGTAAATTGTTTTTCTACTATTTTTCGAGTAATTTCCTATAGAAAACTCTATTTTATACAGATAATTGTTTTCGACGAATTTAAAAAAAAAACTTTTTTGACAAAAAAAAAAATTCTAAAAAAAACTATATTTACGAAGAATTTTCTTTAAATTCGACGATTTTTTAAAACTCTTCATTAGCGAATTTTTTATAGTAAATTTTTTTTTACAGCTTTTATTAAAACTTTTTTCGAGAAATTTCCTATAGAGAACAGTTTTCAATAAATTTTTTACAAATAACTCTTTTCGAGGAATTTTTAGGAATTTCTTTTTTTTCACAAAATTTCCATCAAAACCTCTTTTATGACGAGTTATCCCCTATTTTGCGACGAACTTGTTGCAGAAAACAATTTTTTGATGATTTTTTAAAGCTCTTCTTAGATAAGATTGCTATAGAGAACTGCTTTTCCATGGTTTTTCTTAAGAAAACTATTTTTCGATAAATTTTCTATTAATGCTATAAAATTCGTCGAACTTTATGCTAAATTTCGAAATTAGTCTAAATTTCGACGAATTTTATAAAAGCAACTTTTCCGACGTTTTTTAAGAACTATATTTCTAACTCTATATTAAAAATTCTTGTCAATGATTTTTTATAGAATAATTTTTTCGACGAATTTCTTTAAAGAAATTTATCTTTTTGGCCAAATTTAAATAGAAAATCTTTTGGAGGAATTATTTTGACAGAAATCTTTTTCGACAAATCTTTTTTTTAAATATTTTTTTCGACGAGTTTTCTATAGAATTCTCATTTTTATTTTCGAATTGTGTGTACCTTGAAGCTTCTCTATTAAATTTTTGCAAAAATGTTTGCTCGAAGACTTCTTTGTACAAAAAAGTACTGTTTCAGGGTTTTGTCTATTATTTTATCAAATCTTTGATGAGCAGTATGTGTTGGAAAAAATATCGACGAGTTTTCTATATAAAAGATTAGATTTAAACGAGTTTTCTCTAAATAATTTTAAAAGCGATTTTCTTCTTTGATTTATTCGACCAGCTTTCCATAGAAGCAAAATCGGTTTCTTTGACTGAAAAACATTTTCTAACGCAAACTTTTTTGTAGGAAACCTTTCGACGTGTTTTCTACACATACTTTTGATTTGAGTTTTTCATATTTTGAACCAATTAAAGGTTTTAATTAGTTTTAGATACAAACTTAATTATTTTTTAAATAATTTAATGATATGTTTAAATAAAAAGGAACAACATTTTGTAATTAAATAAATAATTGAATCAATTAAACATTTACTTGAATTTGTAACTGAAAATAATTAAAATCTGTAACTGGTGGAAATTTTTTATTTCAGAGTAGAAAAGTTTTGTTTTATTACTTTTTTGGGGAAAACTTTTTGAACAGAATATCAATAGTTTGAAAGTCGTTAAATACAACTCTGCCAAAAGTTGGAAATAATTACTTGTTTTATAGCACAAATAAATACTTTTGAAACTCTGGCTCCATCAGTATAAATTGGAAGCACCGGTATTTATTTATGGATGAATTCGTTGGCTGCTGGTTTAAAGTAATTAATAAAAAATAAAAAGCAAAAAGCAAAAAGCAAAAAATAAATAAAAATACTCGTACTATGTTCCACTATCTGGTTAAATGTGCTCTCTGGAGTGGTGTTAATTTTGACCCAATGTTATGATCAACATCAACTGTCTGTCGTCTGTTGTGATGGTCAGTAAAGTAATTGGCTGCATGTAGCAGCAGTAGAAACGGTGGTGGATACAAACTTAAATTGACTTTTTGAACTTGAGCTTCTTCGTTTTTACAGTTTCTTCTTTAATGCTTCCTTTGTTTTGTTTTTCTTATGTGTTGTTGCAACCTGGTTGCTTTATTTTTTTTATGTCTCTTGCTGCTATTGCTGCATAACAAGGATGTCCAATGGCCTCATGATGTGTGGCCTAGAATATTGTATTTCTTCCAGTTGCCGTTTTTCATAAGGATGTGAAAATTGATATCGTGCCAATACACATTTAATTTCTTGTTTTCTGAATTTTTTTTTTAAATTTATTTTTTCAATTTTGTTTTGAATTTTGTCAATATGTTCGAATTCAGTTAATTGTAAAATGTTAACGGTAAGTGTTTAGTATTTTTATATCTCTACTCGTTTTTAAAATCATAAATGAACGCTGGTTGGTTGGATGGTTGATATGAACGTTTAATAAGAACTACTTGCTTTGGTTAAGGCATAGAAGTTGCGGCATATGGCAAGAACCCAACTTATTTTTTTTTAAGCAAACATTCCATAAACATTTTTTTTTTGTAATTTTATGACAACAATAACAGAATAGGGTTGTTGCACTTAAATGAATTGACAGTAAAGAATTTTTGAAAATTAAATTAATAAACATATGTGACCGCGCAAATAGAAAAGTCAAAAAAGTAAATTTTACAGGAGAGCCGTTTAAAGTTTACCCTCTTTTCTATCGTTTTTACGAGTGTAAATGCTGTTAACATACCCGTTATGTAATAGGACCATTTTTAAATTATTTTTCGGTACTTACACACACTGAAAAACTAATTTTACTACCTCAGAAATACTTTTGGGTTAAACAATTTTTCTTAAACAAAACAAATTTAATTAATTAAAAGAATTCACTGAAAGACTGCACACCAGACTGTCACTTTTAATGGATGCAAAGGCAACTGATGAATAATTTGAGGCTTTTCCATTGTCCAGCACGGACTATTCTGTTTATTCACTATCCATTCAAATGAAAATGTGCCTCGTCACTCTTTATAATTTGTTCATGAAAATCGGGGTTGCCATGGGCGAGCTGTAACATCCTATTGGCATGTGTACGGCGGCGTAAATGGTCTTGTGGAAGAAGCTCTTGTGTCAACTGAATCCTAAATGGAAACAAATGCAAATCCTTGTGAAAATTGTGGTCAAAGTTGTTCTTTATAGACCAAGCTCCTGAGAACGACGTCGAATTGAGGTTGATGGATTGTTTTGCACACTTTCTTGAGCAGCAGTAATGTTTTCAGCCGGTCTTGTTGTCCATGCTTGGGCCTATCCCCTACAGACTCTCTTTTTCGAAATCATTCACTACACGATAAATAGAGCGTTTTGTTGGCACGTTGTTTCTCCCAAAAATTTCACCTAACTTTCTCATCGTCACAGTAATCGATTATTGATTTTGATAAAATGTTTTAACGATTAAAACACGTTGGTTTTTCAAATATTTTTCCAAAATAAATTTGCCACGTGTCTACTTTACGACTGCCAAATATGAACTGTCAAGACTAATGTTTACCAAAATGGCGGCCCGGCGGACACCCTGTATTAGGATTTTTTTTCTGTACTGTACTGAAATACACGCTGGGAAATCAAATCTTTGACAGAAATGCGTTATCGGTTGGATTCAGGACCACTCCCATTCGATTCTTCAGTATTAATTAATGTATGAGGAATAACGAAGCAGATCACTTCCCCTAATGGGTCCCTTTTCGAACCCTTCCGTCCTGAATGCTTATAGACAACCGACTTTTAATTTACGACAACCTTAGTATCATTGAGTTACATGATACAACCATCCTTTACTTTTGACTTTAGTAATTTCAGACTGTCGACTGGTAACTGTTGGCCTTCTTTCTTATTACGGAGTCTCTAGTAATTGGTAGCATTTACCCATGGCATCCTACGTCATACTTTGGTTCTATTTAAACAAAGAAATGCGAATGACAAGTTATATCCTGCATAATCATAAGATTCAATTAGAAATAGAAACTGATAGATTTCTGATAAACTAAAAAAAAAGAATATAGCACGAAGTCATCTTGTGGTTTTCCGACGGTATGACTAATCAATCCACTTCCATTTGCGACGTCGGATTGCTTGGACTATAGGCTCTTGCCTTGTGGTTGCTCAAAGATTTTCATTCGATATTTTATTAGAACAAAAGACACTCATTGTTTTCGTCAAGCAGCGGTTTATAAACAGTGGTTCAAAACAAATTTAGACTAATGCCAGTCCATTGTGCATTTTGTTAAAAAAAAGTTGGTATTCTAAAAGTAGCCACATAACTACAATTAAAAAAGTGGTGGAATGCAAAGTCAGTCTGCTATATATCAGCGTAAAAATGAGTGCATTTAATCAATATGAACACGTCTCAAACAATTTTCAGTTTTAACTAAATCTCTGATTTATGTGTTGTTAATCTTAGCTTTTATCAAAAATATAAACAAAAAACTTTTTGAATTTATTTTATCTTAAATTCCATTCAATATTATAATTTTAAATTATTTCCTCAATAATTTGTTGTTGGTTTTTAATTAAAACGAATTAAAATATTTTTAAGATTGAAATCAGAAAACGTGTGTTTGGCGGATGGACGGGTCGTTGGATGAATGTCTATTGCGCCACTTTCGCTTACATGTTTTAAGATAAAAGTTACACATCTTTTATAAACCTTAATTTGAAAAACAAAAACTTGCTCTTTAACTTAAAACTTAGATGGTGGCCCAAATAGCTGATTAAGCTCATACTAACTTGTTAATTTGAACCATAAATTACAAACGATGACAACAAATTACGTTAAATCGTCATAAATAAATAAATAAAAGAAACACACACACACTTTGAAAAACTTACCAAAAATTGTAACAAAAATCCAAAAAAGTAATTCCAGAAACAAGAAAAATACGCAACACACATTTCTTGGAATCCCCAAACGAGCAATTGCACTATGGCTCAGTGGTAAATATAAATAAATATTTCTATATTTGTATATAAAAAATTTTAATTTGCGTAAATTTGTGTAAAATTTTTTTAGCCACAATGGTATAATTTAAGTTAAATTATCGAATATGCCTACTATATATCGTTAGCTGAAATGCAAAACTACGTAACAAAAAATGCGAAATTGATTTTTTATAAATTATAATGCTGTCGATTCAAAACTTCATTAAAATAATCAAATTAAATCATGAAAAACAACATATTTTAATTCTTTTATATTCACTTTTCCAATAGAATTTTAGATTGTAAAATGTATCGCGTGAAGTATTATTTTGTAAAATCTATAGCATTTGCTATTTTTGTGCAGTAAAATTGTTCGTCTTACGCAAACAGAAGTCGTACAAAAAGTTATGAATCGTGACTTGTGAAAAAAGGAAACGCTAAGAAATAAACAATTCATCAAAATAAGGATTCGCTACTAAATGCTAATAAATTTTAGACCTTTCAAAAAGTATCTAAACAGTGTGACTTCACCTCTTATAATGACGTCATGATGAAAATTATTGTTTTAGTTTCTATTATTAATTCTTTTTCTCAATTTTTAATTACAAAAAACTTATCGTTAATTTTTATTCCAAATTTATTCCGGATTTTTAAAACAGAAAAAACAATTCATATTGTAACTCAATAGATGTGTATACAATTATTAACATTTTATGTATAAATATGTAAATATGAACACTTTAAAGAATGCTCGAATTTTAAAGCCTAAGTTCAAACGGATTTTTTGGAATTTTTAATTAAGTCTATTAATCATTAAAATAACTATTTTTATGCGAAACAATGAATTTTAAAGAATGTTCGGAAATTCGAATTTAAGTTCGAATTTTCGAAATAGAAATATTAACTTATTTTGACATTTAAACATGACAAAAAATTAGGTTTTGTACAAAAAAGTGTCAAGAATAATTATTAAAGAATGTTCGAAGTTTCGAAGTTAATTTTAAATTTTCGAATTTCAAGTTTTTTTGTGCCTTTATTTAATAAAATAGTTTTTGTTAACAAAAAACCTACAAATTTCAAGTTTATGTTGCTGCTTCGAACTACATCCATATAGTCTTTAATTATAACAAAATCTTACCCATCGGAGGTACTGTAGGTTAAGTTGAATACACTTTGAATTTTAAGAAAGTATGTGCTTTATACTGTAAAAAACCGCGTCGTCCATACACCCATACGAAATGAGCTTTAAAGTGATCAGAACTACTGCGAACATAATACAAATATATGATGAAAAAGTTGCGGGTTCAAAATTACAATGTCCTAAAACAGGACTATATAATACAGCTTTGCTCTACGTCGAAGTAATCCAAATCTTCCAAATCAATAAGCGGTGCCTTTGGTTGGTAAAAACACAAACATTTGATTGTCGTTAAACAAAAATTTTTTTTTTTAAATGTGTTTGTAAGATGGTCTATGCGAATATATCACTATACGAGTATTTTGGGGTACTCCATACCAATAAAATCGTCGGCGAGAGGAAGCTATTATTAAAATGCCACCACTAGCTTTAAATAAAAATTAAGATTTTCTTTTACTCTACTTCATCTATCCATCTCTCTGCTCTGTTCTTTTTGAAGAAAATGTAAGGCGACCTCCATGTTTGGACCGCCGCTGCGAAGTACTTATCAAGCTCCGCTTTGCAGGAGAGATGACAGAAGCTCATTTTATTCCTACTTGCTTTTATTCATACTATTTAATAATAATGCACGAACACTATAATCTAGTTATTGCTAAGGACTTTCGGGGAGTTTGTCAATGGCCGTAGATTGCACTTAAATCAAGTGGAATGAGCCTGACATGCCCACTGTATTGTTACATAGTAACAGAAGATGCTAAAGTTTAAATGGACTTCAACTTTTTAATTTATTGCGATCCAATGAGCGCGTCAGCGGACGCTTTGTTTTCACCCACTGGTAAGATCACCATCAAGTTAGAGCTGTTGAGGTCAGGGAGGATTATTGAGGTTATGTTGGATGTGTTTCACTGTTTTATATTTACTACAGTGGATTGTGCTCTAATGTCATCTGAAACGTGCTACCAAAATTTTAACGTTTTGAACGTGACTCGTTTTTATTAAGAGACCATACATTTATGGTCACTTTGCCAGCACCATGCATTATATTAAGTATAACTGGAATAAACTCCCTGCAGACGCCTTCAAAGTGGGAAAGTTCAAATCTAATGTTCACAACCTCTTTACCCTATAACCTCCTTCTAATAAACAACTTTCGTTATTTCTGGCTCAATGCATTGCACAGAAAAAAATTATTTTCACCAATTAAAGGATTTAATTAGTTTCGGTTACGGCTTTAATTAAATTTTAAATTAATTAAATTATTTATTTAATTAGAAAAATGTTTTAATCTTTCTTAATTAATAATGTAAATGAATCAAAATAAAATTTGTATCTGAATCCAGTTAAAACCTTTAATTGCACCAAAAATATTTTCTGTTTGACACACCATCTGACCCATTGTGCATGAGACTCCAGTATACAACAACGATGGAACCTAGAGAAACAAAACTAAAACATTAGCAAATCTTTTAAATGACAATTTTAAATGTTTGTGATGAAAAAAAAGTTGTTAGAGAAATGACCAAAATATAAAAGGCAACTGAAAAAAAAAACAAAAACGCAAAAACTTCAAAATGACAAGAAGAGTTGTACTTAAAACATTTAAAGTATGTTTTTGCCTGTAATGATCACCGTTTTTAGGCCAAGAAAAACAAAGCATATTCTATGGTTTTCCAACGAATTTAACACATACGGAAGCTTAAAAAGTGTTTTAGATTTTTTTGGTTTGATTTTTAACGAATATAAAAAGCCCAAAAACAGCAACAACTTGTGCAGTAACATTTTTTATATTCACACGCTACTCTTATGTCCAGTTTGATCAAATATTTCTGGTTTCAAATACTCACTTCTAATGGTTTTTATGATGTCAAATATTTGTTATACACTCACATATGTATGTACATTCATACATACATACATATGTACGGGTACATATGTAGGTGTTCGATCACAAAGAGATGCTACTAACAGATGGAAGATCAGAGCAGTTAAGCAATTTTTAGATGGTTACATAAAGTTATTTCAAAAACATTTGCACTCTGGCGCCACTTGGCTATAGCCTGGTTGGTTGAAGGTTGGTTAGTCAAATTGAGTACTAAATTGAATCGTTATTTTAATTTGGAACTAATTTCACTCGTTATATATTTTTTTTTTTAGTAAATTCGCGTAATGAACAAATTGTAAGGCATTAATTTATAGATTTTAGTTTTTTTTATTGGATTTTAAACGGAAATTAATGTATGGACTAATGTGTTATAATATTAAAAACAAGCTATGCCCGCCACTTCGTGAGCGTCCTTGCAATACTTTGTTCGATTTTGCTTTGAAAGCAATCCACACCAAAATCCCGCCACCTTAAACTATGCTTCAGTTATGGTTATGTATTTACTTTATAAAACAGCGCCATCTGTTAGTGGTTAGTGCTTCAGTTGTGGTTTATGTATTTACTTTACTACTAAAATAACCGAGTACTTTCACTGCTTTTTCTCCACTTTCTCTTGGAAATAAGATATTTTTGCGGAAACTTCTTACAAAATTGTATTAAAAACCATCCAGTAGTTTTTATGTGATGCGAACGCAAAAAAGCAGACAGACGGAAATGAGTTACTATTTTATTATATGTATAGATATCAATTCTGCAGTTACATAATGGACAGCATAACGACAATAATTAATTCTTCCAGTTTCTAGTACTCGTGTTAAATTTGACTAAAAAATTCAATTTCGTTATAGGGTAAACTTAAAAAGATTAGATGTTCTCCTATACAATATATCAACTTTTTTGTCAGATGGTTGGCTTCTATTCAATTTTGAGTAAAAATATACAATTTTGAGTGAAAAATAGTAACTATTTTTATGCATTGTTTTAAGTATTATTGTTGGTTATAGTTGTCATAGTAATACATCCTCTGTGAAAACTTCAAGAGTCTACCTATTATAGTTCGATATTATTGCCATATACATGCATATCACGTCACTGTCGGAACACCCTTTAATTTTTAGTAATTTTTATAGTTGCCTTGATATTATCACAGAAGGTGTATTACTACTTCTGTGATAATATCAAGAGTCTACCTATTATAGTTCGAAAATAAGGCCTTATACCCAATTGCATGCAAATCACGTCACTGTTGGAACACCCTTTAGTTTTTAGTAATTATTATAGTTGCCTTAGTTAAACACCTTCTGTGAAAATTTAAAGAGTTTAATATACATACATGCAAATTACTTTAGATATCGTCGGAACACCCTATACTTTTTTAGTAATTTTTATAGTTGTCTTAGTAATACACCTCTGTGAAAATTTCAAGAGTGTACCTATTATGATTCGAAAATAAGGACATATCCATGGAAATCACGTCACTGTCGGAACTGGCTTTAATTTTAATAGTTGCCATAGTAATACACCTTCTGTGATAATATGAAGAATCTACTTATTATAGTTCGATAATAAGGTCTGCTACTCGTACATGCAAATCACGTCACTGTTGGAACATCCTGTATTTTTTTATTAATGTTATTGTTACCTTATTAATACATCTTCTGTGAAAATTTTAAGAGTTTACCTATTGCAGTTCGAAAATAAGGTCATATACATGCAAATCACTTCAATGTCGGAACACCCTTTAATTATTTGTAATTGTTATAGTTGCAATAGTAGTACATCTGTCGTTTATGAACTACACAACTCTAAAATAGTCTTGTAACATGACACGATGCGGAATTGATCAATTACTTTTATCTGAAGTATAATAATGAAATGCAAGCCACCAGATCATTTAACCATCCGATTAAAGATTAGATATTTTCGTTTGTTCGTACTTTTTAGGGTTCCGTACCCAAAGTCTAAAAACGTTACCCGAATGTTTTCGCTACAATCTATGTCGGTCTATCAACGCCTTCTATCTCTAGAACCGTTAGAGGAAATATTTTACAAAATTTTGTATTACTATGTGGCCGCTATAACAACAAATACTAAAACTTATAGGGTGTTCCAACAGGAACGTAGAATTCACGTATGTGGCCGTATTTCTTGAAACTTAAAAGGCAAATACTACAGATTTATATAGAGTGTGTTTTACCATAAAAATTAAAGAGTGTTCCTTAGATGTGGCGATTTTAGGGAATTTGATCATCTCTATGCTCTGGTATAAAAAATAATTGAGAGTTCAAGGGTGTCCCCATAGCAGAATTGATTGGGACTTATATGTGCTTATCTTTTAAAAAGTAATAAGCAGATATTTCACATTTTTAAAAGTAAGTAATGAAAACATAAAATTAAAGGGTGACCCATTAAACAGGTGGAAACATTTAAATTTTTTTTTAAAATTATTTATTACACGTGGAACGCAACTACAGTTTCCAGACGGTCTGGAATGGCCTGCATTAAACAGTAGAATAATCAGGTTCCAGTTATCAGCTAAAGAAAGCTAAAATAAAAATTGCATATACATATGTACATATGTGTTGTCCAGTTAAAAAGAATTTCTTTAATTGAAAAAAAAAAAATTTTCATCGATATGATTTGGGAGATAAGTCACTTAAGAACAAAATTTTTGAACTTATGGGATAACTTATCGCAGATTCTAAAAATTTTAGTTATATGTAATGTAATTGACAACGACTTGTTGTACACTGACTTCTGCTGTCTACGAGAAGCCTTTGATAATTTGCCGAAGAATATTCCTTAGCACTTCGGTTTAAATTTGGAATATTTTTTCCCGTAAAAATATCTCATTTCCAAGAGAAAGTAGTGATAAAAAAGTCAAAGTACTCAATTTTACCAATCTAATATTATCGAAAACTTGGCAGCACCTTTATTTGTAAACGGGACATTTTAAACACCATTTGCAGAACTCTACAATATAGAATTTTTATATATAAAACCTTTGTTTTTTTTTTGTTTCTGTCCAAAAAAAAAAATTGGTAAATGGCAAAGGTACGGCACCAAAGCGCCAGGGTGTGATTGTCTTAGCTTCCTCCAAAATCTGCAGCGCGACCTATGCCTTCGTATAGGAAGTGAGACTTTAAATTCAGCTAAGTTAAATAATAAGAGTTTAATGGTGCTCCTCCAGTGATAAAAACTTGAGTTTAAAGTGAAAAGGTTGAGTTTAATGGTTCTCCTCCAGTGTAAAATTGAGTTTTTTAAAATGGTGCTCCTCCAATGTCCGACTTATTTAATTAAAATTAATAGGTTATACACGATAACCAAAACGATTACATGTGGCTGATTAAAGCAACCACCAATACCGTACAACAGTACAGCTATTTGTGGAAGCCCATCAGCCAGTGTGAGTGAGATGTAAACCACTCGAAGGCCGAGCAACAAGGACGGCCTGATTGGCTTTAAGCGATAATGACAATGACGCGCGCTCGTGTTCTCCAATCCAGAGCTACTTTACGACCTAAAACCTATGTTGCCACATCTTGAGTAATCACCCAGAGATGGGTACCTCTATATAAAGTGATTATAGAAGCCATATCTGCAGCACTATAAAAGTAAGAGCACTATAAAAGTATGTGTCGATTACAAGAGGCAAATTCGAACAAAATATTGTCAGGACGATGTCGATGTCACGGGCACTGCTAGTTTTTAATAAATTATGACATTTTAAAGGAGCTTTAAATTTAAAGTTGAATTTTGTAAAGTGCTATGGAATCCTTTTCGCCCAAAAACCATAAGAACTTTTAGAAAATTCTACAGGTTATGGTTAAATTTGATGCATGACTTCAGAAAAGGAAATAATTATAATAAAAAATATATAAAAAATGTTTTGAATTATTTCTTTTAAACAAACATAAAATTCATAGACCTTACGAATGAAATGACCAAAATACGAATTAAACTTAAGGAACATTAAAATTTGTTTCAAAGAACCTGAAATTAAAACAAACAAAAAAATAAATAAATATTTCCCCTTTTAAGTATTTTTAACTACAAGTGTGTGTAATGATAAACATGATTTCATTTAGTTGTCCGCTGTTCCATTGGTATCACTGACTGGTAGACAGACAGACATACAGCCATGCAATCGGACAGTATGTCAGGCTGTATTTGTTTGGGTCTGCAACAAATTCTTAACATGAAAACTTAAAAACTCTAACAAGGAAACCGGTTAGTTTTTTAAGCAAAATAGTTTTTTTAAGCGTTAAACAGACGGACAGATTGGTATGACTACTGGCTATTTGAAAGTCGTCGTCTGTTTTTGGCGTATACACTACAGAAACACTTACTCTTTTGCTGGCAAATGTCTAAACCCAATTAGACAAATAGAAAAAGGTTGTTTTATTTAGCATACAGTAGTGTAAACTGCGTAAATCATATCTGAAAAAGCTATAGCAGGGAAAACAGTCTTCACTGAAGCATTGATTTGATCACTTATTAGTGCAAATATGTACATTTATAAAAAACAATAAATAAAATAGCGAAAACATTGTTAAAATTTTGCATGTAGTTAACAACACTTATTTTCGTACCCACAAAGTTAAAAGCAAGCAAGAACACAACGTAACGTAGAACACAGTATAATCAACAACCAAACATATGAGACAACTGACCAATTCTGCCATCTAGGATGCGAGATTACTGCATAATGGGTTAACTGAACTCAATGTAGTCTCAAGAATAAATAAGGCCAGGTCATATTTTGACATAATAGCCCCAATCTGACAGAGGAATAAAATCAGCCAATCCACAAAGCTGAGAATTTTCGAAGCAAGTGTCAAGTCGGTGGTCTTTTATGGGTGTACAACAGGTTACAAATGACATAACAAGATGAATTCTAACTTTTATTAACCGCTGCACAGTGGTCAATTTCGCGAGATAGCGGTCAAAACTCTATAACTTTTGACCGGATTGGTATTTTTTTACGCGATTTTTTTTGTTTAATAGGAGGGACTTTAAGCTTCAATTTGCGTGTTCAAACGTAAAAATCGACTGATAGGAACGTAAGTAATGTGGAGTTAAAAATGCATTTTAATTTTTTGTTGAGTTTCCATGTAAAAGTTGAATATTTTGACATTTTAAATAGGTATTTTTTTTATAATTTCTTATTTTCTTCAATCGTATTTTGCAACCAATACTTATTTATTATTCTTAAACTTAATTTGTGTCAGAAAATGCCAACATTTGGCCCCTGACATTTATTTAGTCTCAATATTCACAGGGGCCAAAGGTTGTTTTTTTTTGGAAGAAAGCTAACTCTTGTGTGGATTAAATTGAAAAATAATACTGAAATTCCCAACAATATCAATACCATTTGGATATATTATATACAGAACACAACATCGATAAAATTTTAAGTAAACTTTTACTATTGATTTAAAGTGCACATATATTTTATTTAAATGTATTAATAAAAATTTTATAATTAAGTTTTTATGCTCTAGGTCTTTTTATAAAAATATTTCAATTTACTTTTATTTTTATATTCGATATTTCGCTACACCATTGGGTAGCATCATCAGGAAATGGAAAAAGTTTTATAATATTTTTTTTTTTTTTAATAATTGTGTATTAATAAAAATTTATACTAAAATTAGAAACAAATTATAATCTTTAAACTAGTATTAATTAAACAATATTAGTAAAAATTTCTTTCAAATAGCTTTGATTTTCATTTTGCAGTAGTTGTTTAGCTTCTTTATCTAACTCCAATGAGGTTGATTTCCATTTTTGTCGAATACTGGACATATATGGGTCTGATGTGCACAACAAAATATTAATTAGATCTTCATTAGTACAATATCTGGAAATTTTCCTTGTATTGTGCTCGCGAAAGAATCTGTAGTCTTTGTTCCTTTTTTCTACCGCTTCTTCTGAGAGATCTCCAATTGGAAGCATATTGTGCTGAATTATTTGTTCCCCATGGAACAAAATTTTGTGAACTGTGGTTGGCATATGTCTCCAAGAATATTTTTGGTTATAAAGTGTTGCTGTCTCATTAGCATACTGACCAAATTTTTTTGCATCTATCTTTTTGCTACATGCTATAACTTCTAATATGATTTGGAATCGTCATATTAAATCATAATCTACTCCAGTTATAGAAGCTGCAGTTTCTGGATCGGAAAAAAATCTCCTTGCTGTGTTTCCATCATTAGAATTTCCTTCTCCTTGCTTTGGCTGGTCAATTATAAGGCCTATCTCACGGTATTTTTCTTGAATATCTTTTTTTTTTGCTTTCTTTTTTCCAAATTTTCTTTGTTGTTTCTCACTGTTTCGCCTAACGGGCCAAATTCCAAATCGTATCCCAATTTAAGAATATGCTCCATAAAACGAATTCTAGCATGAAGAGGTGACATTCCAAATTCATATGCTTCATTAAAACTATCGTCTTGTGTTGGTGGTTGGCTCAATTGACTTGTTGTTTTTTGGCATATGGTGCAGCTTGACGAAGACTTTGTTTCGGTTAAAGCTTGTGCAACTTTTCCATCGATCATTGTAAGTGACATTTTAAAGTTAACTTCGATGCATTGGTCATTAAATTCAAATATCACTGGTTGAAGTTCTTTAATTTCATCTCTTATTTTGCCAACTTCTTCAGTTATGACATCTTTAGTTTCTTTTTTGTAAGCAAACTTTATTGGTCTACAAAATTTTGTTGACGAGGGAATTTCATTCTTCCATACATCTATCTCTGCAGCTCTACTAGTTGACGGCTCTGAAGCAATATAAGTTTTTGTTAAACGTAATGGAACGAAAGAAATCATGAATAAATTGGCATCTGATGAATTTTCCGCATTACATTGTTTGTATTGTTTCTGGCCAGAGGACCCATCACATCCCCATTTAGAAATTAAAGTCATGCTGCAATTTTTAAACTTCTTTAAATAATCAGCATCAAATGTCTTTAGTAATCGTTCTGCAGTGTGTTCAAGAAGATCCTGCAATTTTATTTCTGCTGAACTTGAAGTTACACTAATAGCAGTTGGTGAAGGTAAGCAATCTTTTTTGGCAGAAACTATATCTCGATATGATGGAAAAATTCCACAATTATTTTCATTGGTTCGCTTCCGCAATTCTGTATATTGGTTTTTAGTCATTTTCAAATCCAAAAATAGTGCAAATGCTTCTTCTGGAGTAAATTTATTTTCTTCAGTTGGTGTCGGCATACTTTCTAAAATCCTTTTTGTGCGTCTGGGGCTTGCTTCCACTATTTTTTCAATGATAGCAATTTTACTCATTTTAGTTTTCGATGGTTGAATTTGATGCAGAAATGAATCCTTTATGATGCTACAAGAAACTTCTTCATTGATATGTTTAAGCTTGCGTCTTCGTGATCTTTCACTACAATTATCAATTGGCTTTGCTGGTCGACCACCTTTTCCAGTTTCCGTGGTAGTTACTGATGGCTTTTTAAAAATAAGTTTATTTCTTAGCCATTCTTGGTTGCGTGAGTAAAACAATTTCTTGTTTCTGGAATATTGATTGTACCGTTTTCTTAAAGTATTTAAAAAGTTTTTTATTTTTAAGTTATGAATTTTAATTTCTTGTTTGTCGCATATTTTGAAGAATGGATTATTCATTATATGTAAAATAATGTCGTTTTCATCTTTCCGTTCAAAATATATATCAGATAGAACACTATAACTGAATTTAGCCATTGTTTAAACAATAATGAAGAAAAAAAATGAATGCATGGATTAATATACTATTGCTCGAAGTTTCAACATGATCTTTTTTACCTCTTTGAAACATAATATAACAGGTACTTGGTTTTACCAGTTATTTCCATTGGTTTTAAATTTATTTGTAATTTTCAGGTATTTAAGTTGTGTAATATTAGATGGCAATAAAATCATTTTTTACCTTTTCCAAATGAATTGCTAGATACCACATAAATTTAGAGTTAACAGGTACTGGCAATAATATAACAGGTAGTTGGTTTTACCAGTTATTTCCATTAGTTATAAATTTATTTGCAATTTTCAGGTATTTAAGTTATGTAATATTAGATGGCAATAAAATCATTTTTTACCTTTTCCAAATGAATTGCCAGATACCACATAATTTGAGAGTTCTATTGTCATTTTTGTCAAAATTTTGATACACCCTTCTATGTGGACTAGGTCCAAATATGGGCCAACTTCTCCTAATTTCAACAGAATTATTTTTTTGGTCAATAAGAACTCTTGTACAAAATTTCATCAAAATATATGCATAATAGCCACTTTCACATACAAATAACTTCTCAAAAAATATGACGTGCATTTGTACCGAATATCTTACCTTGGGTCAGAAAAATTGCTGTAGCTCAAAAAGTGCAGTCCCGATGCATGGACATGTATATATAGGAATGTAGGGGAGAGTCAGGACTACAAAATAGTAAATTTGTGTTTTGACTCAGCTTGACTCACAGGAGTTGTGCTCTATGAAGTAGGAAATTTTCGAGAAATTTGACCTTTTTTAAAAAAAATATTTAAATTGTTCTGAAAACAGTAGAGCTTCAAATAATAGGAATAAGTTAAGTTACAACACAAAATTTATTTCGTCCAAAAATCTTGAAAAACAAAAAAGTTATGATCATTTAAACTTTAAAAATTAACTAAAAATATCATAAATTTACTAAATTCTGAAAAAGCCCATTTTGGACCACCCTGTTCTCAGTGAAATAGTTGAAATAGAGTTCTAATTTTTTGGCTCCCGAGGTTTACTACTGTCTACTTTCATATGAGTATAATAACTTTAAAATCGGAGAATAAAAACCAAAAGGAGTTTTGGCCGCTATCTCAAAATATTGACCACAGTGCGCTGCTTGAGAAGAATATTTCGCATCTATTGGCCTAGAACGGTATCAATTTACCAGCAAAGACAAACCAAATACAAGTAGCAACCGAGATACGTAAACGAAAGTGGCAGTGGATAGGACACATCCTCCGTCGAAACAACAACAATGTATCCAAACAATCTCTTAGATGGAACCCATTTCAACAAGATTGTAAAGAAAGTGACAGGCCACGCACAGCATGGAGAGGAAATGAACCAACTGGGTATATCTTGGAATGAATGTCTTCCGAAAAGTAGCTGGGTGCAGAATCTGAAGACTACGGTTTATCCTGTGGTACTTCGTAACACAAATCGTATATTTTAAAATTAAAACTATACAATAGTCCTTTTCGTAAAAGCAAATGGCCGTTTTTCCATAATTTCTTCGCTCATCGGTAATGTAAAATTCCTACAACTCTGCAGCATAAATCAGGCTGAGTTTGACAGATGGCATAGGATAAGCTGGCATTGAGGGCCGGTCTGGTTTGTTGCTTTTTGAGCAACAAAGGTTGATGTATATGAAATATGATGTATAAAAAGATTTTTGGGAGCCTGGTGGGTTTGTAGATAGTAAACCGTTATATGAGTAAGCTCATCTAATGGGTATGCTCATGAGCTTATGAGCACACCATTAGAACTAGCTAACTGAACACATGCCTACTTCTAGTGAGCAAAGCTCTATTCAATGAGCTGACCAAGTAAAACGAACGACCAAGTAACACGAGCGCCGTGTATAATCGTCTCGGGTTCAAAATACACTCAGTGTATTTTGTTTAGTAGTTGTGTACAACTGTTTTTATAAGGCTTAGTGCGTTTTGATTGTAGTAGTGGGCTTTTGTATTTCTTAAGAAATCTTGTATTTGTTAACAATTTCTGTGTTTGTACACTCGAACTGTGTTGGTATTTCACTCAAATCACAAAACTGCTTGAACTCGGTCAAGTTCATTGTTATTATGTTCATCACTTACTCATACTTATTCAAACTTGTTGAATGAAACTCTGCATACTCATCGCATATAGCTCGTTGGTCTTTGCTGTTTATTATTGTCCACTCGTTACTCGTATTCCATAAAGAGGCATAAATTCAATGAATATTATAATGAGCATCCTATGAGCTTCAGTTTTTTGTGCTCATGCTTGTTGCTGCTTGTGGGTTCGATTTCCATTCTGCCTTTTTTTACTACCACGAGCTAAGGTCGTCGTTACTGTGTTCGAGTAATTATGCTAGAATACAATTTTTAATTGAATAGTTTTATTTAGCAAATAAAAACTAAAACAATCACTGATTAAGGTAGCGATTTTAAAATCAACAACTTTTCCCATATTTTAATTGTGTTGAAATGAAAATCCAAACCCATTAAATTCCCAAAAATGTAAGAAAAATTTACCACATTTTTCCGGTTTTTGCCCCACTGTAAATTATTTTTTGGTTATTTTTTTTTTGGTAAATATTTTAAATATTATTATTTTAAGACATTGTTATTTGGAACAACAAATCGTATAAGTGTTGGTAACTCAAACACATTCACGTAAAATGCCGGTGTAATTTTTGCTGCCACAAAG
This sequence comes from Phasia obesa, assembly GCA_949628195.1. Classification (NCBI taxonomy): domain Eukaryota; kingdom Metazoa; phylum Arthropoda; class Insecta; order Diptera; family Tachinidae; genus Phasia; species Phasia obesa. The sequence goes on from OX451219.1 coordinate 131,897,389, forward strand.
AACCACAACAACTTGAAAAAAAATGTAAAATTCATAATTTTTGAATTTGTGATTTTAGAAATGCTAAATTTTTATCGCTTTATACAAGTTTACATACACACGCACACAATCCAATCGAAATAGACAGCAAATAAATAACGCCCACGATTTTGAATCAAACAAAATTAAACAAAAAGTGAAAAATGGAGCAGTAGTGCAGAGAAAAAATTCAACTACTCAAAACTCAAATGAACCACAAGAAAAAAAAAATTAAACAACTAAATGTTTAAATTTTTACAATTGCTAAATAAATAATGAAAATAATGTGAAATAAACATTAAAAAAAAATTCACAATTTTTTTTCTATTCCTGAAGCTGTCACTTGTAGTCTGAACATATGTACGTCGGACTCGCCGTTTCCGTCGTTTACGATTCATTTGTAGCTTTTTGTTTCACAAGCAAAATGCAAAAAATATTGTATAATAAAACAAATAATAAAAGTTAAGATGGAAATTATAAATGTACAACACGTTCCGTTCAAAAAAGCTGGAAAGCAAAATTCATTTTGTCCTCATGCGTCTACAAATCACCGTCATCATCATCATCATAGAGCACAAACTGAACGAACGATCCGGCGAACACTTAAAATTTTATGAATCATCATAAAATTTTATCTGTTGGCAAAAATATACTAAAAGCTAATAAAAGGAAACATAAAAAATATATAGTTGCTGTGATAATACGACAGACAGACGGACAGACAGACAGCAAGCAGTCTGATTTTGAAATTGAACCCAACAAAAAGGCCGTGCACAGACGTTTACATACAATTGGACAAATGTCAACAGGTCATTAAATCTTTGGTGTCAATAGTACTTTAAATTATGCAGTTTAGCCAATATTAATAATAATATTTATGACACCACTGGCAAATATTAAGAAACAGTTCTTTGGCCACGGGGATACGAGGGGTGGTCAAAAAGGCTTTACGAAAAGATAGAAACAAAACATTCGCTTGTGTTGATTCACAAGGACTCCCAACCAGAGAATTTTTAAAATGAGTATGTACATATTGTTACTTTTGCACTGAAAAAAATCTATCCATTGTAAAGGGTGGTTAAATTTTAAGGGCCGATGTTGATTTTGAATAAAACACAAATTATTTAGGAAATTATAGTCATTTTTTTTTTTATTTTAATAATATTGGTATGGTTCAATTATGTATGGAAGAAAATAGCGGCCAAATGGCTGCCGCGAACTTGGCGGCACGCCTCCATCCAATGTTCCAAATTTTCGATGACGCTGAGGCATAATTGAGGTTCTATGCTGTTAATGTGTCGAATTATTTTATCCCTTAACTCTTGAATTGTTGTTGTCTTATCGACGTACACCTTTTCTTTCAAATAATCCCAAAGAAAGAAGTCCAACGGTGTTAAATCACATGATCTTGGAGGGCAATTGATGTCGCCACCACGTGAGGTAACACGGCCATTGAATTTGTCGCGCAAAAGAGCCATTGTTTCTTTAGCTGTGTGGCAAGTGGCACCGTCCTGTTGAAACCACATATCATCCACATCTATAACTTTCAATTCGGGCCATAAAAAGTTCATTAACATCTCACGATAGCGAACACCATTCACAGTAACTGCCTAACCGGAAAAAATAAGGCCCAATGATGTCGCCATAAACCGCACCAAACAGACACTCTTTGTGGGTGCGTGCATTGGTTTTTCGACAATCCCTCTTGGATTATCATTTACCTAAATGCGGCAATTCTGCTTATTGACGAATCCACTGAGGTGAAAATGTGCCTCATCGCTGAATATGATTTTCTTCGAAAATTGATCATCCAATGTTGCCATTTCTGCCACCATTCTGACCATTGTTCGATTGTGTTTCCTTCCATGGTTCAAATTGAGTTAGTCTGAAATTGAGAAATGTCAAATTAAATGCAGAAAAAAACATTCAACATCGGCCCTTAAAATTTAACCACCCGATATATGGCCAAATTTCATATTTTACAACTTAACTAGCTATTCCCGGTGCGCTTTTCAGTAACCATTCACAAAAAATACAATAAATACTTGGAAGAAAAATATGGCCAACTTTTAACTCGAAAACGCACGCTATTCTCACGTCAAAAATATTTTAGTTTATATGCAACCACTGTTCCCATCCATCCTGTTTTTTGCTTAACTAACGTATTAACACAATAATAATTTGTTTACTTTGTATGTGAGGTTTCACTCCCACTATCTTAATCCAGTCCGTATTTAGCTAGATTATGCACATTAGTAAGAGGTGCCACACCCACTGCCTTAATTCAGTTTATATTTTATTTTATAGTGGTTACTCGTGCAAAGCTTCAAGGCTTTATCTATTATAGTACTCTATGTACTCGATAATAATTTTTCTTTTTGTATGGGAGGTACCACGCCCAATGTCCCAATTGATTCTGCATTTTCGTATACTATACGCATTAGTATAGGGGTTGTTTTTGCAAAGCTTCAAGGCCAGTTAGTCAGGAACACGATAATAATTTTTCATTTCGTATTGGAGGTACCATGCCCACTCTTCCAATTCAGTTTATGTTTAGCTAAACTGTTTACGTTAATATGGGGTCTACTGGTGCGAAATTCCAAGGTGCTACCTATTACAGTTCTCTAGATACAGGATAATAATTTTTCACTTTGTATGGGAGGTACCATGTCCCATTTAACTCTGCACTTTGGTAGACTTTGCGCATTAGTATAGGGGTTACTTGTGCTAAACTTCAAGGATCTATCAATGTAGTTCGCCAGGAACACGATAATAATTTTTCATTTCATATGGGAGGTACCACGCCCACTATTCCAATTTAGTCTGTGTTTAGATTGACTATTTACATTAATATGGGGGTTACTGGTGCGTAATTCCAAGACGCTACCTATTGCAGTACATGATAATAATTTATCACTTTGTATGGGAGGTACCACGCCCTCTATGCCATACCAGTATATCTTTCTCTAAACTATGTATGTTAAATAAGGGGTTACTAGTGCAAAAACTCAAGGCGCTACCAATTACTGTTACCAAGCAATACGATGATAAATATTTATTTTGTATAGGAGGTGCCACGCCCACGTCGGATTAAAAAAAGTACGCTATATTACCAACCGTATATCTAATAACAAACTGTGAGAATTTCAGAAAGATCGGTTCACTGGTGTAGGCATTGAATATTTGACGAAGAATTCGAATGTAATCTATGACTATTATAACAAACAACAATAAGTTGTAGAACCACTCGTGGCTCAATGGTTGCCAGGTGTAAAGACCGTTTTTTAAAAGTACGATGAACAGTCCAATGACGCCGGCGATTGTGCGAATTAAAAACGGCTAGCTATTGAAAAGTATTGGTTCTTTAATTGCCCACAAAAAAGTAATAAAGAAGTAAAATACGAAAACAATAATATTAAATATGAATGAGTTAATTTTTAAAGGGCCCTTTAAAAGGATGATAACTATTATCCAAAAATTACCCAAAAAAGATATTTTTGTAATCAACATCAGCTTCGTAGTGCAGAAAATGGGGAAAAAATAAAACATTAATGTTTTCCATTCCAGATTTCATTGAAACTTTTTTTATTTACATTCCTTGACTTCCTGATTCGAATTATAATTTAAAAAAAAATATTCTATCTCTTATATTTTTTATTTTACTATAAAATATGTAACCCTTTTGTATATATAAGTATAAAATCAAAAATAAAATATAAATTATATGACAAATATAAGTTTATTTAGACCAATTAAATGTAAAGAAGGCCAGATCACAATCTCGCCCCGGGCGCCTACTAACCTCGGGGCGGCCCTGCCGACAAGTTCTTTGCAAGGGGATACAATACAAGGGGATACGAGGGGCAAACAAAAAGTCCTTACGAACATTCGTTTCTGTTGTTCTTTTTTTTATTTTACAACCCTGTATTATGTTAGCTCATAGCATTTCTCTTCTTTAATGCAACATTCTTATATTTCAAAAGATATATTTTCATTGTTTTTGTAATCTTAAGAAAGTGCTCTTTCCAAAGGTAGTAAAATTTTAACTAAAAACATATCGCCTACTAAAGACAGAAATTTAAGTGGTTCTAATTATCTGATCGATAGTGTATTAATTACGAACAACATTGGTGAAGCTAATGTAGAATTTTACTACTTTAAAAGCATTAAAATATCTTTTGTGTTGAAGAAACATATTTAAACCAAATTTATCAAATTCATAATAAAATTTGGAAAGTCTTTTTATTATTGGAGCTCATTGCTTTTTGGAAACATTTGCTTTTATTGGGCTTTCGAAAAGCTATAAAATTATAAATTTGCAAAAAAAAAATATGCAAAATTTTTAAGTGCACGGTCACACTGGGCAAATATCTCATAAGGTGTTTTCAGACTACACCAGACCAGCTGTTTTAAATAGTTTATTTTTGTTTTCAAGAGCATATGTACGTAATATATATATTAATTCCCACTGGAGCATAGTCTAAACCAAGGCGAATTCATACCAGGTGTGTGCATTACGGCAACAACTACAAACAAAATAACAACAAATTTGACATTCAACTAGCAGATATAAAACGATGTATTTTTGACAAGACATTAGCAATAAAAGAGAAAAAAATAATAAGCTCTGCTATCGCCTCCACATTTTATGATAAAAGACAAGATTACGCCATCCGCATGTTTTTCCGTTAGATGACGTTGTTCGGCCAATGTAAGGTCGCCAAGTCTGTAATCAACAAATTGTTTCAGCTAAATACGTACAAATAAATCTAAGTTATAGGCAATAATTGGCAACCCTGATTTCATAATTTATATTAAAAACTCTCATAATTTTTAGTTATACTCTCAATCAGATTTATTAACCAATAGGAAGACAGTTTCGTGACGTCATTAGGCCGATATGTGAAGAAAATTTTAATTTTATTTTCGGAATAGCGTAACCTTGTTTTCTATCATACTTGGTCTAAACTTAATATGTAATGAATCTATGAGACACTGAGAGAAAATACATATTAAAATTTGACGGCTCTCTTTATTTTTTGAAATTTAAAAAAAAATCGCACTTCGCACTTCATCAGATCAGGAATGCATTTTTCTCAGTAATAACAACTTTTCAAAGTCAACTTGCGTCAAAATTATTCAAAAACTGCAGCTAATTATAGCGCAAAAAAGTTCAACTGGCATCACTGATATTTATGTAAACAATGCAAAAAACTCAAAACAGCTGTTTTCTATTTGCTATGTTGTAGTCATAGTCATACCAGGTGGAGGCGATAGCCCAACTGAATCTTTTTTGGTGTTCTTTTTTTCCTGAAGTCTTGTCAGAAATACATTGTTTTATATCTGCTAGTAGAATGTCAAACTTGTTGATTTGTTGTAGTTGTTGCCGTACTACTCACACCTGATATGAATTTGCCTTGGTTTTACTCTACACCAATGGTGTAAATGCAAAAATAATTAGACATAAGATTATTACTCTCATTTCTTAAACATGCATCATATTTGATATTATTTTCTGTTGGAATTTACGTACGTAAACCCTCGTCTCCATTAGACATTAACATGCGTTAACAAAGTCAAACTACATATAAAAAAAAAGTATTAAAAATAATTTATTTTTTACATATAAAAAAAGTATTAAAAATAATTTTTTTTTATGAAGTTTGACTTTTGTTAACGCATGTTAATGTCTAATGGAGAGGGGGGGTAAGAGGCGGTCTTCACTAGCCATTAATTTCAACAAAACTGAACATGACGCCGGCAGAGCAACGGAATTTATTTACATATGCATTTTGCTACAGGTGGCGAATATGTGTTTATGTCATTTACTGTTTGAACATAATTTTCTGTTTTACAAAAATGTTCTCTAATTGCTTATTGAACAGCATGGTGGAGCAACAGATGACGCTGTTTGCAAATAATATTGTCAAACTTAAATACAACAAAAACGTCATTGTCGTGTTATAAAAGAGTTTTTATAACAAATATTTTAACAACCATGTTTAGACGTGGAAAATACATTAACATGGTCAGTCTATAATTACCACTGACATAATGTTAGTGTTAATGTTTATTATTTTACGTATAATGTAGACGGAAGGGGTAACGTTGGCTATTAATAAACTGTCATTGCGGTTTCTTTGTGGAAAAGTAATGGGGTTTTTTGTTACTTTATTTCTATCGATTTTATCTCTATTTTGCATTTTTATTTATTGGGTTTTATTAAACGAGAGAAGTTAACTTTACTGTTACAGAACGTTGCTCTCTTGTTTAAGTTTGTAATTGCAGCTTTAACGCTTTGCGCGCTGATTTAGGTTTGTCGGTAAAGTTTCTAAATGTATTATTTAATTAACATTAGTTGGGGCAAACAAGAAATCTATTATTTTTGCAATACTTTATTTCATATGTTTCGGATTGTCTAAATTAGTTCAAGTACACACCGTTCTACACCTAACACTAACATAATGTTAGTGTTAATGCTTATCATTTTATGTCTAATATAAACTGGGGGTAAAGTCGTACCGTCTAAATCACTCTTAATATAATTTTACTCGAATATATGTATCTGTACGTACATATTATGTTAGTTTGACTGAGATTTGTCAAAAATTACGTTTGTTTTTATCAATTATTTGCCTCGTCTAATCTTACCTTCGCTTTAGCAAGTATGCAAATTTATAATAACAATCCTTAATTAACAGTATCAAATTTTGGACTTTTAACAAAGAGCATGTTAATAAGTCATTTGTGAAAGAATAAAAGAATTTGTAAAAAACAGCTGCCAAAATTATTTCAATATTAGAATAAAACAGTTTACCATTTTAGCATTTTGTTAATTCTTAAAAAAAATTTTTTTTCTTCTATATGAAAATATCATTAATGAATTTATTTTTATTTTATTTTAAAACTATTAACGACATTAAAGATTTTTTACAAATAAAAAGTAAAACAAAAAAAACCTAAATTATACGTGGGGAATGAGATTTTGAACGGTCATTGATTGAAAGAGAATGTTAACTGCCAAAAAAATACAAAACAAAAAAAAAAACCTAATAATAATAAATATGAGGTGTTGATGCCAAAATTAAAATAAAAATAAATAAAAAATTAATTGTAAATTTTTGCATAACAAATTTGTTTTAATATGGATGTATGTATTTTTGTTTATAGCGATAAGCAAAATTATTACAAACATGTTTGAAAGACCTTTAATACATTACACGATCGGTATTTTATTCAGTTTAAACATCTACCCGTCTCTATTCGAAAATCTTTATACTTCAAAACTATATTGACTAACTAGCTGTGCCCGCCACGTTGTGAGCGTCCTGATAATATTTTGCTCGATTTTGCTTTGAAAGTATTCCACAACAATTGTAAGACTCTTACTTTTATAGTGCTTTAGTTATGGTTTATGTTTTTACTTTATATAAAGGTACCCATCCCTGGATAAAATTCTAAAATTTATAAAAAATTCTAAAAATGATTTTAAAAATGTGTAAAAGGTGTTTAAAATATTTTAATAGCACTGTAAAAATACAAATCAAATACAAATTTTATTCAATTGGCGCCTAATATTGCGCAATAAAGTTTAGAAATATCCCACTTTCAGAAATAAAAGGTGTGTAACCGTGTTTAAAATATCCCAGTTTTAAACCAAAAATTTCAATACCTTTAAACCGGAAATTTCGTTTTTTCACTGCTTTTTCTCAACTATCTCTTTGAAATGAGATACTTTTGCAGAAAAAAGCATCCTATATTGGAATAGGGATCCTAAGGTACCTCCTCACAAATTTTGTTAAAATCCACCCAGTAGTTTTTACGACAGACAGACAGGCGGAAATGATTTACTACTTTATTATATGTATAATTACACTTTGTCGGGCTGCTGTTTTCAGATCTCGTCAGATTATTTTATTTTTGTTTATTTTGCCAACATTATGCTAGGAACATAATGTTTTGCTAAAAAAATCTCTTCTTATTCATGAGCGAATCGATTGATGATTTTCATTATTACAAATATAGTATAATGATATAGAAAATTTTATCGAAAATGTTTTGTAAAAATTTTATTGCTAATTATTTTATCAAAAATTTTTTGTTAAAACTTTAACGAAATTTTTTGGGAAAAAATTTATCGAAATTTTTTTTGTAAATATTTTATCGAAAATTTTTTGTAAAAATTTTATGGAAATTTTTTTCGACTTTTTTTAATTTTATCGACAATTGTCGAAAATTTTTTCAAAAATTTTTGTAAAAAATTTATCAATTAAATTTTGTAAAAATTTTATCGAAAAATTTTTGTAAATATTTTATCGAAAAATTTTTGTAAAAATTTTATCGAAAAATTTTTGTAAAAATTTTATCAAAAATTTTTGTAAACATTTTATCGAATTTTTTTTTGTAAAATTTGATCAAAAATTTGTTGTAAATTTTTATAGAAATATTGTATCGATTTTTTGTAAATATCTTATCAAACATTTTTTGTAAAAATTTTATCGAAAATGTTTTGTAAATTTTTATCGAAAAATTTCATCAAAGTTTTTTGTAAAAATATTAAAAAAAATATTTTGTAAAAATATTATCGAAAATTTTTTGTAAAAATATTATCGAAATTTTTTTGTAAAAATTGTATGGAAATTTTTTTCTATTAATTTTATCGACATTTTTTTGTATAAGTTTTATAGAAATTTTTTGTAAAAATGTTATCGAAAATATTATACAAAATTGTTTCTAAAAATTTATCGAATTTTTTTTATTAAAATTCTACCGAAAATTTTTTTAAAAAATTTTATTGAGAACGGAATGACAAACATACATACATATCGCTCCTTTATTGCAACGTAGTCATATCTCGAAAAATCAAAAATTTGAAGTTACTTAAGCAAAATAACTCCTTGATAGATTTTTTATATGTTAAAAAAATTTTTGCCTTATATCTCAATCTGAACCGATATTATAGCGAATATATATTACGCAATGAGATAGCAGTGTTTACATTTTTAAAACTTAAATTGCGTTTTGCTAAGTTTGATTTTTTTTGAGATATGACTACGTTGCAATAAAGGAGCTATAAGTATGTACATATGTATGTATATTAATGAATATACCCTTTCCACCTATTGTGAAGGGTATAACAACAAAAGCCTGCCCACCAAAGTACTTCTTTTCATTCTTTATCATTTATTGTTATTTATGATGTTTTGAAATATGTTTTATTTTTGTCGTCAATATTACATTACAATAATTTTTCCTCCTTCTTCTTGTTAGAAATTATCTTAAATTTTATATTTACGTTTAAAAACTGCGGCCTTCATGAAAACCCAACAACAATAAAATTCAAAATTGCTGCCTGTCCTAGCATGCGCACAAGACACAATACATTTTTCTAAAGAAATTACAATCTACTAATATTTTGTTTAAAAATTAATAAAAAGGAAGAGCAGGTAAACGAGGTGATTAACTATAACGTGTGGACAAAACAATAGAAAACAGTTATTTATGTTCAATATGTAACAGTTTGTACGAGGTGTGTTCTAAAATGTTAGTTTTTTTTTTTCAAAATGTTTGCATTTCATTATTATTAAGCTTGTTTTTTTATGAAAAACAGGCAAAACTATTTTGTATAAAATTTATAAAAATTTTTTTCTATGAAATTTAAAAAAAAATTCGATAAATTTTTTACAAAAAATTTTTCATAAAACTTTTAAACAAAATTTTCAATAAAGTTTTCAACAAAATTTTTAAACAAAATTTTCAATAAAATTTTATAAAAAAAATTTCGATAAAATTTTAACAAATAAAAAAATTTTCGATAACATTTAAAAAAAATTGCAATAAAATTTTACAATTTTCGGTAAAATTTTAACAAAAAAAAATTTCGATACAATTTTTACAAAAAAAATTTTCAATAAAATTTTACAAACAGTTTTCGGTAAAATTCTTACAAAAAAAATTGTTGATATATTAATTTTTGTAATAATGAAGTTGAAAATTATAAAAGTGAAAACAGAATGTAATATTATTGTGAACTTGCGAACCATACCAGAGTAAGGGAATATTCAACATTACTATGGTGAAGGGTATTTAAGATTCGGCATGGCCGAATATACTACTCTTACTTATTTTATCATTAATATAGTGGGTCCCTTTCGTTCACCCCTTCGGTCAAAAATGATTTTAAGCAGCCGCTTGTTAATTTATAACCAGCGACCATCAGTCTCGGAACACCCCTTAATTTTTAGGTTTATTTTTTATACTTGTTTATATAGCGAACTAAGTTTTAATTACTGTTTTTAAATCTTGAGTCTATGCCTCCTACAGTTAACGAAATAGGCACATATTCGTGAATAACACCTCTCTATCGGAACATCCTATAAGTTTTAGTATTTGTTGCTATAACGGCAACAGCTATACATCATCTGTGAAAATTTTAAGAGTCTACCTATTACGGTTCCAGAGATAAAAGGCGCTGACAGGCGGACAGACGGACAGACATTGTAGCGAAAACAATAGGGTTACGTTTTTACACTTTGTGTACGGAACCCTAAAAAAGAAAAATTAGTAAAGACCAAGGCATATTTAACAAGGTGATAGCGTAAGGTAGAGGAAATATCAGCAAAAATTTTTTAAAATTTTTTTTATATGGTTTTTGACAGTAATATCTAATTTATTCTCTCTTAAAATACATGATTAATGTCAAACTACATATAAAAAAAATTTCAAAAATCTCTCTTTAATATTAGCTCTGCCTTGTGCAGTCACCTGGTTAAATATACCCAGGGTAAAGACAACTTTTGAAGAGAAAATTGAAAAAATGGCAAACAGTCTAAAATCCAAAAATATAAGAGATTAAAAACACGTTGAAGGCGTTGAATCAGAGTTGCTAAAGTTGGAGTAATTGTACCACTTTTAGTACAATTTAAACCCGAAAAGTACAATGATACACCAATGTACTGTGGAGAAGAATCAAAATATTTTGGAAATAACTCCGCCATTTACAAAGTGCTAGGCCGATTGATCCAAAATTTGGCATGAGTATAGCAGAGTTATGAAATAAGAAATTTGATTATATACTATGCTGAGATTTTTTTTCAGTGTAAAGCAACAATTCATACTCATTTGACACTAACTCTCTGGTTGGGTGCCTTTGTCTGTAGTTTAATTTTAAAATTTCATTTACCATCCCCGCATTGAACACTAAAGAGTGCATTTTGGTTTAAAAGAAAAAACTGATTGAATGCATCAAAATGCATTTACAAATAAGAAGAGAACAAAAGCTAAAAGAGTAAATCGAAAAAATTAAGAGTGATTTTGAAAGAGAGGAGAACTTGTTCTTAAACATTGCCTGCTGTTACGACCAGTACCTATTTGTATGGCAGAAATACCTGTTTTCCTTTCAAAAATTTTCAAATTTCAGTTAAAATTGTTTTGAATTGTTTTTATTGTGGTTTGGTTTGTGCCTTCTTTGGTCAAACAAACAATTCTGTTCTATTCTATGCTGTAGTTAAGTTACACAATAATGACCATGATGATGGTAACAAACAAACAAAAATATAAAAAATAATATACGAAAACAAATAAATATCTAAAGAACAAGAAAGTAAAAGCAAAAAGATAAAAGAAACAAATTATTTAAAACTAAGCGAAACTAAATTTAAGGCAAAGCAACATTACAATATTCGCTACGACATAAAAAAATAAATATTTAAAACGGTGATAAAGGCAATAAGAACTATTGCTATAGCGTTTTCATTATTTTTTAATCTTGAACAGCTTTTGCCATCTCGTTATTTAAAGAAAAACCTAAAATAAATAGACACCCTTAACTTGTCATTTTACATAATCTGGCAGCGTCATGCATTTACTATAGATAAACTTGAAAGTAGGAAACTAGACACTAACCTCTCCTAGATTCTAGATTTCGTTCCTAAACGGACCGTTTTATAGACCCTTGCTCCATATTTTTTGTTCTAAATACACAGAAAAAAATTTTGCAACCTTTAAAGCTTTTTATTAGTTTGAGATACAATTATAATTAATTTTTTACTTCATTCAATTATATACTTAATTAAGAAAGAATAAAAGAAAAAATTTCAATTAAATAAATAATTGAATCAATAAAACATTAAATTAAATTTGTGTTTGAAACTAGATAATTAAATTTAGTTGGTGCAATTTGCTTGTCAGTGTAGCAAATTTAATAAAAAAAAACCCCTAGTAAATCGCTATAAAACGCGCCACATTGGGAAAAATTTACTAAAATTGTAAATTGAAAGAGACGGGATTTATACGACATTGATTTAAAACGTGTATTTCTTGATCAGGATAGAGGAAAAAGTAGAACTTGTGTTTTGATTTTGGAAAAAATAGTACATTTTCCTCTATCCTAAGTCATGTTTTTAAATCATCGTCTAAATTCCGTTCAATTGAGGGAAAATCGCTAAAACTCTAATAGAAAAAAACTGCATACAAATATTTAAAAGCCTATATGATTAAAATTATGGAAAATTTATTACAAAACAAAACAATTTACAAAAGCGTAAAATGTTTAAAAAAAATCTTCAAAAACCGGAATAACTCAACTTTACTGGGGAAAAATAGTAACTCTGTTTAAGAAATTAAAATGTTGCAAAAAAAATTTAGTTGAGAAAAATCGCGAAAATTAAATTAAATACAAAATATTCAGAAATATCGAAATCCATAAAAAGTCTTAGAAAAGGAATCTGAGAAAACACTAAAGGCCAGGGCTCACAATCCTTCACAATTCTCCGATGCAATCACAAAAAATCTGACAGAATTCTGGCCTACTCAAAATTTTTTTATCAAAATGGCGTTGCCACACTACAAAAAAAAGATTTTGATCGCATGGAAAAAATATTTTAATAAATTTTTCAAAAGATTATCAAATCGTACAGACTTTTAAAAAAGTCTGTCACACACGTACACTTAGAATCCTCATTATCATACTTTTTAAGCGCCAATGATATTTTTGATAGATCGAAGGAATGAGTACGAAACTGAATCATAGCCTTAATTAATACTCGGAAAAAATTTCTATTAATGTAAAAAAAATTAAACAATAGTTTTAAAATATTTATAAAAGAGACAACATTTTAGAATATTATGTTTTGTGGAATTTTTGGGGATTTTAGTACGTTTTTTGTGTATTTTTTTGTGGTTGAAATTTCGATTTTTTAAATTTTTTTTTAAATAATTAAAAGTAAATTTGTTTTTTACTAGTAGTGTCCACAACATCGTCCGCGTCATGACAATATTTTGTTCGAATTTATTTGTTGTTTTTAAAACAGATAGAGTTTTTATATTCACTTTAAATAGAGGTATCCGGCTCTAGATAATTACTCAAGATGTTGCAACAAAGACTTTATACAAGGCAAGACATATTTTATTTGGATTTTGACATAAATTTTTTTTTATTCTTTTTTAAAATACATGATTTATGTCAAACTCTATATAAAAAAAAAATTGAAAAAAATGATCTTTAATATTAGCTCCGCCTTGTGCTGTCACCTGGTTAAATATATAAACTCACTGGGTGGAGCTAAATATTGTCGGAAAATTTTTTATTTTTTTTATATGGAGTTTGACATTAAAAGGCATTTTCTTTCCCCTTACTTAAAATACCTATTGATGTCAAATTCCATATAACAAAATCAAAAATTTTCTCCTCAATATTTTAGCTCCACACAATGAGTTTACCTGTTTAAATATGCCTTGGTGTTATATAAAATTATATTATTGTAGAGTTTTATGAAAAATGTTTAAAATTTCCCAATTACAAATATAGAAAAAGTGCTGCCAAGGTACTTAGAGCGATAAAATTGCGTACAATCTGGTTTTTATCATTATGAAAATAAGAAAATTTTACGGATTTTAAGGATAATTCGAAATAACCGAGTAAAACCCTTACACTTGCAATTAAGGATTCTCTGTGGACAGCAATTAATGTTGCTTTTGACAACTTTGTTATTGCTATTGTATCATAAGTACGTTTTAAAAAAATAAAAATATATTTCTAACTAAAAAAATTCTAAACAAAGAACCAACACCAATGAGATAAAACAAAGAAAAATTAACAAATAATGGGAATAAATTAAAAATATTAATAATAGACACAATGAAAATTATTGAAGTGTTTAAGTTTATGGCCAACATTTACAACAACACTTTTCTTTCAGCAACAACAACATCAAAAGCAATTTACTAATTATATTCAAACGAACTCATGCCACCAGGAAAAGCTTTGAAAAGAAAACGGCTATTAGAGTGGCCAGATCTTTAAGTATAGAAGTGTATTCTTTTAAAATCCCATCGTTCTTAGGGCCCACAAATGAGGTCACAACACCTTTTTATTTTAAATAGTACAAACTATATCCTCTAACGGGTAATCATTCGGATGACATAATCTTGTGTTTATCATTCTTCATTCGTGTGTCAGTAGTTTTGTTTGTTTTTTGTTTGCATGACAGCAACGTCGCTGGATAGCAAATCTAAATTTCCTTGAACATCTTCGGTATCAGGCACTTGGTAACAAATTTTCAGTAAACCACCACAATGCTGTTTATATTGTTGCCTTTAAGTCGATTTTTCATGCATGTGTTATGAGGCCATAGATACATACATACATATAGATATTCACATAGCTGTCAAAAAGCTAAAATGGTCACCCTGACGGCGATATTAACTTAAAGATCAAAGCCTTATCTTTTCCATCATATGAACTTAATTGTAGTTACGAGTGTGATAGTTTTATTTTCAATGCTGAGATTTAATTAAAGCTGCCTACAACAAAGCTTCTTGTTGTTGTTGGGCCTAAAAAATCAATGTGTTGTATTTATTTTCTTTTGCAATCATTACGAAAAATAAAACAAAAACAAAATGTCAGTTAATTGAATGCACATTAGAAATAAAATAACAAAAACAAAGCAAATGGAATGGAATGAAATGAAATAAAATAAAATGCATTCGTTAGCTCTGCGTTTTTTTTTTCACAGCTCTCCTAAGCTTTAAGTGTTGCCGAGGGGTAAAAACTATTTGTTGGGAAACTATTAATTTTTGTTGTTTAAAATATATTTTTTTTTAATTTCACAATTTTATTTATTTTTATGTTCGTTGGGAGTGCGGACGCATTAACCTTTTATTAACTTGTTGATTCTTAGTTTAGTACTAGCTGTGCCCACAGACGTTGTGTGTGTCCTGACAATATTTTGTTCGATGTTTATTTGAAAGTAATCCACACAAAATTTTAGGATGGTTACGTATTTACTCTATATAAAGGTATCCATCTTTGGATAAATTCTAAAATTTATATAAAATTCTAAAAATTATTGTAAAGCTCTGTAAAAGACAGACAAGAAATGAGTTACTCATTATTATAAAACAGTGCCATCTGTTGTGCAACATTGCTTAAAATATACTGCTTTAAAAAATAAAAGATGCCTTAAAGTATTAAGTACCTTTAAAACGGTAAAAAAATCGGCATACTTTTACTTCTTTTTATCCAATTTTTCTTGGAAAAAGGATATATTTAGTAGCCTTTATTGGGATCGGGATAATAAGGCACCTCCTGCCAAAATTTTTTTTAAAATCCATCCAGTAGTTTTTACGTGATGCGAACACGAAGAAAAAGATAGACAGACAGACAGACAGGAACTTAGTCACTTTTTTATTATATGTATACATTAAAAAAAGTATTATTATGTGAGTATTAAAATGCAGAAATCAATACTTCTTCATTTCAGACGAATGTCTGAGCAAGTTGTTTAATATCTTTCATTAAATCCCACAACTATTTTTATTCTCGTCGAGTACTCGTTTTGAAAAATATTTGCACTCTTTTTAAATTGTTTTTATAACAATAGTTTACCAAGTCGTTTGGATATAACCCAATTCCCCAGTTTTTGATCGTATTTGAATATTTTGAAAGACGTATTGAATTTAATGTTGTCATTCATTTCGTTTATCAAAAGATTCCTTTGTATAAATTTTGATCGTGACAAGATGTAACGAAATGCTTGATTTCTAATCCATAGTCTTTTCCGATTTTTTATATATATACATTTATATTCCTTCATATTCCTACTCTATAATTTTTGGCATGACAAATACCTTAAATCGATTAATAAGCGACCGCGTAAAAAGAAAGGGACCTAAGTTTACCCTTTTTTACGAGTGTAAATGATTTTAACGTACATGTTATGACCCCAGATGACAGATTATAACCGAATTTTATTTTATTTTCTCGTTTTACACACTGAAAAACAAATTTTTCGACCTCAGAAACACATCTCGGGGTGGTTCTGGGACCACTATCATTCGATTTCTCACTTAATTCCACCCCAGTTAAGAATTGGTTACCCCTTTGAAACGGTTCACTGAAAGACTTCGAAGTTTTAAAAATTGTGTGATTTTTTTCTGTACTCTTCTTATCAAATTTCGTTACGAATTCGGCTTCGTAGGTTCGGGACCACTTCCAATCGATTATCCAGTATATATCACAATTAAAAAAAAATCAATAGACTTACCCTCAGGTCCCTATATTTAAATTTGTATATATTCCCAGTCTTGAAGAACATACAACTTTTTGCACGGTAAATGCTTTAAATCAGTTTATATTTACATTTCGATATCTTCAATCTTTGTCTTCAAATCTTGGTAAAATTTTTTCATTGTGGATGATTTAATTTGGGCTTTAAAATGTACTAAACGGCAGCCGCGACGTTCTAATTTTTCAGATTCGACTTCGGTTTCTTTACATTAAACATCTTACTTCAGTTATGCCATCGTGTTAGGTTTGGTCTTGTGAACTCCACTCGGAGGTACCAAAATGTCACTGCAGTTTTGCAAACGCTTTGACGATGAGCTCTCGGGAAACATGGTGCCACCAGACTCCAGGGTTCCCGGATCCTGAATCTGGAAGAACAGGTCCATTTAATTAGGGGTTATTTTCGAGGCCCGACCAGTTTCCAAAGGTACTGGTACCATGGGAACCGGTGGCCCCACAGAGGGCCGCCCCCTCTGTGATCAGTTCTTGGTGAGGTTCCCTTCGGGTGTTACCGTGGTAGTTGTGGTTAAGATCGATGTATGCAGGGATGATGCATTGTTGTTGATCAAAGTGTGCTGTTGCACTTTCAATAGAACGGAGTTTGATAGTCTCCAATAGCCTCTAAACAAGAGGTTAGAACATGGATCTATGTTCTATATATGCTACTCACTGTGAATGTGCAGTATGTCTACTGCGACATGGGTGCCATAACACATAGTACGTTGGCATAAAGTGTACTGTTACTACACACAGGAGGCTAGTTTACGCTTTCATTTTACTTTGCGGTAAGGACATCGTCGGATAAAAGCCAACGGGGCTAGGTGGGGACGTTAATCTTGATCACATCTGGTCTTGTGAACGCTAAAATTCCAAAATCCCAATATCGTAGACTAATTAATGTTGTTTGTCGGGGAATTTGGTAGCGCAATTACAACACAATTTTACTGAAAACAGATGTAGCCGATGGCAACATCTTTCAATTGATCCAAGTCCGCAATTATAACCCAGGATTACTGTATTTTGATCGTTACTGCTACTTTCTTCTTTCCTTGTTTGCTTTTTTGACATAAAAGTAGAGCGATAAGACTGAGCAAATCTAAAAAAGTGACCATGTCGGATTTTCAATAAACTAGTGCACAATTTTGTTCAATGTCCTCTTTTTCAATGGCATGTTTCTACATGAAGTTAAAAGAAAAAAATGAAATTTTTCAGGTAGCAGTACATCTGAAGTTAATAACTTACCTTTGAAGTTATTTGTGTTGTGATCGAACAGTGCTGCAACTTAACTAAAGTGCGTTCGAATTTTAAAAGAACAATTCCTTAAACTTGATTTGACGTGAAAAATACTAGTGATAATACCTGAAACACACATACATATGTATGTACTCTTAATATTTGGCAATTTTTGCCCAAGAAAACCAGTACAAAATATCCCTGAAATTTCCATAACATGGAAACACTTTTAACAATTATTTTTACCTGTTGCTGTTCTAATACCGATAACAGCAAAAAAACAAACAGTTTAATTTAATTAAGTGAAGCTGACAGAAACTTAAAGGCAACAAAAGAGCATTTATTCTTAATGAAAACAAAAAACTCTTTCATAGCCTTTTTAAGAGTTTGTTGGGAATAGAGTGCAAAAACGCAGGTAAGAATAATAAGCAAATGGGAAATAAACAAGTATGACTTGCACTGTTTTGTTTTTCTTAAAGAGATACAACATGTTATTTAGTAAAATATACAATGTGTTGCCAGATTAACCAAATAAATTCAATCGCCAAAACTTTTTGTCGGCAAATCATACATGGGAATTCAAGAAGAGCTAAATATTTTTGATAGATTTCTGGAAATATTTAAAATTTAATAAATATTTAGCAGTTGTCTGATTTCTTTTTAACAATAAATAATATATTATTATGCAACTACCACCAGTATGGCAGCGCTCTTCAATTGATCTGCCAGAATCTCGGTATTTTGAAACAATTTCCGCCAAAACAGATCATTTCGACTGTAGTGATTTTAAACTACCATCTGATTCTTCCTCCATCACAGGGTCTCTCGTAATTCCTAGCATTTGTCTAATCCCAAGGTTCCAAAAGCATACATAGCTTATATGTATCCGTTGTGTTCCTTATATATCTTCTTGCTCTGATTTTCATCTTGGCTAGATGATACTTGTCACCAACGCAGTTAACAAGTGAGAGGCATCCTTATCATATTCAAGCATCTTTTTGGTCTTCTAAAGTCAAACTCACAACCTCGCCAAAATCAACTTCGGAATTATATAGACTAGCAAGCCATCTACTAGCCCATCGGGGCATATTGCTCATGACCTTATAACACCGCTGGTGATATTTCTGGCATAGAGCTTGATTTTTACAAATTTTCAGCTGTCAATTTATATGTCCTTTTTCGATGTTCAATATACCTTTACTTACTTAATGATCTGGACTACTCCGATGATCTATGTCTACTTGCCCATAAATTCGAGCACATAGAGCAAAAGCTTAAAGCTTTAAAGTTGGCCTAAATATAAAACTAGAGAAGACGAAACTAATGAGAATCAACAACAATAGTAGTTGCAATCTAACTCTGGACAACAGCATAATCGAAGATGTTAACAGGATCAGATGAGGACACACAAAATCGAATCAAAATTGAAAAATATGGAGATCAAATGATCTCGTGCAGAACATAAAAATTAAAGTTTTTAATACCTGCATTCAACCTGTCCTGCTTTACGGATGTGAGACGTGGGGACTTAAGCAATCATATCTTTCCAAACTTTATCGAGCAGGTGCTAAAGACGAATTGTGCGATGTTTCCTTCACTCTTTTGTCAAATTTTCCATGCTTTCCTTTGTTATTTTTTTGATGCCAGCTGCATTTGCCATCGTTAGTTATTAAAAAATCTACCAAATCTGCACAAGATTTTCTTCATGGGCGGCCTTCGGCAGATGCCAGAACTTTCTTCTTTAAAGTGTGTCGCTTGCCTAAGACCTTATGGAACTGTACATAATATTATTTGTATAGTGTCAGCTGTCAATTTTGTTTTTGGTTTCTAATTTTCATTCTTCTTATAAAAAGAAAATCCCGTTAGAATTGTAAAAAATATAT
The DNA here is from genome assembly GCA_949628195.1 of Phasia obesa. NCBI lineage: Eukaryota > Metazoa > Arthropoda > Insecta > Diptera > Tachinidae > Phasia > Phasia obesa. Next base: position 131,917,087 of record OX451219.1, read on the forward strand.
TATCACCCCAATTCTAAATATTCCCAGGTAAATGATCTCCCGGGGAATACATTTTCCCGGTTATAAAATTCTCCTATTCTAATCAGTTGGGGAAGAGGCAATAACAAGGGAGAAAGAATTTTAAGTATTCGAAATCAGCTGGTTTGTTTCAGCTGTTTTGTTTTCACTACAAATTTGCAAATTATTTTTAGAAATTGAAAGCGTCTGCTATCATTCCAGTGCGTGTGGCGATTTGTTTTTTCCGGAATGTCAGCGAATTGCGAGCTTAATTCGGGCTGAATGACAACAAAAGGTTTTCATAAATAAATGTTGTACTAGACGACTTTACTCTTGACCGTAGATTCTAGCCCACAGGATGAGTTCGTCTATATCAAATTCTCTCCTAGTGTCGCAATGTGGTTGAACAAACCAATGGCGTCTTGAAAAATACATGTAGGTGCATTCTTGTTGCTGCTATATTGCTGTACTTCGTTCCAAAAAGAGCAAGACAGTTTGCTGCGCGTTGTATATCCGCATTAATTTTTAATGGAAAGCTGGTATAGGCTGGTATAGATAATTCAAGCGTCCAAGACCTTAGCGTCAATGCAATATTTTTCATAGGCCCAAAATATTAGGAATATTATTGGAAATAATCTCTAATAAAATGTTGTCCTAATTTAACTTTATAAATTATGTGGCGGAATAATTCCCAAAATTTGTCATAATATTCTCCCTTAAATTGCCATTCGTAATACCTACTTTTTTCCCAGGGAAAAATTTCATTTTCTAAATGAAAATTCATTTTCTAAATGAAAATGAACTTCGAAATAAGGAAAAAGGGAATGAGGCAAATTTCACCGGGAGATTATATTTAGAATAGGGAGAAAATTCCCAGGGAATTTTTATTCCGAATTAAGCTGTATATGATCTGGCACCTTTATTTTTGAGGTTTTTATTGTTCATTGTGCATGTGTGTTTTGTGGGGTTTAAGTATCTGTGTGTGTTTGTGTGTAAGTGGTTCGTAAAGATTTGCAAAAGGCTTTTTATTATTGTATCTGCTCGTACGAAATTATAAGTTAAGAAAAGATAGAAACACAAAACACATGGTTTTTTCCGTAGAAGGAAGGTGAGTATTTATTTTTTTATTTATTTATTACCTTAATAATTTTAAGAGTGAATACAGTGGGGTTTAGAGAGATAGAGACAGAGAGAGAGCGAGTGCAGTTTAATAAAAGACAACAAATGTTGGCTCTTTTATTATGGGCGAACACGTTAAGAAAGAAAAAGGTTTTTTCCTCTTGGACTGATATTTGTTCGTTTAGTCTTAATTATGATCTTATGCAGTTTGGTTTGAAAAGCGTAAGAAAAACGCGTTTAGAAACGGCTATCAGGAAGCAACAACAAAAAAACGTTGATTTTAAATGCGAGCGTGTGAAGGTGTGTGTGTGCGTGTGTGTATTTTTGAAATTCAACCAGTCTTTTTGTTATCTGCATTTTGTTGTTCATTATAATTAAATTTTTTATTATTATTTATCTTGAATGTTGGTTTTTTTTCGTATTTAACGATGACTGCAAAACACATGTGCAATTGAAATTCTTTAATAAAGGAAAATATTATTTTATTTAAAAGCGTGGAAATTCGGGTTTAAATTAAATTAATTTTGTTTTTTCTTTGCAAAAATCGCGTGTGTTAATTTACTGAAAAATTTGAAGCAGAAAGAAAAGAAGAAGCAACAAGCTTAAGAATTGTGTAAGAAGAGGTTACAACAAAAGCAACGAAAAAACCAACTTTGAATTAAACTGCAGCAGTTGTTAAGAAATCTTTCGAAACTTTTGTGAATTAATCATTTTTTTTTTGTTTTTTTTTTATTAGAGACGGTTTTTATTAAAATATTTTAAAAATCGTAACAGCCATGATCATAATTATCACATTAGTGATGTAAAAAAAAAATTAAAAATAAATTTTATGACGGCTCTTGAGGTAAAGAAAAATAATTAAACAATATTTTTTCTTCAAAAAATTTTTATAAAATAATATAATAAAAATTATATGTAAATAATTAAAGTGTTTAATTTTTTTAATCATAAATTAAAAAATAATTATTTAATCGAAACCCTACATACACTTGGTTAATTAAAACAATCCCTTACCCTACAAACGTAGTGCATGTAAAATTGAATTGAAGGTGTTTTACAAGTGTTGATTTTTTTCACTCTAAAGCAGTGTGTTGCAGAGCAGGGTATTTAAAAATTTAAAGCTGCCAACAAATTGGATAATTTCTTGTGAACTATAATACAAGTAAGTTTTTACTAATGCTTTTTTTATATCTTTTAACTTTGAAGTCACAAAAAATTAAGTTACTGCCATCGTTAGATCTTTATTGCGGTTAATTATAAGGGCCAGTTTTATAGCCCACACTTAAAGTCAGGCTTCACTTGGTTTGAACTTGAAAAGGAGACAATAAACATTTTTTTTTTTTTTTGGAATTCCAAGAAAACTAAAAAATTCGATTAATAAAAAGATTAAAATTAATAAAGGGTGTTTTTTTCAAATCATACAGGATTTGGGTTAACAGCTATTTATTAGGTTTTAAAATAACAATATAATTTGCAGCTGCCAGCTTGGGACCTAGTACAAATGGAGAGCTACATAAGATAACAATATACTTTTTTATTTATTTATTAAATGTTTTAATATTCGTTGTAATGAGAGGAGCAGTAGATTTTTCAATGGGAATCGAACCTACCACCCCCAAATTGATAGACTAGCACACTTCCCTAACGGGGCAGGCAATAATGCATTTTAATTGTTGAAAAATATTAAATATAAAATTAAAATTAAACGTAAAACTAGTATAATCAAAAAAGAAAGCTATATTCGGCCATGCCGAATTTTACAAACCCTTCATAATGTAAAAATTTTATCGAAAATTTTTGGTAAAAATTTTATCGAAAACTTTTGGTAAAATTTTTATCGAAAATTTTGTGTAAAAATTTTATCGAAAATTTTGTGTAAAAATTTTATCGAAAATTTTGTGTAAAAATTTTATCGAAAATTTTGTGTAAAAATTTTATCGAAAATTTTGTGTAAAAATTTTATCGAAAATTTTGTGTAAAAATTTTATCGAAAATTTTGTGTAAAAATTTTATCAAAAATTTTTGGTAAAAATTTTGTCGAAAATTTTTGGTAAAAATTTTATCGAAAATTTTTTGTACAGATTTATTGTAAAAGTTAGGACCTTCCCGCAATCTACATGTACTGTTTTAAAATGTTCAGACTAAATCACATTGGGATGGTCATATTAACCCCCTAATATGCCTATTGACTGCTCCTGGTTCCCAGTGGGCACCGTGCACAGGTATGTGTATTGCTTTCTATAAAGACCTTTAATACAAACCAAAGCAGAAAAACGCTACCAACCTAAAAACAAACAAAAATCGCCCCTCGCAGGGGGTATTTATCCCACGAGATCTGTATGCACTCCATGCGATCTACTGGTCGCGGTAAAAAGCAAAAGAAAATCATCACAAAATTATTATATAATTATTTTTTTAATGCATAAAAATATTGCATTTTAAATGAATGATCAACATGTTGACATACTTTTATTAAATATAAACATTTTAATTACTGGCTCACATCATTATTAAGACATCTTCTTTAGTTAAATAAAAATTGTATTGCCGGACACATTTATTTTCGCATTTACTATTTCATTTAAGGAAGTGAGTAGTATAATGTTCTTAGCTTTATCATCAACATGTTGACATATTTATGCTAAATTAAAAAATTGAAAAAAAAAATCCTATAATAAAAAATTAATAATTATTTCATGTGGATTTTTTTGTAAAATTTTTTTAAAAAAATGTGGTATATTTGAAAGCAATAAAATCGTAAAATTCTTCCAAATTGCGAGATAAGACACCATATTTTAAATGTTAAATTTTCCTTGTGAAATATTTAATGTTGCTCAACATTTTTCACAAATTCGAACAGAGTCCTAGGCTTTAAACACTATTTATTTTTATATTGCACTACCAAGCAGATATTTCTTCTTTATTTTATTCTTCTCTTTATATATTTTCTTTACTTGAAATTGATATATATCTGTCTTGGTATTAGCCTTTATGCTTTTAAGTATACTACATTGTTTTGCAAATGTTAAAAAATTATAAAATGTTGCTAGACGCATTTCTTATGTTTTCCATAATAAAACCCGTATACTACTTCGCAACATTTTTTAATGAATTCAGAAAAAGGGCGATTAGATGCATACAAAATTTGTAGGAAAAAGTCATGATAAAATGTTGCGAAAGTAGTATTCTATTTTTACTGTGTAAAAACATTAAAATGTTTCTGGCAACATTTTACCAAAGCTGTGAAATAGACAAATGAGCATTATTTCATGTGGAATTTTTTGTAAAATTTATGTAAAAAAAATGTTGTAAAACAATGTGGTTTATTTAAAAACAATAAAAAAGTAAATTTCTTACAATTCGCGAGATAGACGCCACATTTTGAATGTCATATTTTCCACGTGAAATAATTAATGTTGCTAATCATTTTCCACTAATTCAAAATTGTGCCCATTTACATAATAATAAAACATCGTTCTTAAATAAATAAAAAAATAATAAAGAAAAATATTTAATTAAAAGGCTGCTATAAATTTTTAAAGTTGTTAGCAACATGTTGATATAACAAGCAAATCATACTTTTAGAAAAAAAACTTATTTCTGCTTTATGCAATGAATTAATAATAATAATTTAAAATGAATAATAATAATTAAAAAAAAGGAAAATCAGGGTTTGTGCAGTTAGGAATTTCTTTTCCTACTAAATATTTGCAATATAATAAAATCTATGAAGCCATCTCTGTTGACTTGGTTTGTCTTAAAATTTACTTTCAAAAATCACTAAGGCATGGCATGTTTCTATCTTAGTTGAAAGACTAAAATTAAAGATTTTTTTTTATATGAAAATCAACATAATATTTCGTCAATCATCACTAAAAATAAAATGTATAATTTGCATTGTGATGCCATTGGTTTATTTATACATTTTACCAGACAACAAACTAAACAAGCCAAAACATGTGTTTGTGCAACAAACAGTAGCAACTAAAAGCATCACCACATGGGCTGAACGGTATGGGGAAAAAGACATGTCAATAATTAAATGCTGCCGCATCAAAATACTCGTAGTTAACATTAAAAAAGTAATCACAAGTTTTATATGTATAATTTTGGATTAAAATCAATATTTTTTGAAAACTATATTTAGCCGTTTTACACTAAGATTTTTAATTAAAACCATTTATGGCTTTAGTTAATTTTGATCAATTATTTATCTTTCGTTTCTTTTTACTAATTAATTTATTAAGCGGTTTTTGTAACATTTCCAGTTGATCTGGCCATTTTACTTCTAGCCATTTGTTGTTGTTTGATAACTCTATGTGTTTTTAATTTTATACATAACAATCGCTAAATATCTGATGGACATTTGGGATAAACTATTTAAGATAAATGTTTTCCGTACTTTGTATATTTAGAGATACGAGTTCGTTACCAACAATCAAACATCCACACTTTAATTATTGTTTGGACAAAGATTTGCAATTTGTTTTAATAGAAACAAAACAAAAAATTAAATAAGAAAACAGGAAATATGTAACAACAATTTGATTAAAATTTTAATAAACCAATTAATAATGAAAAATTAATTTGACTCGATTTTCAAGAAAATCAAACTTTGATAAAATCGCACAAAATTCAAAAATTTTGTGTTATAATAAAAAATAAACAGTAAGTGGTTTCAAAGTGATTCCTTGTTACAAAAAAGTTAATTTTATATGGAGAATATTCAAAAAAAAGTTTTAAAAAAGGCTTAAAAAATGTATTTTTGTTAGCAACATGTTGCTGGTCAATATTTTTTAATATTAAGCCTAGTACTCTGTTCAAATTTCCGAAAAGTATTGAGCAACATTTATAATTTCACATGGAAAATTTGACATTTAAAATGTGGTGTATGTGGTGTATAAAAGAATTTGTACGATTTTTTTTTAAGTATACCACATTGTTTTACAAATGTTAGCAAAAGCTGTTGTTTGAAAAATTCCACATGAAATAATGTCCATTTGCCTTATTTCACAGCTTTGCTGAAACGTTGCCAGAAACATTTTTCATGAATTTTTCATAAAAATTTTTTTATGTATGTTGTTTGACAGCATGAAAAACTAAACAGAATATTAAGGAAACATAGAATCCGTCATACGTTAAACTTTGAAGCTCTCAATTGAAATCAAAGTAACAGCGGAAGAGGTTGACACAATGAGTACTTTATTGACGGATATTTAATCAGAAAAGAAAACACGAGAAAAGCTTTTTTCTCCATTTAACTCTATTAAATTAAATTATTTTGTTGTATTTTGTTTTTTTTTTTTTGCTTCTACATACTCAACACAAAAATTTAACTTTGAGAGAGAGCTTTGTTTCTCTCTCTTTATAGCTTTCAACGTACCTCAAAAGTTAAAAGTTGTCCAACTTACGTACTTTGCGTTGAAGGAGACGTACTGATTGTGACAAGACTCATTAGAAAAGCTGTATATCAACTTTCTTGTACGTTGAAAAAGACGGCGTATAACGTATGAAGGATTCTATGTGCTCCGGCCTTTAGGCTTAATACTAAACTATTCAACTGTTGCTTTAGTTGGGTTGTGTTTATTTTTTCACATTATGCCTGTTACTCTGTTAAGATTTTCTATTTGAAATACTGTCAAGCTATATGTGTACATACAAATTTATATGAAAATGTTGCGGAGTAGTATTCTGTCTATATTATGGGAAAACATACGAAATGTGTATGGCAACATTTTATTAAAACTGTGGAATAATGCAAAATAGTGTTATTTCGTGCAGAATTTTACAAAAAACATCTGATCGCCCTTTTTCTGAATTCATGAAAAAATGTTGCGGAGTTGTATTCGGGTTTTATTGTGGAAAGCATAAGAAATGCGTCTAGCAACATTTTATAATTTTTTTAACAAGCGTAAAATTTAATTTTTATTGTAACTATTTATTAAAGGAATTAATTAATTATCTAGGCTTAAGTTCTTTATTATAAAGAGATAAAGATAAGTCAGACACCAGCAGAATGTAATGCATTTTCAGGATCGCTACATCCGTCGTCAGCATTCTTCGTATCTCTCTACAAGGTAGTTTCAATTAATTTTCTATTTAAACAAACTTATCAAAAAAATAGGTTGGCTAATAGCAATCTGTCTTGCTATATCAATTTCAAGTAGAGAATAAAATAAAGAAGAAATATCTGTTTGGTAGTGCAATATAAAAATAAATAGTCTTTAAAGCCTAGTACTCTGTTCGAATTTGTAAAAAATGTTAAGCAACATTTTCACAAGTAAAATTTGACATTTAAAATATAGTGTCTATCTCGCTATTTGGAAGAATTTTACGATTTTATTGCTTTTACAAAAAATTTCACATGAAATAATGCTCATTTGCTTTATTTCACAGCTTTGTTGAAGTGTTGCCATCAGCATTTCAATGTTACTACTACTGCAACATTTTTTATGACTTTTTCATACAAATTTTTTATGTATGTAGTTTGACTTTCGGCATTCGGCTTGAAAAACTGAACACAATACTCGGCTTTAAATAGTAAAACATACCATCTTGCAGGGACAATATAGCTTTTTTTAATTTTTTTGGAAAGGATCGAAATTATTATTGATTTTGCGAATTATATGAAAGGAACCTTAAAAGCGCATATGAATTAATGAATGGCTTCTTTCTATCCTATAAAGTTACATTACGACGTTAGCACCTCGAAAACTTCCAATAAATTAAGATAAGCCTGGTACTCTGTTCGAATTTGTGGAAAATGTTGAACAACATTTATTATTTCACTAGGAAAAAAACAAGAAAAATGGAGATTTGGAAGACGTTAAGTTGACCGTTAGCAGCCTTACAACAAAATACGAAGTGTATCCTTTTTTTTGGCAACCAAATGCTTATAGAGCTGGAAAACATAGCATATAATATTTTGCAGTCATACTGTGCGTTAGATGTTTAATTTTTACACAGAAAAAACTTGTTGCTTCAATCAAAGGTTTTAATTAGTTTCAGATATAAAATTAGTTAAATCTTTTATTGATTTAATTGAAAGATTATTTTGTTCTTTCTGAATTAAGAATATATTTGTCTCAATTAAAAAATTAATTACATTTGCACCTGAAACTAATTAAAACCATTAATTAGTTCAAGTATTTTTTTTCTGTGTAACATTTTTTGTTAGAAGTGATAACAAATTAAAATTTAAGTTTGTTTGCAACACGTTCCCATATATGAGAAAAATTTTCTATGCCACTGCAATGAATTAAGAAATATCATGCTGCTAACTATTGGAACATTTTGCTAAAATTTATATGCAACATGTTGCTAGTAAGTTATTTGAAAGGAAAATAATAAAACAAAAATTGTTTATTATTGAGTCTATAGCCTATGTTGCTAGCACATTGAATAATAATATTAGATTTATAATTAATTGTGTATCTAATAAAAAATAATATTATTTATTATTTTTTACTTTACAATAGATTTATATATAACAACTTATTATCAAACGACGAAGGCCGCTTCAGCCAGTTCCTATAATTGTAATTATTAATTTGTAAATTTATTTACTTTTAATAAATAAAAATAAATAAATAACTTATTATCAATAATTTCAGTTCGATGGCAAAACTCTTTGCAAACGATGCAAATATTTTGCAAATAAGTAGTTCTAAAAAATCACAAATATATCAATCACAACAATCACCCAATATATCATTTTCAACATGTTGCATGTTGTTTGGTTGGAAACAAGATTTTATTTCAATCTTATCGTGGGTTTTTTTTAAATAAATAAAACTAATATTTTGCGAATAAAAAAAACTTCTTTATATAAAATAAAATAAAAATATATTAATTTTTTATACTGTTTTTAACCTAAATTTATGAAAAATATTGTGCAACATTTAATATTTCTCAACGGAAATTTTTCATTTAAAACATGATGTCTATCTCGCTATTTAGAATTACCGATTTTTTTGATTTTAATTATACCACATTATTTAAGAAGTGTTATCAAAAGTGAGTTTTTTGAATATGTTGCTACACACTACATCCAATGCCATGTAACAAAATTTTATTTTTATTTTCAACCCAGATTTAAATACGATTTAAGCCTTAATCTCATATTCAGTTCATAAAACTCCCCACGTATACTCCATCTAACCAAGAGTAAATCCATTTTTTTCCCTAGCCAACTATAGATAGATACAACATGGCCAACATATATGTCATTGTACTCTAACCTAAACCTTAAAGACAACCTCATCTTAACAGCAAAAAAAAAAAAACAATAAAGAAAAAAAAATAAAGTTTCCAAACATAAAAATAGACTGCCACAATCAGTTCTCTATGCAACAAACAAACAATTACAAACAAACAGACACACTCCATAAGAAAAGTGTAAAGAAAAGAAACATTTTCAAGAAGAAAACTAGAAATAGGTGTCTTTACTTTTTCTCAAAAACTAAACGAAAAAAAAAAGAATTCTTTTACATCGTTTTATTTATGTAGAAATTCATAGGACTGTGTATGTAGAATGTATGCGATTTTTAAGTTTGGTTTAGCATTAAAACTATCTGCATTCGTCTATAAATATATAAGCGAAGTTTGTTTAAGTATGAGTTGCAGCTTGGTTTAGTATTGGCACTGTTGTTGTTGTTGCTGTATTGGACTAACTTACTGGTCTATAAATGCAACAAACAGCCTTAATATTGCTCGAGTACTACACAACCACCACTACCTCCATCACCACCACCACCATCACCGCCATTAACATGACGAAAGAAAAATGTTTAAAAAGCAGCTTGAGGCAAACTTGTTTACCCAGGGATTGTCAAGTTGAAGTTGTTTTCCAGATACGAGTGGTTATACATATGTCCGTCTCTCTGTGTGTCTCTCTATTTGTCTGTCCCCTGAGTTTGTCTATTGGTAGAAGTAATCCGGTTTTTAAGTTTATAAACATGTATCTAGTCATTGTTGTGGCGTTGTTTTTTATTTTAAGTTTGTGTTTCTTTTATTCGTTATAAAGAAACAGAACTCAAAGCAAGTTTGTTGTTGTTGTTGCTGTTTTCTTTTCTTAACAGATAGATTCGCATGACTTTGTAGTTGTGTTAAGATACAATTTTTTTCTTTATAGCGCTGGAATTTTTTGTTTGTTTTGTAAGTTAATTTTTTTCCTACAACATCATCTTGTTATTAGAGTTGAAAATAGATACGAAAACCAGCAGCAGCAACAATAACAACAACAACAACAGTAAAGTTAAGTCTTTAGAAATTGGAGGAGTAGAAAATGGCAAGAACAGCAACAACAACAACAACAAAAGTACCAGTAGTAACTGCAAGAATATTCAGCAATGTAAAGAGCAGATGTTAATGCAGTACAAGATGAGGACAACGACGATGACGATGATGATGGTAATGGTGGTGATCATGACTTGCCAGCAATTAGAGTTATTGGCAAGATAAGAAGGAAGGAGCTGTAGTAGAGGAAATGTTGCTTATATTTTAAACATACATATTCAAATGTTGCAGCATGCATATGTAAATATAAACAGAGTTGTAATCATTGAACCCTAATGAGCTAAAGAATTTTTATTAAAAAGCCACTACGTATGTTAATTTCTTGTAAGTCGAAAGAATTTAAAGGAGTTTTTCTTTGATTATGTTTTATTTTATTTTTATTTGCTTTCTTATTGAAGAATGTGAGATTTTAACATTTTGCTTTAGGAACAATTTTATCTTACAAGACAAGTTAATAAATCTAAAAAGCAGAAGAGGACTCAGAAATTTTGCAATATATTGAAATTTTAAACAAAAAAACCTTTAACCTTTTTAGGCGTTATGTTGGGTTTTTCATTTAAGAAAGTTAAAAAAGTAACCTTTCTATAGCAACATGTTGGCAACATTTTGCTCTAGTTATACATATTTATTGCTATATTTTTCTATATTTAAGCAATTAATTCTTGTGGCTTTTTTTTAACAATCTTTTCAGATTTTATTTTGGAATGTTCACTGTAATCAATTAATAAAAAATTTTAAATTTGCTAATATATTTCCAGTGTCATTTTAAAACCTTAGCAGCATGTTCTTGAAAATGATTTATACATAAAAATTATTAGATTTTTATTACTTTTGGATTTTTTTTCTAAATTTATTTTTATTATTTTGTGGGAGAATACCACATTTTTTTAAAAGTCCCTTTTTAGCCTCGCTTACTTTAAACAAACTTATCAAAGAAATGGCATATGAGAAATTTTTATATTATATTTCATAGGTGATAGAGCTTTTTGAAATTGTTTTACACTCTTAAGCCTGGTACTCTGTTCAGTTTTTCATGCCGAATGCCGAATGTCAAACTACATACATAAAAAATTTGTATGAAAAATTTATGAAAAAATGTTGCAGAAGTAATACTCTGTTGTTACTGTACATAAACGTTGAAATGTTTCTGACAACATTTTACCAAAGCTGTAAAATAAAGCAAATGGGCATTATTTCATGTGTAACTTTTTGTAAAAATTTTGTAAAACAATGTCGTATATTTAAAAGCAATAAAATCGTAAAATTCTTCAATTTCTTTCAGAAAAAGGGCGATCAGATTTTTTTTGTAAAATTCTGAACGAAATAACACCAACTTGCATTATTCCACAGTTTTAATAAAATGTTGCCAGACACATTTCATATGTTTTCACACAATATAGACAGAATACTACTCCGCAACATTTTCTCATGAATTTTCCATATAAGTTTGTATGTACACATATAGCTTGACAGTATTTCGCATAGAAAATCTTAATATAGTAGAGGCATAATGTAAAAAAATAAACGCAACCCAACTACAGCGACAGTTGAATAGTTTAGTATTAAGCCTATTCATGCTGTCAAACAACATACAAAAAAAAATATTTTGGAAAAAGTCATGAAAAAATGTTGCAGAAGTAGTACTCTGTTTTTACTATGTAAAAACATTAAAATGTTTCTGGCAACATTTTATCAAAGCTGTGAAATAAAGTAAATAGTCATTATTTCATGTGGAATCTTTAAACAACAGCTTTTTTTAACATTTATAAAACAATGTGGTATATTTAAAAACAATAAAATCGTGAAATTCTTTCAAATCGAGAGATAGACACCACATTTTAAATGTCAAATATTCCTTGTGAAATAATAAATGTTGCTCAACATTTTTCACAAATTCGAACAGAGTACTGGGCTTAAGAAAATGATAATCACTTAATTGCGCAAGCATGCTTGTGTGGTATAGGGGAAATTTAAGAATCTTTCTTTCTCATTTTATACTCAGACTTTATTTAAGCTTTTGTAAGGACATTGTATGTTCAAATTTTAATGTAAAACCACATCAATGTTAAATTCGCAAAGATAACAGAAAATGTAATCTGAAGTTAACCTCTAGTTTGTAGAGATCACTCTTTTTTTATTAATCAATAAACCGAGTCAATGTCAAATTATTTAATTACATTTTTTTGATTCATTACTGAACTATTTTGTAGTAATTTTTAGATTTCTTTTGAAACCTATTTAAATAATGATTATTTCATTACAGCGAGGGTAAGTCAATAAGTCTTTAAAAAAATCACCAAGAATTTAAAATAAATTAGTTTTCAGAAATGTCAGGTTTCAGCAGAAGACTAGAATATTTTTAAAAAATTTTAATATTTTAACAGAGGTTATATTGCTGTGGTCGCTGTAAAAAAAAATCTAAAAATTAAAGGCTGTTCCGATAGTGACATGATTTTTTTCGGTTTGCCAAATTTAAAAAATAAGATATTTTTTAATCATTAATTACGAGAACATTGTTGAAAAAAACCATTAAAATAGTAAACACAAATAAAATTAGTTCCAGCAATATGTTGCAATAATATCATATCAACATACTGCCAGCATAAATGTTAAAACAGAAACTTGAATAAATATTAATATATAAATAAATCATATTCAATAGTTTAGATACATTTCTTTGATATAAAAATATAAAACAAATCACTGCAACATGTTGCCAATCTTCAAATTTATTTCTTAAATGTTACAATAGAATTACAAATTAGATTCTAACTTAATTTATCAAGTCATTTCCCTAATAAAAGTCTATTTCTAAGACCTTACGATATCTTGCTTGTTTTTCTATAAAGACTTGTTGCCCTTCCCTCGTACCTTAAGTTAAGTGGTTGGTAAAAAAAATCTTCACCCTAGGTATGACTGGTAAGCAAATACACAAGCAAATATATTTCAAATTAGTATTGGCAAATATTTTTTTTTTATTATTTTATTATGATTATTGTTAATAAAATATTGCAACTATTACTCATAACAAAAGCATCATTATAAATTAAGATGGTTGGTTGGTTAAATATTTATTCCCTTGCATTTTATTTTTTGCTTTAAGTTACGCTTGCATGTTGTCTTCATTATGTTTTTAATTTGTTAACGATCAATAATTATTACACATTTTTTTCCATATTTCTGGTTACAACGTTATTGAAATAATGTTACAGTTGGATATGAGGCCAGTCAAACGTTCGACAGACCGTTTATCCAATAGCCAGTCAGTCAGTTGTGCATAAATTCAGAATCAAATATTTATGACTTTTAAAGCTTAACAAATATTACGCTACCAAAGTCCAAACACATAAAATTATGTATTGATCGGTACATGTAACGCTGACATTTTTTTTCGTTGTCGTCATTGAGTGGCTTTTGAATCATAGAGTAAAATTAAGAAAAATATTAAAGTGATTGCAACAACAATGAATGAATGCACAGTTGAAAACAAGTTAAAATAATCATGGTATAAAACAAATTATATTAATGTATAAATTATAGTTAAGAAATTTGATATAAATGTTTTTTATTGGATTTAATGAATAAGCGCATAACTAATTAAACGTAACAATATAAAAAAATTTATGCAGATGTGAAGATTTTTAAAGTTTGTTGATAAAAGCAGTTAATTTATAAACGATTATTCGAAAAACCGGTTTACGAATAATCGATTATTCGGGTAAATATTTAAGGAGTTATCAGTTTTTCGTAATACCACTAAATTCTATAATAATGTTTACAAAAAATTTCTCTTTATATACATACATGTAAATAACACGAGTAATTGAGATAATCTAAAACGAATAATCGAATAACTTAACAATAAATGCACAAAAATTGAAATTAAAATTTATTAAATAATTTATGCAATTTTTTTTTTAAATATACATGTATATAAATATTATGTTATAAAAAACTGAACATTATATTTAAATATAATGCAATAATTGACCTTGATCAATTAAAATATCTTAAAGATTAAGTGTTGTTATGTATATTTTATACACATGAAATTCAACTAAATTAAAAAAAATATATTTGATTTTTTATTATAAAATAAAACATTTAATTTCTAAAACCTCTCAACGTATCATTCGTAAAGCTAGTAAACGTATAATCAATTATTCGTTAATTAATTTTATTATTAAAGACAAAATTTGTAATGCTCGTAAACTATTTTACGATGTTAAACAAAAATTAAGATTCATTATTAAAAAAAATTAATGGGAATTTAAATATTAATTATTTAATATTATGCTAATTACCTATAAAATTTTAGAATAAAAATGCAGTTAAATTGTTGGGGGAAAAGAGCTAGTTCCTATACGTATTTCACTGGTTGCTTAAGCCAGATCTTCAGGAAGCCCTTTTCCTAATTTTAGAGAAGCCAAAAATACTCAATAAGTAATAAAATTCTAAAACCAATATGTGAAGTATATATTTTAATAGAATAATATTACAGAATGTCGTTATCGATAATATTTTTTTGAAAATGATTTTTTTTTTAAATTTATATAAATATATTTCTGCTGTCGATAACAATTCTAAATAAAAGTATATAATTGATAAAAAATGACGAAAGTTTTTGTTATCGATAAAATGTCTTAATAACAGTTTTGGTATCGATAAATTTTCTAAAGACCATGTTTGACATATTTTCTAAAAAATTTGTTTGTTGTAGATAACACTAATAATAAATTTCTTTTTAAGAATAAAAACTCTAAAGAAAAATGTTTTACGTATCGCTAAAATTTTATCGGTAAAATTAAAAAAAAAATTAAAAAAATTTTTTACTAGATCATTGATGTAGGTAAATTTTCCTAAAATATATATTTTAAAATTACACAATAAAATAAAAATATTTCTTTCATCGATAAATTTTCTAACCATAACTATTAAAAAAACACTAAAAAAAATTATTAAATGAATCGTTTGATTTATTCAATTTATTTTTCTCTCTTAATAATAATGAAATTAAATTATATAAAACTTCTTGATTTCTAAAATTATTAATCCTAAAGGTTTGCTAAAATCGCTAAAATTTTAGAAAATATTTATTTTTAAAGTGATTTAAATATATTTCTGCTGTCGATAACAGTTTTAAATAAAATCTAATAATTGATGATCGATAACGAATTTTTGTTTTAGATAAAAAGTCTTAATAAAAAATCGATAAATTTTCTAAAGACCATGTTTGACACTGAACAAATAATTTTGTTATAAATAACACTATAACCTTTTTTATGTATAAAAACTCTAAACAAAATTACGTATTGCCAAAATTTTATAGGAAAAATTAAATTTTTTTTTTACGAAATGGTTGTAAGTAGATTTTCTTAGAATTATTATATTAACATCACATATTTAAAAAAATATTTCTGTTATCGATAAATTTTTTTAACGATAATTATTTTAATTTATTAACAAACAATTTATTAAATGAATTGTGAAAGTTAGGCTTAAGTTCGATTTATTCTCTCTGAAAAAATATTGAAAAAATATTTTGTACAATAAAAATATTGACACATAAAATATGTATATAAATTTTTTTTTTAATTTTTCTTTATCTCTTTAATGATCTTTAGCCTGATAAAAATTGTAAAAACAGTTGAAAATAAATTATATAAAATTTCTTAATTTTTAGAATATTTAACTCTACAAGTTTGCTATCGATAATATTTTTGAAAATATGTATATATTTTACAAATTATCTAAATATATTTCTGCTGTTGATAATAATCCTTAATAAAATTTTGAAATTAATAAACAATTACGTAAGATAATTATGTTGAATGTTAATGATAAAATGTCTTAAACAATTTCTTGTTATCGATAAATTTTCTAAAGACCATGTTTGGCATATTTAAAAAAAATAAGTTTGTTGTAGATAACACTACTAATAGCCATTTTTAGGCCCATTATTATAACTTGTCAACAGCTAAAGTTAGGATTTTGTCGGAGCGATAACTAGTTTTTCGTTATAATAAGAGGGTAAGATTTAATACTATAACTTGCCTTTAAACTACGTGATAGTTAAATGTTATTCCTAGCTTACATCAAATAACGAAAAAATACTTATCACTCCGATAAAATCCTAACTTTAGTTATTGGAAATTTATAATAACGGACCTTAGATATATAAAAATTTTTTTTTACTACATGGTTGTTGTAGGTAAATTTTCCTGAAATTTATATTTCAACACTACATATATAAAAAAATATTTCTGTTATCGATAAATTTTCGAACGATAACTATTTTAATAAAAAAAAAAATAACAAAAAAATTATTAAATGAATTGTTAAAGTCAGGCTTAAGTTGGATTTATTCTCTCTAAGTTAAAAGAATGTGTTTTACAAATTAAAATTAATCACGTATCGAAAAAATTTTATCGAAAAAATTTTATCGAAAAAATTTAAACCAATTTTAGAAAAAATTTTTTTAATATGTATATGGTTGTTGTAGGTAAATTTTTCTAAAATGTATATTTTAACATGTTATTCAAAAAAAATATTTCCGTTATCGATAAATTTTCTAACGATAATTTTTTTTTTACCGCAAAAACTATTTGTTATCAAAATATATTACGCTCTAGAAACGATTTATTTTTCCACAGCTAATGTACAGGGTGGTGCATAAGTAACTTTATGATTTGTTTAGTGAATAGCTTTTTCCTTTCCAATTTTATTTACCGTTGGCATTTATTAAAATTTATATTATAGTTCGGATAATAAAGAAAAAATTTTTCAATTGGTGTCCATTGTTTACTTCCAAATGGGAAATGATCTGACAAGAGCTTTTCACAGAATTTTAGGTCAGTGTCCTGGTTCTTGGCTTATTGCCACACATTTTATTTTAAATTTTAGGTAGCTCCATTAAAAGAAATCGGGAGCCATTAAATCGGACGGAACCGATAATTATTTGGCCATCGAATAATATCGCGTTTTTCTGATTTTTACTTGTCCCAAAGAAAGAAATCGGAAGCCTTTAAATTGAACCTTCTTAGTCCGAAAGAAATCTGGAGCCGTTAAATCTGTTCCAGTTGAATCAACTGTTTGCTGTGCTGTGTGCTCTGGCTCCATTTTGTTAGAACCAAAAATCCGGATTGTTCTCTTAATCTACTAATGATCCATTCTGAAGCTCTTACACTACGTGGAAGATAACAGATAAGCAATGTTGCCTAACATTTTTTACTAATTGGGTAAAGTGTTGGAGCGCTAGGTACATTTTGAAGATAAAAGCAATTTCGAGGAAGAAAAAAAATCATTTTCAGCAGTTAAAGGCTTTAATTGGTTTTAAATTTAAATTAAATAATTAATTTTTTTATTTAATTAGGAATTTTTCTTGTTCTAATTTAAACAAATATATATTTAAATCAATTAAAACATTAATTGAACTTTAATTAAAAACTGTTTAAACCCCTAAAATCCAGTCAGATACCAGAAATCATTGAGGAACGAAAGGGTCGAAAAGGGACCAGTGAAATTAGTGGTCTGCTTCAGTAACATGTCACTGATGGAACACCCTTTAGATATTAGTAATTGTTACATCGGCCGAAGTACAACATCTACTGTAAACATTTAAAGAATCTACCTATTACGGTTGAAAAAATAAGGCTATAGGGGTCATAGTAATACACCATTTGTGAAAATTTCAGGTCTATCTATTATGGTTAGAAAATTAGTCAATTTTTATGCAAAACACGTCACTGTCGGTATACCCTTTAATTTTTACTATTTGTTATAGTAGTAATACTATAGTAATACACCTCCTGTAAAAATTTCGAAAGTCTACATATTACAGTTCAAAACTTAGGCCATATACATTCAAATCGCGTCACTATCGGAATACCCTTTAATTTTTAGGTTTAATATTGTATACTTGCTTATAACGCAAACATAGATTTAATTACTGTCTGCAAATTTTAAGTGGTTGTTTCCTATAGCTCAAGAAATAAAGACATAAAGGCAAATAACAAGTTACTTTAGGAACACCCTATACGTTTTAGTATTTGTTGCTATAGTGGCTACAGTTATACACCTTCTGTGAAAATTTCAAGAGTCTACCTATTATGGTTCAAAACTTAGGCCATATACATGCAAAACACACCACTATAGGAACACCCTTTAATTTTTAGTTTTATTTTTTAATAGTTTTTTATATAGTGAACTAAGTTTTAATTACTGTTTGTAAATTTCAAGTGTATCCCACCTACAGTTCACGAAATATGCACATATTCGTGAATAACATCTCTCTATCGGAACACCCTATAAGTTTTAGTATTTGTTGCTATAGCGGCAACAGATATACATCATCTGCGAAAATTTCAAGAGTCTACCTATTACCGTTCCAGAGATAAAAGGCGCTGACAGACGGACAGACATTGTAGCGAAAACAATAGGGTTACGTTTTTACACTTTGTGTACGGAACCCTAAAAACGTTATAAATTTCCAAAATTAATTCTAAAAAAAAAAACGAAAAAAAATATAATCACTAAATTAATTATAATTTTACTTATGCGCCAACCAGTATATTCGATAAATTTTATAAAAAGAAAAATTAAGAGAAAAAATTCCTTAAATAATTTCTATAATTTTTCTTCATAAATGATAACATTCCTTTAATTACTGCCTTGACAATTGCTTGTTTGAATTGTCTGTCTTGGCGTTAATGTGGGCATATTGGGCGTGCTTTTCGATTACTTGGCTGTTGTATTTGTGGTTTTGGTTTTTATATCTTTTATTATCGCTTTTTTTCAATCTATGGAATGCAGAAAGGTGGTAATTAATGCAGAGTTGTTTTTGCAGTTCAAGCCAAGTTACAGAAAAAACAAAAAACGAAAAAAAAACATAACAAAACTATATTGTGGTTTAATTTTTCAAATTTGCTTTTTGATTTGTGGTATTTGGTATGTTTTTCTTCTTCTTCTTGCTTTTATTTCTGTTGGACAGCAGGCTGATTTTTAGATCTTACAACAACAACATCAAATTTTCAAATCAATTTATTAGAGTGCGTAATGTTAACAAACTGTCAAGAGTTGGTAGTTTATTTTTTTTTTTTTGTTAATGTTTTTTATTCACTTTAAAAATTGTGTTACACGCTCGTTTAACATTCTTCAACACCTTGTTGAACGGGCAACAGCTGGAAAGAGAAAAATGCGAATAGAGAGTCAACCCATAAACTTGCTTGGTGTACGATACCAATGTTGGTGCTGCTGCTGGTGTCTCTTGTTTTTTAGCCAGTTGATTTTTTTTTTTTTTTGTTTCATAAATTTCGTTATTTACATAACATTGACCCTTTAGTGTGAACGCACGTATGGAAGTAATTAAAGTTGATTAAAAAAATATTTTTATATTTAAAAGCAAAAAAAAAAAACTGTCATTACGTCTTAACAACAAGAAATTGTAACAGGTTTTTGAAAAATGTGTTTTTTTTTATTTCAAAACATTTTTCTTTTTTCCTCTAGATTTATTACTTCAAGTATCAAGTTCTAATTCTGGTTTAAGAATTAAAACATTCTAATGCATAACGAAAGACAAGTCTGTAGCCAGACTACTAAATAACTCAGTAGATGATGATTTTTGCGTTGTGGTGAAATTAATGTGTCTGTGATTCATTCTACTAATTTGAATAAATAGTATACACACTTTTAATATGATGTGACGAGGGCTGTTCTAGAACTTACCCAACTGCCGCACTTTTACTTTTAAATCATAAAAAACCGAATTATGTTTGTTTATTTTCGTAAGAGGTTAAATTTAAATTTAAGCTAAATTTAAATATGAAAGGCTCTATCGAGTGCCTCGATAGACCTCTCTATTAGTCTGGAGGTTGTGGGTTCGATTCCCGTTAAAGACTTTGGGTGTTTTCTGCAGAAAAGCTAAGATATAAAAGAAGATTTCTTTCCCTTAAAACATTATAATAGTTCTACCAACTGCCTGGATAGACTCGTCTATCAGTCTGGGGGTTGTGGGTTCGATTTCCGCCAAAGATTCAGCATGTTTTCTACAGACAAGCCAGAAGCTTTGCAGGTAAAATAAAAGCTTAATTCTTGACTAACGGAGTCTAGTCAAGTATTATTTGTGTTGATTGATCGTCTAATGGTCTAATTCATTTGAAGCCGCCTGCAATGGCGAAGAAAATTCATTAAAAAGAAAAAAAAGAAAATACATTAAAGAGAAAGAAAAAAAATTAATTGTTTAATTAATTTTTAATCTGAAACCAATTAAAACCTTAAATTAAATTAAAAAAAAAATTCAATAAAACTTTGTTAAACAAAATTTCAGAGTAATTTTAGTACAACCCTCATATATCCACCTTTAAGGTGGTTTTAATTGAAATAAACGTAGTTTTTGCAACAGTAATAAATATTTTATTCAGTTGGATATGCGAGTAACCAAAAAAAAATAAAAATTAATAGAGAATGAAATAAAATATAAAATTAAAGCAATAAAAGAAAGAAGTAGTTTTAAGCAAAACTAAAAGAATATTTATGTATGTGACACTCCTCGTACTATTACATGTTTAAAATGTTATCAATAGTAGATAGTAATCACACAAGTATGTATATAAAATATAAAAAATAAGAAAAATATTCAACATCATTTGATATAAAATTGAATTTGATAAATTTTGTTAGGTTAGCGTTGTAGTGTGCTAAGCAAACAAACGATTATTCGAATAGGTATTTAATTGATTTATCAAAAGCTACAGTAATATCTAAGAGAGCAATAACAAATTTGACAAACTATTTTAAATTTTCTTTATTTATAATAGCTTAATTGATTAATCGATTATTCGGTTAATCGATTATTCGCTTAATCGATTATTCGGTCGTTAAATGGTTTATTACAATTTGGTAAATTATAAAGGTTTTTTATTTAACATTATGACACGGCATAAATTAAAATAATCCATAAATCATTTAATTCTTGTCCCGATTAATCGCTGCATTTATCTAAATTGGAAATAATAAATCATAAAATTATATTTAAAATGATCAGTGTATGTGATGTGGTTAGAATTTGCCAAATTTTAAGACCTCTTCACAAAGTAAATATTCTATATTAATCGGATTTCCGAATAATCGAACAATAAAATGGCAAAACTAAAAAAGTGTTAATAAACTGTTTATAAACAACATCCTTTTTTAATTTTGGCAGTTTATGGTTTGATTGTTCTAATTAAGTTTTCTTCACCTAATCGTTATTCGAATAATCGGCGTAGTTTTTAATAATCTTTTTTACATTGGTTTAAAATAAATAAATTTAGAATACATTATATCAGATTCGTTGAATTTTGTTGTTTCGATTACACGAATAATAGTGGAACCGGTTTTACGAATATTTAAAAAAATCGATTCTCCAAATAATTAAAAAAATTATAAGTTTAAAAATAAATATTTATGGTGTTTTCCAATATTAAAATTAATATTACTTGCATTTTTTAGCCGATGGTGCGGTATAAGTATAAATTATTTTAGTTATATTCAAAGTTTATTACCTTGATTTTCTTTCAATTGAAAAATATTTTTATATGGTTTTTTTAAGAATAATCGTATAAAGAGCTTTCTGTAATTTTAATTTTTCAAATAATATTTTTTATCTAAAATTTAAAATTTTTATTTGGCATAATAATATTGATTATTCGAATAAAAGTATACAAAGTTTTTCGAATAACCGTCAATATTACAACAAAATTAATTAGAGTTATAAAATTTTAAAACAAATAACCAAACATGTGGCAAATGAATAATATAAAAAATATGCATTTTTAAATATATCTGTTTAAGTGTTAGTTATGCATTTGTCACATACTCGGTTATTCGATTTTCGGATTATTTGTTTTAAATTTTATTATTATTTTTTTATAAATTTACTTAAAAATATATTTTTTCTAATATAATTTTGTTTAACGTTTTGAATTTATAAATCAAATAACCGGTTATTTACTCTTACGAATAATCGGATTAAAATATCTATTTAATGCACAAAAATGTTAAGGAGCTAATAGTATGGATTTTCTTGTAATTGTAACATGCATTTAAGAAAGTTTTGTCATAACATAATTCGATTAATCGATTAATTATTCGTAATAATTTAAAGGTTTTTATAACTTTTTGTGAATGTTCGGTTTTGTGAATGGAATGAAGGAATTAATAATTTTTTTTGTCTCTTTACTCTTTTGATTCGATTAATCGCCTAATCGTTTATTTAATTTTACGAAGAATCGTTTGAAAATAGCTATTAAAGACTCCAAAATCTTTTAAATACAAATAGTATAGACTACAGTGCAAGTATAACATAACTATAACTGTTTTTATAATTGGGTTTATAATTTTAATCGGTTAAAATTTAAAAATTTTTGTTTAAAATATTGAATGATCGGACACCCGAATAAATTTCAGACCGCACCAAATAAAATAAAGAAACAATATTTAAAAAGGTCAGAAAATTTTTAATGTATTTGTCTTTTTTTTCTCTTTGCGTTTATTTGAAAAACCGAATAAACTTTTATTCGAATAATCGCACACAATAATGCATTTTGCATTATTATTATTTATTATTAATATTATTATTTTCAATTGGCAATAATTTTGTGGGATTATTCGAATAAAAGTTTATTCGGTTTTTCGAATAAACGCTAAGAGAAAAAAACCAAATATATTTTAAAATTTTCAGAAATTTTTTTATATATTTTTATTTTTTTTTATGTGTTAAGAAGTTTATTCGAGTATTCGTCTTTAATATTTTTAAAGTTAATATGGTTATATGTATGTTGTTTATTAGTCAATCATGACAATAATTAAATCCTAGTCATTCAAGCATACTTCTATAATATAAGCTACACCTACACAAATTGGCGATCAACAACATTCAAATAGTTCATAATTATTGCCGTGTCATTGTAATATAATTTTTTTAACATAATTGTACTTTAATTAATGGCGATTCATAATATTTACTCAAGCACCATTAAAAACATTTATCTTTCAAAAGCGTCTTAAGAGCATGAAGTTCATTCTAGCACCAAATTTGGGAACCCCTGCTGCTTTTACTTTTCCACTGTTGTACACATTTTAATTTTTAAACTAATTTGCTATTATTTTTTCATATTTTATTTCACATTTTATTTAAACTATGACGACCTTGTCATTTTACTATTTAAACAGTTGTTGTGTTGTATTTTGCTTTACTTTTCTATCATTTTTGTTTAGAAGTTTCTGACGTGTTAGTGTTTCATCTTGAGAAAGATATAAAAATTCCTTAACCAAGTTTAAGCAAAATAATAAAATGCTCATGAGATAGAAGTTAAATAAACAATAACAAAAAAAGATAATAAAAGTAGTAAAATTTTATTTTATTTTTTTTTTTTTTTTTTAATTTCGTATCTTATCAAACTCCCGATTTAATTTTAAACTCTTAAACAAATAAATTTATCATTTAAACAAAAATTAAAAAACAACAATTTATTTTTTAACAAAAAAAATAATTTTTGTTAATAATTTAAGTAAAAAAGACTTTAAGACTTTGGAATTATAATATTATTTTTTCAAGAAATTATTTCATCTGTCAGTTGGGTTGACAGAAGAGGTCAGAAATGACAGCTGTCAAGTACTTGCTTTTGACAAGCAACTTAAACAAATTTTTTGCAATTGAAATTTAATTTGGGAGACCCTTTTTTTGTTGCCATTAAAACAAAAAATAAAACTTATCTTATATGAGGTTCAATTATAATACATATTCTGGAAATAGTAAAATTACTCTATTGATTTGAAAAGTGACATAAAGTCATCCATCAAATGGATATTGTGTCAATTTTGAAAGTGGCCTAAAGTCTATGGACATTACGATATTTTTGCGAGTATCATAGAGTATAGGATTTGAATTATGAATATGAACACTTTAGTTTGAAATAACTCGCATAAGTTGTAATGCAATGATGGCATTTAAAGACCGTTTTACACTATAACACAAGTATTAATACTTAAAAAAAAATTATACCCTGTTATGATGTGTTGTTATTGTTTTCTGAAAATAATTCAAACAGCCATTAAATTATGTAGGCATTTTATTTGAAAGTATTAAAATTTGTGTTATATTTTAAAACGGCCTTACATGAAAAATGGTACAATAGCAGAGCAAAGGTATTTCTAAATAAACTGGCATGACTCTTAGTGGGGGATGAAAAATGGGATAATCAGGGTGCCAAAGTAAATGACCTTGGAAGGTCGTGGAGTTAGTGGATCTTAAAAAAAAATATTCTTTAGTTCTGTGTATTATGATACACCACCTTATAAAAAAAGCAGCTGGTTATTTAAAAATTATCACATAAATACCTTTAATAATTAACATTTCAAATAACAACCTTTAAATTCTTTAAATAGTTAGAATTTTTTATTTTTTTTTTTTTTATTAAAAAAACTAATAAAAAACTTTATAGCTCAAGTAAATTCCAATAGAATTAAAAGTAAACAATCTTTTGAAACAAAAAAAAAACACAAGGGAAGGAACACAGTCAGTCAAGGCTTGAAGACATGCCTTTTTTTTCATTAAAAAATTACTGTAGACGACTCCAATGAATTTTTAACAAAAAAGTAATGGCGAAAGAAGCAACAAAAAAAATAATAAAAATAATGAAATGTTCAATACTAAACGGTAAAGAAGACTTTACAGGTAAAAACAGACAAACGGAAATTTACTTGTTTTCTGCTGCTGAATAAAGTCTTGCAACCAAGTTCAAGAACATCTAATTTTTATTTGTTTGTGAGTGAGAAACAACATTTGTTGGATATTCATAATAAGTTGTAATTAAAACCCAGAAAGAGACAGATAGACAGACAGAGAGAGAAAATAATAACATTTTTCCTTAGAACTAATTGTTTGTGCTGATTTACAAAAAACATAAGAGAAAAAAATGTTTTTATCAAATGCGGATA
Organism: Phasia obesa; assembly: GCA_949628195.1. Lineage (NCBI taxonomy): Eukaryota > Metazoa > Arthropoda > Insecta > Diptera > Tachinidae > Phasia > Phasia obesa. The sequence goes on from OX451219.1 coordinate 131,942,476, forward strand.
CGAACAAGTGTATTTCTTTCTTAAGTTTTTTATAGTTTATTGTCAAATGAATTCGCATATTTCTCACGTGACAGTCGTGTTAAGCAAAAAAAAAAAAAAAAAAAAAATAAGCAGGAAAAAAAACCTGAAAAAATAAATAATGAATCTTCTTATATTCATACTTAAGACCTGTACTCGAGACTCGTTACTCTTTTACAATGTGGGCTGCGGAAATTCGAAAAAAAATCTTCAAAAAAAATTGCTAAATTAAATATCAAATAACAATGTTATGGAGTTTTACAACGACCTACCTAGCAAAGTCTAAGAAAAAACTACCTGGTAACGTGTATATATACATATGCATACATGCTGCCAGGCAACATGTTGATGTATAAATATTCACACCACCAAACAAACAAACAAACAAAAAAACAACTTTAATCAAATTGAGTTTAACAAAAAACTAAATTATGTACTTGTAACTGAAAAATGACAAAAAACAATAATTCATTTAATTTCGCAAGAGCAACGGAGAAGAAAAACCAAAGAAACACACACGCACCATACCGAATAAATTTATATTTCTTGCGGCCGAATTCAGTTTCTTTGGGATTTTATTTTATTGCAAAAAAGAAAATATAAAATTCGAATATCGGCTGATATAGATTGAGTGCCTCGATAGACCGATTGCAAGTGCTCTAATCTATGAGTCGGGTGGTTGCAGGTTCGATTCCTGTCAAAGACTCTGGGTGTTTTATGCAGACAAGCGAGAAGCTGCGCAGGTTGTTGTTGTTAAAAAAAAACGGCATTTACTTAATCGAAATTCTTTTAATTTTTGCAGCGATTTTCAAAAAAAAAAAATTAAAACAGCCCACTGTGCAATGCTTCAATATTAAAAAAAAATTAAATTTTTAGCAAATCTTAATGCATCGTGGCAATTTCCTGAATTCAATTGCGTCACTGCCGAATTATCAGCCGAAATTAAAAAAAAACAGGCCACTGTGCAATGCTTCAATATTTTTATACCCTTCACCACAGGTGGAAAAGGGTATATATTGGTTTCTCATTCCATGTGTGATTTCTACAATATTCATTTCGGACCCCATGGTCGGATTCTTATACATAGAGAAGCTGATTTAGTGCTGTACGTCTGCCCGTCTGTGTTCGGCTTGAAATCAACTTTGCCAAGGCACTAAACGAGAAACAGAAGATTTAAGCCCACCAATCTGCCAGACATTGTTTCGAAAATTTTGGGATTGAAATTCAGCATCATCGCATCATTCCACGACCACTTATATTTTTCACGGTTTTTTCGGTTTTAATTTTGGGATTCGGCTTTAATCATCGGATCATTTCACGCCCACCTATATTTCTTCGGGTTTAATGATTTTCGTTTGCTTTTTTAGTAAAATAAATATTAAACCGCGACTGGTAGATCGCAAGGAGTGCATACAGATCACGGGGGAGCGATAACCTCCTGCGAGGGTCGATTTTGTTTTTAATTTTAGGTTAGTAAGATTTTTCTGCTTTGAGTTGTATTAAAGGCCTTTATAGAAAGCAATACATATTGAGGTCGCCAATAGACCCGCAGGGTACCCACTGGTAATAAGGCCCATTAGGTGCGGGTGGTCAATATGAGGAAATTTTTTTAAAGATTTTTTTTTTTGCTTTAGTCTGACCATTCTAACGCCATATAGATTACAGGAAGTTCCTAATTATTATAAAAAATTTGTAGAAAAAATTTTAAAAAAATGTTTCAAAAAATTTTTACGAAAAATTTTTAAAAAAATTTTCCAAAAAAATATTTACAATTTTTAATTAAATTTTTAATACTATTCAAAAAAAATCAAATAAAATTATAAAAAAAATTATTACAAAAAATCTTAGAAAAAGTTAAACAAAAAGAATTACAAAAAAATTCTCAAAAAATTTTTCGAAGAATCATAAGAGAGAGGGTAACAATATCTACCATTACTATATACCCTTATAGGATTCGGCATGGCCGAATATAGCACTTTTACTTGTTTAAAATAAATTTGAAAATTTCAGGAACTTCTTTAGCAATTTTAATGAAATTTTAAAAAAATTAAAAAAAAATTTGGAAAAAATTTTACAAAAAATTAAAAAAAAAAACAATTCCAAAAAAATATGTACAAAAAAAATTTTTAATTAAATTTTTGATAATATTTAAAAAAAAATTAAAAAAAAATTTTTTTAAAAATATTATTACAAAAAAATTTAACAAAAAGGTTAAAAAAACAATTAGAAAAAAATTTCTAAAAAATTCTCAAAAAAATTTTCAAAGAAACATAAGAGGGTAACAATATTTAGCATTACTATATACCCTTATAGGATTCGGTATGGCCGAATATAGCACTTTTACTTGTTTAAAATAAATTTGAACATTTTCAGGAACTTCTTTAGCAATTTTAATGCAACCTTGCATTTTCCTCAATTCAATTGCTTCACTGCCATATTTGCAACCTAAATTAAAAAAAGTGCCCACTGTGCCATGCTTCAATATTTTTCAAAATTATTTTAAACATTTTTAGCACTTTTTTAATGGAATTATTTTACTGCCGAATTTTCGACCGAAATTAAAATTGATTTATTCGCCTGGCTCTTAGTTTAAATCGGTAACTTAAATTTTTAAAAATAATTCACATGCAAGTTGTTAAAAAAATCATTTTTTTTCTGAAAATGTATGCGATTTTTTTTTTGGATCCCAAAAGGTGTGTTCAAGTGTGAATAATTTTAAAGTTAAATTTGAAGTTTTCTCATTCAGTCTGACATGCATTTCATTGGCAATCGTCTTCTACTTGTCTTCACAAACTGTATGAATGAGTTGGAAAAAAAATTTTAAACTTAAAATTGTGTATAAAAACTATTTAGGCGTATTCCTCATAAAAAACGGTTACATTTTTTGTACAAAAAAAAGAAAAAAACTTAAAACAGAAGTCAATGTAAAACACTCATATTTACAAAAAAGAAAAAATAAATAAATAAAAAAACATTAAATTATAATAATAAGCGTCATATGGAAATTATGTGGAACTTGTTGCAACAACGTGTTGTTAGTTAAAAGCCAACAAGCAACAACTTAAACTATTGTACACTCACACGTAAAATAATTACAAGAAATTTGTGACAGGTTTCTTAATTTTTGAGGGCACTTCCTGTTGTTAGTTTTTTTTGCAACATTTAGTTTGGCTGGAAATTTAGAATAGTGTGTCAGAGTTGGAAAAGGAAGTACATATTTAAAAGCAGTAACTTGATACTATTTACATATAACCTGACATTTTCCAGGGTTTCTGGTTATTTAATTTTCTGTGACTATTTCTACGCTATGCTTCTGCAAACTGTTGAAATTTCTGAAGTAGTGTGTATTTATCGATTCCAATTTTGATACTGGAATAAGAACCGAAGCGTTCTTTAGAAGACGAAGCTACTTTAGTCGTTCGCAGTCGAAAGTGTCAATATCTAGAGTTTATAGAGCGTGCTGAAATGCCTCCCAATTACATATTTTAAGTAGTCCTTCACTGGTAAAGATAAAAATCGTCTTATAATTCCTATATAATCAATTAATTCAACTGCAAAAACTCTATAGTAATAGTCATTGGTAGGTATCTTTTTTATATTTTGTAACCCCCAACAACAGAAGCAGAAAACTAAATTTATGGGTGAGTCCCTTTTCGACCCCCTCGTTTCACCCACGTTTCTCAATGATTTCTGGTATCCGACTGGTAATTTACGACTACATTTCTTTCATTAAGTCTCGTGCTGTCACTAGCATTTTTCTTTCGTCTATACGAGTAGTTAATTCTGACTGGCGACACATACATGTCAACATTCTTCCTCATCACAGAGTCTATGGAAATTGCTAACATTTGTCTAAGACCTTAGATCTCCCATACACGGCATGTTTTTTACTTTTTAACTGTGTGAGTCAGATGTAATTCTGCATTTCTGTCAAAATTGTTAAATTACAGAAGACTTTTAACATTTGGTCCCAAACGTACGTGTACAATTACGTCAGATTTTTCACTATACAGACATTTAAGCCGTTCGGTTGCAAAATAACTTGTTGCCGCCCTGAATTATTTTTGTGTGCGTTACAGAATTACTGGCGACTTATCCATTTTTAAGTTTTTTTTTTACTCTAAATGTAAAGAAGTTAAGTTTGCATTAAATGATGATACACGATTTAAATAATTTTTGTCAAATAGACACAATTAGTTAAAAGCATATTTAGATGTTGCTCTTGAAAAATATTAACTTTAGCCGGGTAATGCTTCCGCCAATGGTTAACCGCCGTTGATTGTTTTCACATGGCGAAGGTTTTTGGCAACACTAAACCACTGTTGATGTCAGATGTTTTGTCAGATCAAAATAGAACACGTTCTAAACGAAATATTGTCAGAAGACTTTTCACATGTATTTTATAGAAGCAATGTTTTAACAGCCCCAAACGACATGTTTGTGTTTTACAGTGGGAAATTTGACATGTCAGATGTAAAAAACATGCCGTATATGGGTACCATTAGTATTTACATTTAAAATGAGTTTGCCTGCTGAATATCTGTCATCTTAGCGTTTTTTCTGGCATTCTCTGCAAGTTTTTACTTTACCATACGTAACATAATCTAAAGTATAGTAATCTCGAAAAAAAAATGTATACGTTTTGAGGTCTCCTGAATCCATTTTGACTATTTTCGCGATGATATCGGTGGATGGGTGTGTATGCCACTATTTTTGTTGAGTTTGTACAGGTCATACCGTTTGACATATCAAAGTGAAAATTAGTATTTTGGAATATGGAAATGAAGAACTGTATAGTTTTTCCCCATAATCGGGAGGGGGACAGGGGGTATTTTTCTTACCCCCAAATTTTGTGAACGGTCTACAGGTCATACCGTATGACATATCAAAATGAAATTAAGTATGTGCCATTGGTATATGGAGATGAAAAGCTGTATAGTTGTTGGGTATAATCCCGAGGGGGCAAGGGGTAGTTTACTTACTCCCAAATTTTGTAAACGCAACACAGATCATACCGTATGACATATCATCATGAAATTCAGTATGTGCTTTTGGTTTATGGAGATGAAGACCTGCACAAATTTTGGGCATAATCGGGAAGGGGCAGGGGGTAGTTTACTTAACACCCCAAATCGAAAATAAAAAATTTTTCGATTCTAATATATGTACTTTGAACTTTTATCCTTTATGTAATATATCCATAAAAATATCTGTTTCCATTGGCTTGCAGGAAGGTCCTGCAATCTAAAATTTTCTGTAAAATTTTTACATAAAACTTTTGATAAAACTTTTACAAAAAATTTTTCTTGACAAAAAATTTTCGATAAAATTTTTATAAAAATTTTTGCAAAAAATGTTTTATAAAATTTTAACAAAAAAATTTCGATAAAATTTTTACAAAAAATTTTCTATTAAATTTTTACAAAAAATTTTCTATTAAATTTTTACAAAAAAATTTTCGATAAAATTTTTACCAAAAATTTCGATAAAATTTTTACAAAAAATTTGCGGTAAAATTTTACAAAAAATTTTCGATAAAATTTTTACAAAAAATTTAAAAAAATTTTCAATAAAACTTTTATTAAAAATTATCAATAAAACTTTTATAAAAAATTTTCGATAAAATTTTTACAACAAATTTTCGATAAAATTTTTACAACAAATTTTCTGTAAAATATTTACAAAAAAATTTTCGATAAAAGTTTTACAAAAAAATTTTCGGTAAAATTTTTACAAAAAAATTTTCGATAAAAGTTTTACAAAAAAATTTTCGGTAAAATTTTTACAAAAAAATTTTCGATAAAATTTTTACAAAAAAATTTTCGATAATATTTTTACAAAAAAATTTCGATAAAATTTTTACAAAAAATTTTCGATAAAATTTTACAAAAAAATTTCAATAAAAATTTTCTACAAAAGTTTATACAAAATTTTCGATAAAAATTTAATCATATTATATTGCTCTTAGACTATGGTTACTTCAACCATGTTTTTTCTTTGCATGTAGAGTAGTGTATAGTTTATTTTAATAGATAAACTGTAAACTACCCTGTGTCTAAGTATCAGTTAAAACAAGTTTCAGAATTCCTCTTACTAGGAGAATTCCTCACGTGTCCATGTATCTAACATATTTACATAAGTGTGTTTGAGGTGGAAAAGTATACAACTAATATTTGCACTTCATGAAAAATGTTATATTTAAAACGTGTTCGATGCCTTTTTCGCATAACCACAAAATTATGAAATAATAGTAAAATAGATTATTATGAAATAATAGTAAAATAGATTACTATTTATGAAATAATAGCTATGAAATCAGTTCATATTTTTGTTTTATTGTCACATTACAATTACAAAATAAATTCAAAATAAATTCAAAATTACTAACAAAGATCTTTACTCGTTGTCGTGAAACATTTTTTGGGAATCGAACACATAACCCCCAGACTGATAGACTAGAATACTATCTATTAGCCTACTGGGGCACTTAATTCATATTTTTTGTTAACAAAAAAGCTATGAAATGAGTTCATATTATTTATGTTAAAATTCTTTTTTTGTGTATAGGAGGAAGAAATGAATATATCAAATGAAAATAATTTTCTAACTGAAATATATAAATCAAAAAAAATCTTTAAAAATTATATACAGATTGACATTAATAAAATATATTATTAACCAATTTTGTATCGTTGTATTTTCTCATTGCATAAAAATTTTAAAAATATGCGCAATTAATTCGAGTTATTCGAGTAAATTGCAAAATCGATTAATTATTTGCTCGAATAAAATAAAAACCCTCCTCTAGTAAATAGTCATAAGTCATTATTGTTTATATTAATAAGTTCATTTTTCTATTTATTCTTGTGAAAGTTTGAACTGCTTTAAAGACCTGAATCTAAATAGAATTTTATTCTTAATGATTAATGCTGAGAATTCGAACGTGTTTTACGCACAATTTAATAATTCGTTGTTCTTTTAACCTTAAAAAATTTACACTGACTTCTTGTAAATATTAATTCATTCATAAAATAAACTAATTTTAAAAAACAAATTGTTTTCTTTCATTACAGATTATGCCTTACAACGAATAATCATAATGAAGGCCGAAAGAAATTATGTAGATCACGTACTAAATTCAAAATAACAAAAAAAAAAAATAAATAAATTGCATGGGAAAAAATTAATTCATAAATAATTGCAAAATAAAAGAAATACATTTTTTGGAAAATAATTCACGTAATCTAAAGGTTTTGCTAAAAAATCAGGTAAATAAAAATAACAACGATTAACTTTAAAATGTCATAACATTTTATAATCTCAACATAAAAAGTTTTTAACAAAAATATCTTTAAAAAACAACAAGAAATAATACTTTTCCAAAAAAAAAAAAAAAAACGTGAAAAGTTTTAATAAACATCTTGTTATCAAGACAAAATGGAAAAAAGATAAAAAAAAAATTAGAAAACAACAATAAAAACAAACATGCGAAATCATCAACAGCATAAGGAAAATAATATTAACAGCAGCAATAACAATAGCAACACCAACAATAACATAAACTCTACTAATCGTTATCAATTTTGTGTACATCCGGTCATGTCAGCCACTGTCACAGCCCAACAACACAGCGGTACTGCCACGCCAACAATTATGAACAATAATAATACCTCTCCAACGTCAACTGCTGCCACAACTACTAATGCAACATCATTAATTGCAAATGCTAATACCAGCACAACTAGTGTAAATAATAATAAAAATTTGTCTTTGTCACCGTCTGTCACAGCAGGCAACACAGGCAACACTATTAGCAATGACACATTAAAATCAACACAAAAACAAATTATAGCAACAACAGCCACAAAAATATCCACAAATCTGTTTAATGCCACAAAAACAACAAATTTGTCAACATCGTTGTCCTCATCGTCATCATTGTCATCAGCATCAACTACAATTGCAACTGCAACTACAACAGCAACATTATCATCCTCTTCCTTAATAAATGCTGGACCAACAATTGCAACATCATCTGCAGCAGTTTCAGTATCATTAACGCCACCATCAGCCAGGGTATCATCCTCATCATCATCATTATCAGCATCATCAGCTTCATTGGCTGTCATGCCACAAACTATTGCACAACAATTAACAAAACTCAATAATAATAATAATAAAAATAATAATGATGATCGTCATGATCATCATGATCGTCATCATCATCACGAACAAATAATTAACAATAATAATAATAAAAATTCAAGTTGTTTAAATGATTCTAGAAAATCTATTAATTCTACAGCAAAATCATTTAAGGAAATTCATCATAACAACAACAACAACAACAATTGTAACAATAATCATTTTACAGAATTAATGCAACGCAACAACAACGGTAAACGTTTGTCACCAACTCAAGAATCCAGCAACATGAGTTTTTCCTCAGCATCAGTGGCCGGTTCAATACAGGTGAGTCTGCATTTCTCAGGAAATATAAATGTTTTTAAAAATTCCAAAGTTTTAATTACTTAAATACAAAAAAAAAAAACAATTGAAAGTTGGTATCTTCAGAATTCCAACATGACTTCTTTCAATGCAGCAGTCATTTAGCTTAACATTGTGGATTTGATGTCATAGATTCGATGCCATGGTTTTGTTACCATGTTAATTTATAGGTAGCCAGTTGGTGCAAAACCGACTCCCTTGTAATGCCGAGAGGTTATAAAAGTATAAAAGATCCTCCGTATTCTCACAGAATGGCACTAAGCCATACCGAGAGCCAGATAAAATTAAATCATTACAAGTCTGCCAATCAGTCTGTAGCATACTGCAGTATCGGACTGCCAATAAAATTTGACCAATGCTCAAAGAAAGAGAGAAACAGAATGCTAGACCGGAAAGCCGCATGAAATAATTTAATTACAAGTAAGTAATAGTAATAGAAAGAAAAGTTGGTCTCTACTCCACTCTCTTCCACAAAAACTGAGACTTGTTAGTAATTGGTCATACTACAGCAGCGGCTCTATTCTCAGAGAGAAAGAGAGTTAATACTAGATGATAGTTTTCCAGTCTCCTTTTTTCTCATTCCAACAAGTTCTTTGTACGAATTTATAATACACAGTGCATCGTACATAGGAGGGGTGGGGGTGGGAGGGGTTTATTTGACAATCTAGCGGGTCATTACTTTTTTTTTAAATGATATTGGCTCTGAAAAGTTATTGAGTAATCCTAAATCAATTAAAACTTAGCAGACAAATATCTTATGGTTATAGGATGTTAAGGGTTGAAAAAAATAAAAATCCGCCAAGGTGAAAAAAGTTCCCCTTAGAAGAACTAATCCTACCTCTGAAAATACAATTTTTTTTTTAAAGTTTCCTCACACTTTTGTTTAGCAAATGCAACTTTTATTTAAAAACTAAAGTTGGACCCAGGTGATTCTAAAATTACATTTACGCTTCGCCCCCTTTAATGATCGGTACATTAAATATTTTTTTGAAAAAATAATGTATTTATTGAAAGAAATGAATGAAATACACTAATAACTAAAACTTTGATTTTTAAGTTTTTATGGGCAAAATAGGTATCCCACCAATCACACCTCCCAAAACGTGAAAATGTGAAAATTAAAAAAAAAAAATTTTTTTGAGGTTAACAAAAAATATTAATTTTTAAGCTTTTATGTGGAGGAGAATGCGTCTTGTCAATGCCTATTTAATTCCCACTACCCATGAATATTAATAAAAATACATTTTTGTAATTTCTTTATAGTATTTAATTTATCTGGAAATAATTCATTTATTAGTGACTAGCTGTGTCCGCCACTTTGTCCGCGTCCTTACAATATTTTGTCTGATTTAGCTTCGAAGGTGCCCAATTACATTATGCAAATTATGTAGCTGAAATTTATCTAACTATTTTCTTCTTTAAAATTTTATTTGTATTATACCGCGCAATTTTTATTGCAGCAACATTTGTGTGAATGGACGCATTTGTTTACATTTTAAGCTTTATAATTATAACTAGAGTTGCAGCGACAAAGTAATACACACCAAATTTTAAGACTCTTACTTTTAAATCGCTTCATATATGGTTTATGTATTTCCTTTATATAAAGGTATCCATCCCTGAATAGTTACCCAGAAACTTAGGCTTTATATAAAATTCTAAACTTGATTTAAAATTCTAAAATTATTGCAGAGATCAGTAAATAGTCTTTAAAAAAATCGAAGTTGCTGTCAAGTCTGCAGAAACATTGAATCGGTAAAATTGCGTACTTTCACTACTTTTTCTTTATTTTCCCTTGGAAATTAGACATTTTTCGGGATAAAAAAAAGATCCTATATCTTAACCAAGGTACTGAGGTACCTTTCCTTAAAAGTTTATTTTTACGCGATGCGAACACAAACAGATATACAGAAACGCAGAAAGTTATAGTTTTACTGCATGTATAGATAATAATTTATTTATAATAGTAACAATAAATTTCATTTAAAATGATAACAATTAAGTATATAAAATAGCTTAAAAACAAAAACATCTTATGACCGACAAAAAGTTTTCTTACAGAAAAAACGTGAAATTTGCAAAAAATGGTAAAAAAATGGGCCAAAAACGCGCAACATTTTTTTTTACAGTATAAAAGTAGAGATCCCAAATAGTATATTGATTAATAACATTTTTCGGATCGCAATGGCCTCCATTTTTAAAAACCCTTTCACTTTTTATACCCTACACCACGGTGGATTTAGAAGTTTGTCATTCCGTGTGTAATTTCTACAATATTAATTTCCGACCCCATAAAGTATATATATTCTGGATCCTTATACATAGAGAAGTTGATGTCCGTCTGTCCGCCTGTCCGTCTATCTGTCTGTCCGTCTGTCCGTGTTCGGGTTGAAATGTCATTTGCCAAGGCACCAGAAGAGATACAACAAATTTAAGCACTCCAATCTGTCAGGCATAGTTTCGAAAATTTGGGGATTGCAATTCAGCAACATCGGACCATTCCTTTGGAGGATGCGGGGCAAAAGCCACGTCCACCTATATTTTTTTCACATTTTTTTTTTTAAATTTTTTTCGGCTTAATGATGCTTTTGTGTTTTTTTTTTTGTCAAATAAATATTAGACCGCAACAGGTAGATCGCAAGGAGTGCATACAGATCTCGGGGGTAAATAACCTCCTGCGATTGGCGACGTTTGTTTGTTTTTAGGTTGGTAGGGGTTTTCTGCTCTGATTTGTATTAAAGACCTTTATGGAGAGCAATACACATTTACAAAAAAACTTTTCAAACCGTTTTCAAAATGATATTTCCACAGAAAATTTTTCGAAAAAAATTTTTTAAAAAATTTTCTAAAAAAAATTTCGAATAAAATTTAAAAAAAATTTCCAAAAAAATATTTTTACAAACACTTTTCGAAAAATTAAAAACAAAATTTCAATATTTCTTTGAAAATGAAAATCATGACTGTAACATAATATATTTTAATATTAAGAATATATGTATGTATGTATGTATGTATGTATGTATGTATGTATGTATGTATGTATGTATGTATGTATGTATGTATGTATGTATGTATGTATGTATGTATGTATGTATGTATGTATGTATGTATGTATGTATGTATGTATGTATGTATGTATGTATGTATGTATGTATGTATGTATGTATGTATGTATGTATGTATGTATGTATGTATGTATGTATGTATGTATGTATGTATGTATGTATGTATGTATGTATGTATGTATGTATGTATGTATGTATGTATGTATGTATGTATGTATGTATGTATGTATGTATGTATGTATGTATGTATGTATGTATGTATGTATGTATGTATGTATGTATGTATGTATGTATGTATGTATGTATGTATGTATGTATGTATGTATGTATGTATGTATGTATGTATGTATGTATGTATGTATGTATGTATGTATGTATGTATGTATGTATGTATGTATGTATGTATGTATGTATGTATGTATGTATGTATGTATGTATGTATGTATGTATGTATGTATGTATGTATGTATTTATGTATGTATGTATGTATGTATGTATGTATGTATGTATGTATGTATGTATGTATGTATGTATGTATGTATGAATGTATGTATGTATGTATGCATGTATATATGTATGTATGTATGTATGTATGTATGTATGTATGTATGTATGTATGTATGTATGTATGTATGTATGTATGTATGTATGTATGTATGTATGTATGTATGTATGTATGTATGTATGTATGTATGTATGTATGTATGTATGTATGTATGTATGTACGTATGTACGTATGTACGTATGTATGTATGTATGTATGTATGTATGTATGTATGTATGTATGTATGTATGTATGTATGTATGTATGTATGTATATATGTATGTATGTATGTATGTATGTATGTATGTATGTATGTATGTATGTATATATGTATGTATGTATGTATGTATGTATGTATGTATGTATGTATGTATGTATGTATGTATGTATGTATGTATGTATGTATGTATGTATGTATGTATGTATGTATGTATGTATATAGAGTAACATATTTTTTTAAATGCGTTTGATTTTTAAATAGATGAGATCTCTGTTTTAAAACATAGTTAACATCAAGATACCGACTTCAAACTGTCACAAATAAAATACACACGTTTAAAGGTAAACGATTATTTTAAAGCCGGTATAGCTACATGGCTATACGACCACCGTTGTGGCTGTCGTAAACCTAGGCTAATTTCTATTTTATTCATATAGAAACAAAAAGTTTTGAAGGAAATACCTAAAAAGTTATTTAATTTTATAAAAGCAAAATAAGTATTTCTACAAAAATGTCAGAGTTTACGATGTAGCTGTCGTCTTCAATATTATTAAGTAGCTGACAACACGAAATTTGTTTTCATTTAGCTGCGTCGCCGCTATATTCTATTTCTTTAAAGTATGAGTAATGAGTTTTTTCTCATATGACTTATTTTAATTTATGTAAAGAGTCAACAATATGGATAATGCTGTACATGTCTGTATAAATAAAATCACCGTGGTGAAGGGTATAGAAGATTCGGCACGGCCGAATATAGCACTTTTACTGTTTTTTTTTTTAAGTGAACAAAAAATCAATTTTTTTAATATCGAAGGAAATTTTTTATTATAAAAATTTTAAATAAAATTTTTCTAAAAATTAATATATTTAGCTGTTAATATAGCAATATATTGCAAGCCTCTCGATACGTTTAGGGTAGTATTTTTAGAAATAAATCGACTATAATATTTGACGGCTACGACGACAAAATGTCTTTGTTGTTATGTAAACGGAATTATTGAGTGATATTGAGTAGCTCTAACAAACTTTATCGACTATCGCGTATATCCTTTAGGTTACCTTAGGAGTGAAAGTATTTATTTTTGAAATTCGAAAATTTAAATCAATCGTTTTTCTAAAAAAGTAACTGTTCGTATCGTATTTTTTCGTTATTGTCATAAAGTATTCTTGTGTAAAGATTTAATTATATAAATGACTTTCTTTGGTTTTATAAACTCACATTGGTTTGTGAGTTTTTCAAACTTATTTTCACTGCAACATGTTAATGAAACCTTAGATAGATTTTTTTGTTTTTGTTTTCGTTGTGTTAATTATAATTTTCAGTTGATTCGAAAATGGTTTATTATTTTAAATAGTTTTTTAGGTCATTATTGTAACAGTGTATGTATTCTGTATTTGGTTGTTGTTTGTTTAGTGAGAGTTTGATGCTGGTTGCCGTTTAATGGGGGAATAAAGGGAGACTTGATTTGATTTATTTGATTGATTTGATTGAAAAAAAAAACTTCATCCTCAAGACGATTTTGACCTTGAAGATGAAGTTTTTTTGATTTTATATGTTAACAATTTTTGTTCTTTATGACAAGAGCTACAACTTTGCCTCAGAGAGTATATCAAAATTTCAAACGGTTTGCAAAATATGAGCTTTTTTGCAAAAATGACATCGAGGCTCCACATCTTTGAGGGCCCATAAAAAAAACCTGGAGGACTTTGGGCAAAACTGGGAGACAGGGGTCTTTTTTTTTGGTCTTTTATCACGTAGTGGTGTCCGTATATGGTTATTTTTTCCATGTTGCACTGTGAAATATATCGACCAAAAATATTTCTTAAAATCCCAACAATTTTAAAAAGGAAGACAATCTAAGCTGCTCACTTCGAGGTTATGCAGTAGTGTTGGCACAGTATTGAGTAGAGGGTACCGAGTACTCGATACTCGATCATTTTTTTGGGTACTCAATACACAAAAGTAGTTAATCTATACGTTAAGGGTAGTACTTTTAGAAATAAATTTATAAAAATATTTGACAACTATTTGACGATAAATTTCCGCTGCTAGTATGTATTCGGAAGTATTGAGTACTATTGAGTAGCCAATTGAAAAGTATTGAGTTGTATCGAGTAATTGAAAGTAGTTGAAATTGTCTTGCCACTATTATGCAGTCTCCAGTTATTCCCTTTTTCCATTTTTGTGTTCATACTTGTATGTATGTATGATTGTTTGATTCAACCATAAATGAATAAATTTGTGGAATTCTTTACCAAAAACAAAAAAGAAAAAACAACAGCAATTCAGGTTTTCAGCTAAAAAAATTTTGGAAGTTGTGGAAATTTTTATTTTGGCCTTTACCCTTTCTTTTAACCAAGAAAAACTTCAAATAGCAAATGAAACAAAAAGAAAATTAAAGATAAAAAGAAGCATCTTTTTAGATTTTGTTGTTTTAAATTTGTTGTTGTTGTTTTTTTTCTTTCATGTTAACAATCAATTTGAAGGACAGTTTACTTTTACTTTTATTTTCTTTAAATACTAAAATTAAGTTTCAGTAGATTTTCACTGCACCGAAATCTTATAGAAGATCATTTGAAATCTTTCTCAAAACCTCGATCGTTTTCAATGCATTTTTGTGTTTTTTTTTAACAAGGTTTCATTACATTAGAACTGTTTTTCACATAGCAAACTTTCTTGCGCAAGTCTTATTTTAATTTTAATTTAGTTGATCTTTTTAGGGTCCCCAAAGGGTAAAAACGTAACCCTAATGTTTTTTCTATAATTTCTGTCCCTCTGTGGCACTGTCAGCACCCTATTAGAGGGGTAGACTCTTGGAATGTTCAAACAAGGTAAATTATAGTAGCTATAGCAGCATATACTTAAAATTATAGGGTTTTCCGATAGGGTTGTGATTTTTATGTATATGACCTTATTTTTCGAACTGTAATGGGTAAACACTTGAAATTTAAACACTGTATGTGAAAAAGTACAAGACATAAATCCCAAAATTAAAGGGTATGCCGACAGTTACGTCATATTTAAGTATACTAAAAATTATAGGGTGTTCCGATAGTGGCGTGCTTTTTATGTATATTTCCTTATTTTTCAAACTGTAATTGGTAGACACTTGAAATTAACAAGAGCAAGACATAAATCGAAAAATTAAAGGGTATCCCGATAGTTGAATCATATCCACGTAAATAGAATTTTCAGCCGTAATAGGCACTTTCAAAAAAGGTGTTTTACTATGGCCGCTGTATAGGGTGTTTCCATAGAAAATTGATTATAACGCAGAGAACCTTGTTTTTAAAGCCTTCATCACATGTGGAATAGGGTATATAAAAGTTTCTCATTCCGTGTTTAATTTCTACAATATTCATTTCCGACCCCATAAGGTATATATGTATATTCTGAATCCTTATACATAGAATCAACTTTGACAAAGCACCGGAAAGGATATAGAAAATTTAAGTCCACCGATCTACCAGCCATAGTTTTCAAAATTTCACTAATGGAATTCAGCAACATCAGACCCTTCCAAGCTGTGGGCAAAAAACCACGCCTACCTATATTTTTTCACGTTGTTTTTATTTATTTTTTTTTTTATAATGATTCTTTTAGCCTTTTTTGTTAAATAAATATTAGACCACGACCAGTAGATCGCATGGAGTGCATATAGATCTCGGGGGATCAATAACCCCCTGCGAGGGGCGATTTTTTGGTTGTTTTTGTTTTGGTAGGGTTTTTCTGCTTTGATTTTTGTTAAAGACCTTTATAGAAAGCAATACACATAGAGGTAGCCAAAGGACCCACAGGGTGCCCACAGGTAACCAGGAGCAGTTAAAAGGGGGGGTTAATATAAGGAAATTTTTTTTGATTTTTTTGCTTTAGTCTGACCTTTCTATCTCAACATGGATTGCAGGAAAGAAGTCCTAAATTTAAAAAAAAAATCAATAAATTTCAAAAAGAATATTAAAAAAAATTTTTAAATTTAAATAAAAATTTAAAAATTAAAAAATTAAAAAAAAAAATATTTAAAATGAAAAAAAAATTTGTTTTCAAAATATTTACAAAAAAATTTACAAAATGTTTTCAAAAAAATATTTTTACAAAAAAATTAAAAAAAATATTTTTACAAAAAAAATTAAAAAAAAATTTTTACAAAAAAATTAAAAAAAATATTTTTACATAAAATTTTTGAAAAATTTTTACAAATTTTCGAAATATTTAAAAAAAATCAATATCGTTAAACATATCACATCAAACAACTACCAAAACAAAAAAAAATATTTAAATTTTTCGTAGCTACTGTTGCCTGATTCTTTATTAGTCATGATCATCCGTTGAAGCCCTTTTTATCGAAATGCAAAAGTCAAGAAAAGTAACAAAAGAAAAAGAAGTACCAAATTCATTTTACAGATGCATTAAACATTAGTCATCGCTGAACATCAGCTTAACACACAAACAACGTTAGTGAGTGAATCTGTAGGACTTTTTCTAATGATCAAGTGAAGAAAAAAGAAAAACAACAACACAACGGATGAAAATATTCCAAAAAAAAAAACCAAACAATAAAAAAATTGAAAATCACGAAAACAAAAATATTTTTAAGACTGTGTCATTGTGTCTGCAGTAAGATGCCAAACAAATAAATCCTAAAAAAAAATTTGTCCCAAAATAAATACCGTTAAATGACATGAATTTAAAAAAAAACGAAACGAAAAAAAAAATTATAACAGAACTCAGCAAGAGATCAATAATCATTTTGATCAATAAAAAAATAAAAAATAAATGATAAAAATAAAATAAATTTGTTTTTTGCACAAAAAACATTACAATGATGGCCATTAAACACGCAACCTAAAAATAAAATAAATTTTTCAAAAATATTAATCAATAAATTATTTTTCATACAATTTTCGAAAGTCAATTTTAAAACAAAATCTATTTAACAACTAGCGACAGACCAACAGCCGCAATAAAAATTCTTCTAACTGTAGCAAATTAAAAATATAACGGCTCACTGTCTTCAAAACCCCAAAACTATAGTTTCACAGAAAATTGCAAAACGATTTTTATTTAAACACATTTTTTGATTTTATTAACTAACACCTTTTCTTGGTTTCATTTAGATGAACAGAACAATCAATCTACTGATCCAGCCAGCCATTCAATATTTTACGGTTTTAAACTTTGATCTACTATTTTTGGATTCTTTTGTTTTTTCATTGTTCGTTTCAACACTCGCCTAAACGATATTTTTTGTTGTGTGGAGATTGTACACCACCCGTGTAAAATTGTGGTGATAATGAGGTTAAAGTAGAATTAAATCGATTTGGTTCATAAATATTTTTTATTAACTTTATAAATTTGGAATAAAAAAATACAAAACAAAATTTATAATTTTACAGTGAGTAAATTGCGTTGATTTATGAAGTCTATGTGAAAATCTAGCAATTAAGCAACACAGCAATATTAAATGAAAAACTGTAAGTGGGGTTAAAAAAATCACCCTGTTTTAGAAAAAAACTTTTGGTTTCTAAAGTACTATTTTTAAAAACATTTTAGCGCATTTAAAAAAAAAAGTACCTTAAAAATATTTATTTTGTTATATACAAAAAAAAAATTTAAATTAATAACACTAAGGACAAAAAGAGACCTTCTTGAATCTACTTAATAACGTGCCTTTTTAGAAAAATATTTAAAAAAAACCTCTTTAAAAATGTACTCACTAAAGAAAGTACTTTTTTAAAAGTACTTTTAAGAGAAATAATTTTTAAAAAGAAACTGCAACCTCTCCAAATTAATTTTATTTAATAAATTATTAAAAATAAAAATTATAATTTACTATATTTTCCAAAAAAGTACTTTATTAAAAAGTACTTTTTTTCAAAAACGCGCTTAAAGACATCTTTAAAAACTACCCTTTTAATGTAATATTTAAAAAATTGAATTTAAAAAAATCATGTATCTTTCTAAATAGGCCTTTTTTTGTAAAAATCTAGTACTTTATTTATCGCAAAAAGTACTTTAAAATAAAAAATTTTACAAATTATATTTGAAGGAAAATCTTTTAAGAGAGAGAGAGAATTATCTATATAAATTAAGTCAAATGTCGTTCGATGGTGATCGCATCACTTAAAAACGGCTGCATCGATTCAATTTTTTTTAACCTTCATCATAACCCAAATTAGGTTTTTATGGAAAGAAAAATTAACCATGCCCACTTTTTAAATAGCTAGAGAACTATAATATGCAGATCTTTGATATTTTGCTCCAGTAACGCCCTTATTAATATACATAGTTTAGCTAAACATAGGCTGGATTGGGACGGTGGGCGTGGTACCTTCCATACAAAGTGAAAAATTATTATCGTGTACCTATAGAACTACAACTTTGCACAAGTAACCCTCAAACTAATGTGCTTAGTATAGCAAAATAGAAAATGGATTGGTACGGTGGGCGTGGTACCTCCCATACAAAGTGAAAAAATATTATCGTGTACCTAGAGAACTACAACAGGTAGAGACTTGAAACTAAGCAAAAGTAACCCTCATACTAATTTGCATAATTTAGCAAAATACAGACTGGATTAGGGTAGTAAGAGCAGTACCTCCCATACAAAGTAATTTATAATTATTATCGTGCAAAGAACAGATTGAACGGGAACAGTGGACGCGCCGTACCTTGCATATAAACTGAAAGAGTTTTGTCGTGAGTATAGCGTGCGTTTTCGAGTTAAAGCTTAGCAGTATTTTTTGTGTATGGGTATAGCGAAGCTCACCGGGCTAAACTAGTATTAAATAAAATTTCAAAAATTGCCTTTGTTTATTGTTCAAAGCAGACCACTAACTCAATGATTCTCGAGGATTGTTTATATACGACCACATTATGAATGTAGGGGAATATCGAAGCAGACCACTTCTACAATGGGTCCCTTTTTGACCCCCTTGCGGCCAATAAAAACAGGAGTTTCTACAGAGACTTGCCTCTTCACATCTTGCTGGGCTTCTCTGTCTATCGCTATAGGATAATCATCTCGTCGGGAAATTTGAATTATAAAAGTCCCAGTAATGGAGAACATAGAGCTCCATATGCGAGGTTAAGTCGTTATTAAAAAACAAAACTGGACATCGAAGGCATTTAGAGTTCTCCAAGACAAGATCTAACTAGCAGCCTTTTACTGGCCGCACCACAAGAAGATATAAATGGAACTACTGACAATACACTCGGTTACTACGATCCTTGTTCTTGTATCTGCCAGCAGATAACCTTTTAAATAAAGTATCGTTTAAAAATGAAAAGGTACCTTACACAAGGTATCTTTAAGAAATATTTTTTTTTAAATAGGTAACTTGGCACAAATTTAGAAGACATGGCTAGGTCTTCTGAATATCTATCTGTCTTGAGTCTTATTTTTAATAGAAAACTTATGGTCTAGAGCAATATGAGGTTCACTAAAATATTAATAAACTACGTAATGGAAAAACATTTTAAAATAAGTCTTTTCTAATAAACACTTTTGTAAGAGACTTTAAAAATTTATAAAACTCGAAAAACGAATTTTCAAATGGTCCCTCAAATCATGGTTAATTATTTATTTTTTTCTTAAGCTCAGTTTAATTAATTACTATAATGATCATTCTAATTAATTATTATAATTATTATATTATATTATATTATCATTGTAATTAATTATTATAATTATTATATTATATTATCATTATAATTATTTATTATAATTATCATTATAAAGAATTATGATAGTGATCTTTATAATTAATTATTATAATAACTATTGTATTATAATGACCATTATAATTTTTGTGTTATAATTATCATTGTCATTAATTATTATAATTAATTATTATATTGAGCTAATTTTCCTATTTCGGGGTCAACATAGAGCTCATGTGCTAAACTAAGTTTCTTTTGATGTTCTCAATCTGATATTCTTTTTGTTACTTTTTAGTTTGCGCTTGGCCTACTGTGCCACTTAGTTCATTATTTTTTATTTTATTTTGTTTTGTTTTGTTTTTTTTTTCTTTTTTGTTTTTCCATTATTAAAACATTTTATTTCCATATCAAAAATAAAAAAAAAATTAAGAAGATTTTGAAATCAATCTTTATGACTTGGCCGGCCAAGTATTATTAATTTTAAATCAATAAATAAAATACACAAAGAATCGTGTTTTTATTGTTGTTAAAAGCCTAGAAGCAAAAAATCAAAAGTTATAAATTATAGTCGAATCGTTTATTTTGCGTTTATAACTTGGCTTTGGTATTTTTTGGGTTAATGAACCAAAAACTGTTGTCGAAGTCTTCTTTAACTTTCTAAGCTTTATTTTTATTATTATTTAGAGTTTTTTTCCTTCTTACGTTTTATTATAATTTTGAGATAGAAATATTGTTTGTCAGTATTTTTTGTTTTCTTTTTTTATTTAATCAACCTACTCGTACACGTTTCTTAAATATTTTTTGCACATTCTCATCGTACATAAAAAATATTAATGATTTATTTAAGTCTTTCTTTCGTTTATAACACTCTTCACCACAGGTGAAACGGGTAAATATAAATTTGTCACTCCGTTTGTAATTTCTACAATATTCAATATTTCATAAGGAGATCGACGTAGAGACCTGACCTTTCATAACCGGAAAGACTGCCTTTTCGTACCCGAAAAGACTGACTTTTCGTAACCAGAACGACTGCCTTTTCATAACCAGAAAGACTGTCTTTTCGTAACCGGAAAAACTGTATTTTTGTAACCGGTAAGATTGCCTTTTCGTTACCGGAAAGATTGCCTTTTCGTTACCAGAAAGACTGTCTTTTCGTAACCGGAAAGACTGTCTTTTCGTAACCGGAAAGACTGTCTTTTCGTAACCGGAAAGACTGTCTTTTCGTAACCGGAAAGACTGTCTTTTCGTAACCGGAAAGTTTGTCTTTTCGTAACCGGAAAGACTGTCTTTTCGTAACCGGAAAGACTGTCTTTTCGTAACCGGAAAGATTGTCTTTTTGTGTCCAGAAAGATTTTCTCTTTGTAACCCGTTTTTACGTAACCGGAAAGACTGTATTTTCGTAACCGGAAAAACTTTCTTTTCGTAACCGGAAAAACTAACTTTTCGTAACCGGAAAGACTGCCTTTTCGTAACCGGAAGTACTGGTTTTTTAACAAAAAGTACGGTCTTTTCGTAAACGCAAAGACTGTCTTTTTGTAACCCGAAGTACTTTCTTTTCGTAACCGGCAGGACTTTCCGGAATGATTTTCTTTTTGTAACCGGAAAAAGCTATTTTTATTAAAAACCGAAATTGAACAATAAAGAAAATGCAAGAATCATCCATAATTCAAAAGTTTGCCAGAACATTCTCGTTTCGCCAAAAATAAATCACATTTACTGACCGTGTGTTTATGATTAAAAAAGGTGAGCCCTACTCTTGTCCTTACGTTTTTTACTGTTCTTGCTGTTTTTATGTTATTAGTCTTTTTACTTTGTTGTATTAAAACCCGAAAATTCAGAAAAAAAACTCAATATTTACTAAACACTTGAATTTTCACCAAAATATCACAATTTCACCACTGTTTCACCCAAAAATTGTAATTTTTAAATTGTATTTAAAATCGGAAATGAACAAGAAAAAACAAAAAGAAAATATCCATAATTATAAAAATATTCTCGTCTCGCAAAAAATATATTTTCTGATCGTATTTAAGTTGAAATGTATTTTCTAAAGAGTCCTTCCAGATAACTCATAAAAATTCTGGGTACACCAATTTTTCAGTTATAGTTTCGAGAATTTCGTTATTGAAATGCTTTCAAAACGGCCCTGTTGGAGAGTATCAGTACATTTTGATCTTTTCCTTATTATTATTAATAATGCATAGTACTTTAAAATGCAACTGTGTTTGCTTTGGTTTGTTAACTTTCATTTTTTTTTACCAGAGTTAGTTGCTTTGCTGTCTTTGAAATAAGAACCACGAGAACAAACAATATTTTGTTAAACAAACTCTAAACAAACATTAATCAATAAAAAGTGAATTTATCTAATACAATAAAATAATCAGTTTGATAATTATTTACAAAACTACAGTCCATTTCGTGAGATTCGAACATTATTTTTGGTCCAATTCGACCCGGATGGCATGAGGAAGTGAGTGCATAATCGGTAACATACATACGTGACACGCGGTTTACGTAGTTTCGATTACATACAAACTTTTAAAAAGCGGCTTCGGTAAAATTGCCTAAAAATTTATTGTACAAGATCTTAAATTTACTGAAAGTGATTAAAGTGACATACATATATTTCTGAATAATAAATCTTAAAAAGTGTTTGTATAATTCAATAAGATTTACATATGAAAATTTTGTGCATATTCAGATTATTCAGATTAATAAGCATATGGCAAATAGTACAGCACTTCTGCATAAATAAAAACGTACATACATATATACATAAATGTATGTGCACGTCTAGAAATTTCTCAAAGAAGTCTGTTAATTTAAAATCAACTAACATACATATGTATATCAAAGCAACTAGTGACCATTCAATTGAAATATTACAGCGAGTGAAAAGCTAAAAGTCAAAGTAAAGAATTAGACTCGTTGCATTTCAATAATAAGCAATTAAACAAACTTAACGCGGTCAATAACCTGGTTTGTGACATTAATAAGATCGTTATAAACATCAAAGGTGACTGTCAAACTCTTATAAGTTGTGTCAAGGTCAACCAAACAGTTTGAAGACAATTTTTGGACAATTATATAGGTCAGTGTGTCAAGGACAAGCTCTAGTTTGCAAAGGCCTGGAAAATTCATATTATATTATAACACAGTAAACATTTTCATATTAATCTTAATATAAATTAACTTTGAACAGTGAAACTAAGTTTTTTGTAATATTCAATGAAAATTCATAATATTTACTTCTATTATTTATTAAAATAAAATCGTTACCTAAATAAAATCTAAAGTTGAATAATTTGATAAGAAAGGTAACTAAAATGGAATCATTAAAAAGAAAACGCACACAAGTAAAGCGATCCATAACGAAAATTCATAATTTTGTAAATAGTCCTGGTGTGTCCAACAATGAAATCAAGGTACGTATTATGGAACTTGAAAATATATATTGCAAATTTAAAGATCTTCAAGAGGAAATCGATGCTTTATGTACAACTGAGGAGGAAAGTGAAGTTGAGGGTGCATACAGGGATGAAATTAACGATATATATTTTGCTGTAAAGACACTTTGGTGTAGAATATCTGAAGATACTGCAGACGAATCAGTTGGAACAGGTGCTCAAGCCGGCACACCGAATATAGTAGATGACCTAAATAATTCAATTCGAGCTATAGTTCACCAGCAATCAACAACCACATCAATTCTTGAGACTGTGTCTGCTACGTTGTCTGCAGTTGTTAGTAATCAATCAGATAATACTCATGCGGACTTGCGTCTACCTCCTATACAAATTCCTGACTTTGATGGTAATATGACCAACTGGATCAGATTTCATGATTTATTCAAAGCTATGGTTGATTCCAGAACAAACTTATCTGACATCGAGAAATTAGAATACTTACAAACAAAATTAAAAGGTGAAGCTTCTTCCATTATAAAGCATCTTCCTCCAACAAACGATAACTATAGAGTAGCTTGGAATTTAATACTTGAAAATTACAATAGACCAGACTTATTAGAAAAACAATATTTTGATTCACTTTTTAAACAAAAACCATTAAGAAACCCAACTTATTCAGAATTTAAGAGATTTTACAATAGTACAATAGAAAACTATAATGCACTTAGAGTTGTTAATAACTCCATAGATACTTGGGATCCTATATTTTTATATCATATTGAAGATAAACTAGATTCAGAATCAATAGTTCTTTGGTGCAGAGAAAAGAAAGAAGGTGAAAAACAAACATTTTCACAACTAATCAAGTTTTTGAAGAAACGTCTACTAGAATTAGAGGAAACTCAGCAACCTAAGAACACTTTACGACAAGTACAAGGCAAAACATTGGCTACGACAACTGTTGATCAAAACTGTCCGTTATGTAAAGGTGATCATTTCTTGTATAAATGTCGCCAGTTTATATCGTTGAACGTAATTGAACGCAGAAAGATAGTCTCGTCTAATAAGCTTTGTTTTAATTGCCTTAAGGAAAAACATTTTTCAAAAGATTGTAAATCAGGTTCATGCCGAACATGTAATTTGAAACATAACACCTTATTACACATAGATGAACAAAGTTATCGCAAGTCACAAAATAACAACAGAGTTCCGGTAAGCATAAATTCAAGTCAACAAACAGAGCAACATACAACGATTTTACCAACTGCAATTATAATGGTTCGTGATAAGAATAATGCTTTACAACCTTGTCGTGCTTTGATAGATTCCGGTGCACAATCAACTCTTATAGCGGAGGCTTGTGTTCAACGTTTACGCCTAACACGTATATTTGACCAAACCGTATTTTATTGTGTTGGTAGGAACAATCCTAACCATTCGAAAGGAAAAGTTCATCTTGAAATATTTGTACCTAAGTTATATAAAACTTTAATTGCGCAGTCATATTGTCTTTCAAATTTAACACAATGTTTGCCTTCAAAAACTATCGGTAATACAGATCTAGAATTTTTTAACAATTTAGAACTTGCTGATCCTGCATTCTTCAAAAAAAAATCGCATTGATGTAATTATTGGAGCTGATCTATTTCCCCAATGTATATTAGATGGCAAAATCCGACATCCAACAGGATCACCAACAGCTATAAATACCATATTCGGATGGATAGTAATGGGAAATGTGACAGAGTCGCAACAATCAACTTTCATCGCCCACATATATCCCGATATTGATGTTCAACTACAGAAATTTTGGGAAATTGAAGATTGTCAACATCAAACAAGGTTTTTGAGTCCAGATGAAGAAAAGGCTGAAAACCATTATTCTGAAAACGTCCAACGTCTGCAAAATGGAAAGTACATGGTTAGACTTCCATTTAAGTCAAATTTAGTTGAACTTGGTGAATCCAAATCTCAAGCTTTAAAAAGATTACAATCAATGGAAAGAAAATTCATCAAAAACTACGATCTTAAAACAGGAATTCACGGCTTTATGGAAGAATATGAAAATCTTCAGCACATGCAGATTGCACAAGATAATGCAAAATATTATATGCCATATCATGCGGTTTTCAAACCTTCAAGCACTACAACAAAACTACGGGTGGTATTTGATGCCTCATGTAAAAGCTCAAATAACATGTCGTTGAATGATCATTTACTAATTGGACCTACAGTACAAAATGATTTATATACAATTTTACTCAGATTTAGAAAACATGAAATTGGTTTTACAGCAGATATAGAAAAAATGTACCGGCAGGTGATAATGCATCCTGCAGACCGAGCATATCAGACAATATTATGGCGTAAAACAACAGAAGTAGAACCAAAAGAATACCAACTATCTACGGTGACGTATGGCACAGCAGCAGCACCATTTTTGGCAACGCGTACTTTACAACAAGTAGCCTTTGATAATAAGGACAAATACCCGCAGGAAGCACATGAGATAATGAATAATTTTTATGTCGATGATTATATGTCAAGTCTGGCAGATTTAACATCCGCAAATGCTCTTCGGGATTCATTGTGTGGTATACTATCCCAGTCAGGTTTCAACTTACGTAAATGGTCATCAAATTCGTCACAATTTCTACAAAATATTAACGCAACAGATAAATCTTCTTCACCAGATACCATGATTAATTGTTCGGAGACTATTAAGACCTTAGGTTTGTTATGGAACACCGCATCCGATTGCTTTCAGTATAGCATATCGTTTTTTGAATCACCTGATCAGCTTACTAAACGGTCCATTTTGTCTGAAATATCTAAAATATACGACCCCATAGGATGGCTTGCTCCAGTTGTAGTTTCCTTTAAGTTATATATGCAGAAGCTCTGGTTAAAGGGAGTGACCTGGGACCAGGAAGTACCTACTGACTTGGCTGACGAATGGTTGCGTTTGAGAAAAAATATGTATCATATCAAAGATCTTAAAATACCAAGATGGTTTCAATTTTCTGATGGTGATCAAGTAGAACTACATGGATTTTCAGATGCGTCGGAGCTCGCTTATGCTGCAGCTATTTATATACGTATTGTAACAAAAAATCGCTCAGTTTCCACATTCCTATTGACAGCGAAAACAAGAGTAGCTCCTTTAAAACAAATCACACTTCCACGTTTAGAGCTCTGTGCAGCTCATCTTATGGTCAAACTCATGCTTAAAGTAAAGGACGCTTTACGTTTCAGTGACATGTTGACATATGGTTGGACTGATTCTACGGTTGTATTGTCATGGATTAGCGATCATCCTCGCAAATGGAAAACATTTATCGCAAATCGCTCTTCGTATATAATACAACATTTACCGTCAACACAATGGCATCATGTTGCATCTCAACAAAATCCAGCTGATTTAGCTACAAGGGGTATCTCATCGATTGACGTTATTAACCATTCATTATGGTGGAAAGGACCTCAGATCCTACAAGATCAGCAATTAAAATTTCAATTATCACCTCAAGTCCCAAAGAGTATTGATCTAGAGGAGAAAAAATCTGTAATTTCAACTTTGGCTACTTGTATTATGGACAACGTAAATGTAACAGAAAGATATTCCGATTTTACCAAACTTTGCCGTATAACAGCTCTTTTATTACGTTTTGTCCACAACTGTAAATCAACATCATGCAAAGACAATAAGAAGATTGGCGTCATTACATCCACAGAATTGGAGGAAGCAAGAAGATCGTTGATAAAATATTCTCAACAAAGATGTTACAAAAGTGAAATACATTTATTGACTTGTAACAAACCATTGCCCATGACAAGTAAGCTATCGTCATTAATTCCATTGTTAGATGTCAAAGGTATGCTTAGAGTTGGTGGTCGACTAGAGAATGCAAACATAAGTTACGATCAAAAGCATCCATATATACTTCATAAGGATGATTCAGTAACCCAATTAATAGTACAACATTATCATAAGAAATATCTTCATGCTGGAGTTAGACAACTACAATATCTATTGGGTTTACAATATTGGATTCCTAACGTTACTTACCTAATCAAACGAACTGTCTACAAGTGTACAACGTGTATGAGATATCGTCAATTGCCTTATCAACAACGCATGGGTGATCTTCCTTCTCACCGCGTAAAAGCAGTGTCAACATTTTTGTATATCGGCATCGATTTTGCAGGTCCAATATTCATTCGTTCATGGAAAGGCCGTGGTTCTAAAACGTATAAATGCTGGGTTGCAGTATTCGTTTGCTTAAACACGAAAGCAATTCATCTCGAGGCAGTTACAGAACTGACTACCGCAGCATTTTTGGCATCACTACGTCGATTCACTTCGAGACGAGGCAAACCATCTCACATTTACACCGATAATGGCACAAATTTTATTGGATGCGACAGGAGACTTAAGGAATTATATGAATTCCTGCAAAACCACTATGATGTCATCTATCAAGATTTAGCAACCCAGAAGATTCAATGGCACTTTAGTCCACCGTCAGCACCACACTTCGGAGGCATCTGGGAGGCAGGTGTCAAGTCTATGAAATTCCACCTAACTCGTGTGCTTGGTAACTCTCTTGTGACATATGAAGAACTAAACACATTGTTATGCCAGATTGAATGCTGTCTTAACTCACGTCCGTTAAGTCTGAAGTTTGTTGGTGACCCAGATCCATTGACACCAGGTCATTTTTTGATTCTTCGTCCATTCACCACATTGCCTGACGAAGACTTCAATCATGTCAACGCAAATCGTTTAACTAGATGGCAATATATACAGCAGTTGATTGGTCAATTTTGGTCAAAGTGGTCAAACGAGTATCTTAGTCAACTACAGAAAAGGCCAAAATGGGTGAGAAAGCTACAAAATCTACAACAAAATGATATGGTGCTCATTAAAGACGAAAATCTACCGCCAGCGCAATGGTTGATGGGCAGGGTCATTGAGACTCATCCGGGTAAGGACAGCCTAGTCCGTGTGGTGACAGTTAGGACAAAGCGAGGAGAGCTCAGACGCCCTATTACCAAGCTATGTCCTCTGTTCATTGACTGTTGAAAGGACTCCTTTCAACGTGGGCCGGTATGTTGGAGAGTATCAGTACATTTTGATCTTTTCCTTATTATTATTAATAATGCATAGTACTTTAAAATGCAACTGTGTTTGCTTTGGTTTGTTAACTTTCATTTTTTTTTACCAGAGTTAGTTGCTTTGCTGTCTTTGAAATAAGAACCACGAGAACAAACAATATTTTGTTAAACAAACTCTAAACAAACATTAATCAATAAAAAGTGAATTTATCTAATACAATAAAATAATCAGTTTGATAATTATTTACAAAACTACAGTCCATTTCGTGAGATTCGAACAGGCCCATAAATCGTGGAGATATGGTTAAAAAAGCCAAGCCTCCTCTATTTTCCTCACGTTTTCCATGTTGTTGTTGTTTTCATGTTATTATTGTTTTTTACTTGTTGTATTGAAAACTGAAAATTTTGAAAAAAACAAATTCTAGGCTACCCAAGTAAAGGAAATTCACTAAAAAATTTACATTTCACCAAAATATCATATGTGACCCGGTCTATGAAAAGGTGGCTTATGTCTCAAAAACAAAATTTCGAAAAATTAGCTGTTAAAGATAAACAATGCATTTCGTCAGTTTCTTAGTAGTTTTTCTTTTGCATTATGAACAGTCATGCCCAAAAGGCAACCAAAAAATGCAAAAGAGCATAAATGAGATAAGTTCGTGTGTGTGTGTATATAAAGAGCGATGTTTTTTTCAATGCAAAGCACAAACCAGTTTCTGACCCAGCGTTGTCAAAATCCCCAAATCGACTTTGATTTACCATAACATCTGTTCTAATATTTGAATATTTTCAATTTTGGACTTTTTTAATTGTTTAACATCTGCTTTACAAAGATATTCCAGAAACCTGACGTGTGTCACTTGTGAATAATGTCTGTCGAAGAAGAATTTAGCGAGGTTTTTCAAACATATTTCTGTGAAAACGAAGAGAATGATGATGATTCTTTCGATGATGTTATCAATTACGAGGACGAACTACAAGCATTGTTTCAAACTGAAGATCAAATGGAAGTGGATGAAAATATTTTTACATTCTGGATTTTCAATATTCTGGATTTTCAATAAAATTCTGTTTTTCTTTTATTTGTGCAAGTTAGGACTTTCTAGTTTTCACGTGAAAGAGCGTCTCAAAAACTATCGAAACCAAAAAAAAAAAGTGGACACATTTTTTTGAGTCATAAGCCACCTTTTTCATAGGGCGGGTCACATATTTTCACCGAAATAACACTAAACAATTTTAGTTTCGATAAAAATATTTAATTTTAATTACTAATCTAAAATTCGCTAAAAAAAAATTAAAAACTATACATACATAATTTAAAAATTTATAAAAGTTTCAAGTTTCACCACAAAATCACTTTTTCGCCAAAAAAAATTACGCAAAAATAAACAAAACATTTTATTGAGTAATTTTTCATAAATATTATAATTTTTCGAATGATGTTAAAAACCATAAGAGTAAAAACCGAAGATATAATGTGAAATTGGGAATACAGCAGCGTAAGGCTATGGCCTACTATTGCCACTGTGGTGAAGGTTATAAAAGATTCGGCAAGGCCGACTGTAGCAATCATTCTTTGAAAATGTATTAAAAATGGTTTGAAATAGTAATAGAACATATGGAATGTATTAACACAACACAATTCTATGGCAAATTAAGCATTAATGTATTAAAGTCAACACATAATAAACTTAGAAATAATGAATTTTATTCTGCTTAAGATAATAAATTTTATGTGGATTAAAATTTTTTTATATTAATTTTTTTTATTCTAAAATTATAACCAAAAAATTGTGAAAATGAAATTAAAATTCTTTTCTCAAAACACCAAAACATGCAATTCCGTGAGAAATGTGAATTAATTGAGGAAATGGAAAAATAAAATGTGGAAAAATAGAAACAACTCCATTACGACTAGAACATAGAGACAATTTTTTTCAAATGCCACACATGTGTGATCCAAAATGTAATCAGCAACTACAACAGCTTTTTGTTGATAGATAATATTTTTGCACATTATGGTGTCATTTGCATGTGAATGCAATGATTGTTTCAAAGGAAATATTTTTTTTTTTTAAATATAACAAAAAGATATAAACTTAATTGTTATCATGACTTTCGGTAAAGACCGCCGTCAAGGACTTTTTGTCGAGTAGAGCTCTGCAGGAGCACAAAAAACGAAGCTCACAAGACACTCATTACAATATTTCATTGAACTCATATCTGTTCGTTGCACACGAGTAACGATGAGTGGACAATAATAAACAGCGAAGACCAACGAGCTAAATGTGTTGAGCTTGCAGAGTTTCCATAAGCAAGTTTGAATAAGTACAAGCAAATATTAAACATTTTAACAATGATCTTGCGCGAGTTCAAGCAGTTTTATGCTTTGAGTGAAACACGAACAAAGTTCAAGTGTTCAAACAAGAAACACAGAATTTTTTCAAAACAACATTACTTACGTTCAATTTAAGGTCTTTATTTTTTAAGAAATACAATAAACAAAAAACTACTCGTGCTAGCCAAACCCACTAAAATGTTTCCAAAAGTTATACACCACTACTAACCAAAAAACACTGAGTGCTTCAAGCATAAGACGAGTAACAATGGCATTCACTAGTATAGAAAGTTTGTTTTCAGATGATTGCATTTATGAGACGACTGGTATGAGTAATATATTTTATGTTGTGTGCGAGTATGACGACTTGCTCATGAGCTTATGAGCACACCCATTCGATGAGCATGCTTGTTTATTGCCGAGCGCTATCGATGTAAGAAAATCATTTTTGAGACATGGTTTGGATAGCACACCTTAATTGTTTTTTAAGGGTATATTAAGTATAGCTTTCTTAGAAATAACAAATATTTATATTACTAATGGGACACGACCTTATTCACGTAACCGTCTTTGCAGAAGTTAATCCTGTGACTCCAATTTTTCAAAATTTTGTAGACATTTTCTGGCTAGTTCTATCTCAGGAATGGCTCGGACAATATTAGCTTTAGCAGACAAGGTTTGGTTTACTGACGGCTCGAAACAGGAAAATCGTGATACGGGAGACGGGAGCCGGAAGCCGGTATTCTTGACCCAAACTCGAAATAGACCATTTCCATAGGCAAATACCCAACGATGATTTAGGCGGAAGTATAAACCATCCACCCAGGGAATGTATAAGCGGAAGTATATAGGATGAACAAAATTTATCTGACGACGGACAGCCCAGTTCTGCTAAGGACCTTAAACTCATTTGAGCTAATGTCTGGGGCAGTCATGGATTGTGCAACATTTCTAAATGAACTCGGTTTCCCCAATCGGTTAACACTATGTTGGGTATCCCGTCATGAGGTTCATGTTGAATTTAAGCAGGCGGACTAGATAGCCAACCTAGGAGCCCGACATAGATTATAGATTTATAAAGAACCAGAACCTTTCTTTTTATAAAGGGTGGTTAAATTTTAAGGGCCGATGTTGATTTTAAATAAAACACAAATTATTCAATTGAATTATGTATGGAACAAAATATCGGCCAAATGGCCTCCGCGACCTCGACGGTACACCTCTATCCGTTGCTCCAAATTTTCGATGACGCCGAGGCATAATTGAGGTTCTATGCCGTTAATGTGCAGAATTATCTCATCCTCTTGAATTGTTGCTGGCTTATCGACATACACCTTTTGTTTCAAATAACCCCAAAGAAAGAAGTCCAACAGTGTCAAATAACATAATATTGGCGGCCAATTAACATCACCACCACGTGAGATAACACGGCCATTGATTTTGTCGCGCAAAAGAGCCATTGTTTCGTTAGCTGTGTGGCAAGTGGCAAGTGGCGCCGTCATGTAACGAACGTAAAAAGTTCGTTATCATCTCACAATAGCGAACACCATTCACAGTAACTGCCTGACCGACTTCATTTTGGTAAAAATACAGCCCGATATGCCGCCAGCCCATAAACCGCACCAAACAGTCACTCTTTATGGGTGCGTACATTGATTTTTCGACAATCACTCTTGGATTATCATTCGCCCAAATGCGGCAATTCTGCTTATTGACGAATTCACTAAGGTGAAAATGTGTCTCATCACTGAAGACGATTTTCTTCGAAAATTGAACTGTTACCAGTTCTTGTCGCGTTGCTCGATTGTGTATCTTTCCATGGTTCAAATTGAGTTAGTCTAAATGTGATAAATGTCAAAATAAATGCAAAAAAAACTTGACGTTTAGGTGTGATTCACATTCAATATCGGCCCTTAAAATTTAACCACCCGATATAATACAGTTGTATATGGATCACCTTCTTTGTAAAGACCAAGTTTAAAATTTAGTAACTGCGAAAATTAAGCATTTAAAAAAACTAGCGTTTAGGAGTTTTATTTAAATTTCCTAAAGGGTTGTTAGGTTAAATACTTAAGGTCGTTTCACACTATAATAAAATGCAACCCTGAAGTAAACGTTTTTTGAAAATTTATCTAAAAACTCGAAAGTACTAATACTTGTGTTGTAGTGTAAAACGGCTTGAGTCCTCAATCTATTTTTTTAAAAAAGTAGTAAGGCTTTAAAATTTTGCGTTATTTTTTTAATAACAACAAGAAAGAAATTGCAGATAATTTCTCGGAAATCTCTTCCTTGAACGATAAAGAATGAAACACAAATTTCATGAATTGCTGAAATCCTTATCCCCATTTTATTTTGTATCACCAAATGTCTCTGTTAATGACTTTTGGCGTTAAAATACACAAATAAAACTTTTCGTGCGATCAAAGAAATAGTTTCGCAAATATGCTTTAGCTTTAAATTTATTTCCTACTTCTTTGATATGAAAATGCATTTAATTTTAGTCAATTAGATAAAATTACCTCTAGTATTTCTTTAATTAATAGTAAAACGGTTGTTTTAGCTAATTTGCTAAACAAAAAAAAATAATAAATACCAGTTTAAAAACAACCACAACAACGATATCTTAACCTCACTTGTATGAAAACATAACCTCAATGAAATTTAAGCGTCATTTGTAATAGAGATGCCACCTTGTTAGTTGCTTATAAATACAATAACATCAAGCATTGTCAACCGAAGCAAGAAATGAGTAAAACGAAATAGATAAAGAAGCGGCTTTTGCAACTTTGATCCAAGGAAATCAAACTAGAGAAAAAACTAGAAAAAATTAATTCTGATAAAAAGTAAAAAAAATGTTTTTTTAAAGAATTCCCATTTAAAAATAAAATATTTGCGAAAGAAATTTTTGTGTTGTGTTTTTTGTTATTTCATTCTGAATTTTATTTATTTATTTTTTGTTGTTGGTTGCTCTTAAAGAAATAGAAACGGATATGAAATTCTAGAATAAGTAGGAAAAAAAAGTGAAGATGAACAGCAACAAACATCATTATGAAATTAAATGATGTGAAATAGAAACTAGATTGTGTTTGCAACGTTGCACAGTGGTGAAGCCTTTCAGACAAAAAGAACTCTTTGATATTTATTTTAGCTTTTATTTTAATCTTTACTGTTTTCTGACAATATAATTCTCATATGTAATTCCCTAATAGCTATATCCTCTCTTGATTGCTTTGAACAGCCCACAGCATAAAAGACCGATCAGTTGCGCATCTCTGAGATAGTTCGGCCCCTAAGGGAATCATTTGCATACTTACAGAGTCGGACACTCGCAAAAAAGCGTTTATTTACTTCTCCACCTACTAGTTACATGCAAGAGAGTACTGTAGCTAAAGTAGTTAGCACATCGACTACTAAGCATACAAGTTGAGCTCGGGTTTGTATTCCAGCCGCGCTAAACAACAACACCAATTTTTCTGATATGTACTAATATCTATTCATACTAGTCTATAACGCAACGCCATCCTACGCCGACATTACTCTATAGCACTAAATCGTCGGAGAAGTAAAATATTAATAACATCTTAATGTGTCTACTTGTCACCAGAGGCACTGCAGCTCGGTTCTAAAAATAAATATGACGTATAATTGTAGAGTTGCCAAACAATGAAACTTTTTTCTACTTTTAAACTTAACCACTTAGCTTTCTAAATTTTCCCTTTGTGTTACTACTCTTTAAATAAAAAAACGAACAACGCTGTCAATTGGACAGCGTTGTCCTTTTTCAGACAAATCCAATGTAACTCATCGATTGGTATCGCAGCTTATTTGCTCTAGCATTTTATTGAATCTCCTAAAATCAAAAACAACAGTTCCCTTTGTTCTCAATAATGAATTCTCAAGACTTTATGATGGTTCCGACAACACGATAGTGCTGGCAAAGTATTAAGTACTGGGTACAGAGTACTCGATACTCGATAATTTTTTTTTGGGTACTCAATACTCAAAAGTAGTTAATCGATAATTTTACGGTAGTATTTTTAGAAATAAATTTATAAAAATATTTGACAACTACGACGTTAATTTTCCTCTGCTAATATGTAAACGGAAGTATTGAGTGCTATTGAGTATCCAATTGAAAAGTATTGAGTTGTATCGAGTAATTGAAAGTAGTAGAAATTTCCAGCACTGCAACACGACTTTCGTTCTCAATTACTCAGCTAAAAAAAAAACCCTGCAGCTAAGTATAAAATCCCTAGAGTATAGTCTGTAACCTCCGTAACCCATACTTCGCTGGGCGCTTGATATCCTAATAGTAAGAATTTACAAACTAGAAGAGGAATTTAAGGGTGCGACTTTACAAACTGGCACCTCAAACTAAAAATCAGTGTCCGGTTATATTGGTAGACTACCTTCTGGAGAGTACCATAGTGGCTATGATATGGGAGTTACTCATTCGATGTTGTGTTGCATAGTAACAGCAGCCGTTAATTAAGCAGGGGAATTGAAATGGTTTCCCTCAGCAAGAAGTATATTCATGATACATCGTGATGGATGTATGGAATTCTTTTAGTGTCACAATTTGAACCACCCTCCTTTACGATAATGTTTGCTCGGGAGTACCATTCCTTGTGGGCTTGTACAGGGTCTGATAATAATAAAAATTAATTATAATTTTTGAATCAAGTCTTATGCCGTTATATTGTTACTTTAAAAAATTTCACGCCTCTAAATAAGGAAAATGTAAAAACTACCGCCGTTTCAGATAATAAATTGCAACGGTTCTCCACCCAGCCCTATCCCAATTAAGCCAAGTTCAAAACAAAGTTTATGATATAGCGTTAAAAGCCTTGGTTATATATTCAAAAAAGATTGGACAACCACATTGTTAACAACGGTGGGGTAGCCACTTTTTTGAGAAAAAAAAACATAAAAATTTTGGAACATATTTTCCCCGTTTCAGGAATTTATGTGTTTAAATAAAAGAAATTTAAAAACTTTTTATTGCCGTTTCTTTTAAATATATAAGTTTAAAATTTTGTAGGGATTCCTTAATCCGTTCAGATTTTTTGTCCATTCAAATTATATACTTTATTTCTTAAAAAAATCATTTTAGCGCGAAATTTCCGTTTCAACTGTAAGTGCTATTTACAAAATGCAACGCGAAATCTAGACGATTACTCTAGAGGTTATACAATTTTCTCTGATGTCAATTACTTATAAAAACGTATATATATTCAAGCTGTTGTAGACCCACAAACCTTGTCTATTATCGATTTTTTATTTTTCATTTTCGATGTAAAAATTCAAAATGTGTCTAAACACTTTATGTGTGAATTACGAAAATGCCCAAAAAGGGGTAAAAAATCATATTGAGATAAATGTGTATAAGCAAGTAATGTGTAAAATGTAAAATCATTTAAAAAATTAAATGTTTTTAGACCCTTAATTTGCTTATAAACATTTGTATAAACATTTGTATAAACACATAATGTGCTTATATACATGTGTATAAACAAGTAAAGTGTAAAATGTGTATACAATCTTGAGATTATATACATGTGTTTAAACACTTAATTTGTTTATATACATGTGTATAAACACTTAATGTGCTTATATACATGTGTATAAACAATTAAAGTGTAAAATGTATATAAAATCTTGAGATTATATACACGTGTATATGTGTGTGCTTATATATACATGTGTATAAACACAAAATGTGCTTATATATACATGCGTATAAACATGTAATGTGTAAAATGTGTAAAAATCAGGAGCTTATATGCATATGTTTAGACACATATACATGTGTATAAACACATAATGTGCTTTTATATAGACATGTGTATAAATGCATAATGTGTTTAGATACATGTGTAGAAACAAGTAATGTGTAAAAAATCATGAGCTTATATACATGTTTTTAGACATTTAATTTGCTTATATATATGTGTATAAACACATGTGTATTTAAAACAAATGGAAAACTGGATATAAAACTTAATCCTATTTTATTCTCAGTTTTTCAGAAGTTTACCCAGAAGTCGCCCCTCTTTGTGACACCGTTAGTAACTCGCGAGCTACCGCTTTATTTCTAAACTAAAACGTTTGTAAACCACTGTGCATCGGCATGCGGCATTTTGTTGCTACAAGAGCAAAAGAAAAGTTCAAAGGAAACTTTCGTTACAACTTAAGTCAGTGGTTGCAAGAAGATGAGAATTTTCCCGCCATTTAGATAAAGTTTTTAACGCAAGAATTTCCCAACTGTCTGAACAACATGCCGAGTTATTTCAAAACTACATAAAGAGGTGCTGATTATAATTGTTTGAGGTTGCAATTTCTGTGTTTGTGTTTGAGTTTGAGTTTGCATTCTTAAACAATTTCCTTAATACTTTTGCACTCTTTGCTGTTTGTTGTTTTGCCAAGCGTAACGCTAACAGTTTTTAATTAATTACAAAGAATGAGTACGAGCTGAGCGGCTATACAGGCCGGTTCAAGCCTTCCTCCAGAGTCATCAGTCGTAGAGAAAAACCAGGCTTATGAATGCAGTTTGGTATGTAAGATAGTCGTGTTTGTTTGTTTGTTATTTTTCTTTTTCAAAAAAAAAGTATTTAATTTTAAAATGACCAATGTTGTTGTGGTTTATTTTGAAAAGCTTTGAAAAACAACCTAAAACAATTATGTTCCTCGATGTGTTAATAGTTGAGAGTTGGTGAAACAATTAACCTTTATTAGGTTGGAAAAAATACATGTGTTTGCCTTTGCCTTGAATGTGTATGTGTAAGTGCATTTTTTCCAAGTAAATTATTATCTTAAGAGATTCCTAGCAAAATAACTTTAAGTCGTCAGGCTGTTTTGTTCTTTTCATGCTCTAACTGACGTCCATAAAAAAGCCTGTAATTACAGTTTGAAAAGTATTAAAAAAATATTTAGCATATTAAGTCAACTATTTGTTTCTTTTTAAGAGTCTTAACATGCCATTCTAGTAAGGCAAATGTACGTAGGACGTACGATAAGGTTTTTTCGATGTAGTTTCGAAAATTTATTTTTATTAAAATTTTTTGATGACAAGGCATTTGAGTCTTGTTGAGCATGCAAGTCTTGTTGTCGGCCTAACGGCTATTAGGCCTAAGTGTATGGTTGCCTGTAACTAAGTGTAGACGATCAGAAGTTTGACTTATACCTTCTCTTGTAGGCAGCCGGCTGCTAGATAGGTATTGTCTCTGGTAGGAAGCTGACTAATTGAAATCGATCGGAGAGAAAGTTACCCTAATCTAGAAACAGCATACGCCAGAGATGAATGGCTACGGTAGCTAGTATGCGAACTCAGGAGACCTCTTGAACGCCAGTTTTATTAAAATTTACCTGCCCATATGTAGATCTATGTCTATGCTAGGAGGCTGACTAAATTAAGTGGAGCGGACAGAAAGTTACTTTAACTCAGAAACAGTAAACGCCGGAGATGAGTGGCTATAGTAGCCTGTAGGCGAATTCTGGAGATCCGGTGGCCTTCAGTTTTAAAAAATATTTACCTGCTCATATGTAGCTCTTTGTATATAGGAATTTTATGAATTTTATGAATTTTAGAAACAATAAGGATCGTGGGAAACCGACAGGGATGGGGAAGAAGAGATGTACAAGAGGTGGAAACATGAGTATCTAAAGGCACACCTTGTTTTATTGGCTAATAGATGGACCTATTAATTTCTAAATACACCACTGAGATCAGATTCCCTGGGAGATCAGAAATTGGTTTGGATATAATCCAGGGTACCTTCAGCTGGTTAATTACGTTACCTATAGGTCACTGCGTCAACTTAAAGTATCTTCTGGCAAAGACTGTGCTTGGAAGAGACAGGGACAGTAGGATACATTCTGTATCGATGTGAGGATGAAGAACATGGAACACACATACTAAATCTGAATACTGTTAAAGGACACATAAGCACAGTTGGGAATGAAATAGCAGACCAACTAGCAAAAAGGGTATCTGAGGGGAATTTCTGTGGACCAGAACCCAGAGTAGTAATAAATAATGGCCTAAGTCGAGCGAAGATCCTACAATGGCTGAACTCACTAAACCTGAGAGACTACTACATGTAGGCAGGCTTGAATGGAGCTTGAGGGTGCTGTAGCTTAAGTGGTTAGCACGTTGACTACTAAGCAATGGTCACGAGTTCAAATCTCAGCCGTGGCAACATCAATTTTTCTGATATGTATTATTTTTCTTTATAATAAATCACAGCGCCCTCCTTCGCCGGTATTATCACATAGCACTAAATCGCCGGCGAAGTAAAATAATTATAAATTGGCTATCGAACTAATTCGCCTAAATAACACCAGAGGCGCTGCAATACTGTTCTAAAAATAATCATAACGTGCAATTGCAGTGTTGCCAGAATCGAAGCTTTACTATCACTAACCATCTGTCTTATCTCCAACTATCCCTTTCCAAAGGAAGTACCACAGTTTATGTAGGCATTAATTGCCTGAGTGGTACTTCTCTTTTTTTTTAAAAAAAAGAGGCTCTTGGCAGTGAGGCCAGAAAGTTGCTTAGATATAATAAAAGAAGTGCCTTAAGCTGGTTAAATGCGTAAGTGAAAGGTTATGGAATCTTCATTACCAATTACCATATAGCGAAAATAAAAAACGAAGAAGATGATACTTGCAGACTGTGCCTGGAAGATGTTGAGACTTAGGTCCTCGGGCAAAAGCTTGTTAAATGTGGATGCCATGGGGGATCTAAGCATTGGGAAAATGCTAGCAATTACTAAAGAATGCGTTATCAGAAAGAAAGCCGATAGTTACCAGTCGAAATCACTAAAGTCAAGAGTAAAGGCTGATGCTAGCAGGTGACTCAATGAAAGGTTGCCATAAATTACAATTCGGTTGCCTTAAATCATTAAGGACTGAAGGGGTTGGAAAAGTATCACATTATTGATGTGCTCTGCTGCGATATCCCCGTTACATTAATTTTAAAAAAATGTGGATGATGCTATGGAGGACCTTAAAATTACACAAATGTCAGATTCCGGAATGTGAAACGAAGTCTGAATTTACTACAGTCGAGAGTAAAATGCTAGTGGCAGCCGAAGACATAAAGAAGGTAAGGAAGTGGTAAACTACCCATCAGATGCCACAAAACCATTAAGGAATAATGGGCGCAAGTTAAGTGGTCCGTATGCCCCAAAACATATAAAAAAGCCACTTTATCCCTCTTTTAGTCTAGAACGATTTCCTTTCAAAAAACAGTTGCCGGTTATTTTTAGTTCTCCGCTTCTGACTTTTTCCCATTATCCGTCTAGTAAACGAAAGCCGTAATACAGTGATAGGTATTGGACCAAGCAAGAATTTGGTTATCGTTTTGATTTCAGTACTTTTTACTGGCGAAATCTTACACCTTTATGTTGTTGGGCGAAACTGACTGCTTTTATCTAAGCGTTTTTTATTCACAGCTTTCAAACTTCACCTTTAGGGTTACACCCGTATGTAGTGTCTGTGTTCTTTAAGTTTCATTACTTCCGATTAAAGGCAAGAAAGTTCTAAGGGGTTAAAAACAAGGCTAGTGGGTTAATGCATAGGTAGGCTGGAAATTGGTCTAAATATATAAAATAATGCAGCAGTTGAAATATAATTTGCAATCAAGTGAAGTGTAATCCTAAACGGCTCCACAAAATTCAACAATTAAACAAATCAGATAATCGTTTCGGTCCTTAGCAGGTTTTTTAAAATCTTTACAGCTCTAAATACTGCTAGAGAAAAGCTTTTATCTTTTCGTTAATTTTTTTTTTTCCAAACACTGAGAACTTCTGCTGCTTCCCTCGTAAATTAGCTGACATGTTCTGGTTCTCTAGTATCTCTGGAGTCATTTGTTGTCTGCAGTCAACCATATGCTATCCTGACGTCTGCATATTAGTTTTAACTATTAAATAGAATTCTTTTTTCATCTACAAACCAAAAAAGTTTAATAACTTTTGCGTGTCAAAGATTATTTTTAGCTTTTTATGGAATTTCAAAGATAAAAATAAAAAAACGTTTGCTGCAACACTTTTATGAATTCAATTCAGCTGCACATTAAATCTACTTAAAGTCACGATAATTTATTCAATAAAATTTAAAAAAAAATATTGACTGTATTAAATTTAAGCCATCAAGTAAGACGAAACGAAAATGTTAAACGAACATGAAGTCTAAGTGGCACAACTATTTGATAGTTTGCCAAAACAAAAGAAAGAAAAAATAAATCAAAGTTTATCTACAATTTTGGTGACTAGTGACAGACAGCGGGGGATTAGAAAAAAAAAATGAACCAAATCGATAGCTTTTAAAAGTATATTCCGATATCATTGAAGCTTTGCAAGGCTATAGAAAAGAGCTTAGGTTTTTAGCTTGTACCTTATAGTCCATTAGGAGACCTCGTCTTATGGCTTTAAAGCAAATAAATTCTAAAATAGGAAAAATTTAAACCCATAATTATTTCTTGTTTTTAATTATTAAACTGTAAGCGTTTTTTATACTTTAATATGTTTTTAATAAAACATGTAATTATATTTTTCGTTCTGTTTTCATCCCATACGATAATACTGAAAATCCCTGTTTTGGAAATTTTGAAATCTTTTTTGGGAATTATTAGAATTACATTGCTCAATTGATTTTTTGGATTATCTATTTACTTAATCAATTTCTATAAAAAAATTAATTTAAGAAAAATTGCATCCAAGAATAGATCAGATAAATCACATGGCGGAAATTTTAAAAATTTTTTTTGGGAATTGAAAAATATTCATGAATAAATCTTCTTTTTTTATTTTTCTATTTAATAATAAATGTTGGTATAATTGAAAAATTTATTTGGAAATTATTATGAATACGAAAATAGAACGGAAAAATCCCAGTGTGGGAATTTTAAAAAAATTTATGGGAATTGCGAAATACACATAAATCAATCGTTTTGTTTTTTATTTTTCTATTTAATAATAAAGGTTTGTATAATTGTAAAATTTATTTGGAAAATATTATGAATACGAAAATAGAACGGAAAAATCCCAGTCAGGGAATTTTAAAAAGTTTTTTAGGAATTGCGAATTATACATAAATCAATCAATTTTTTTCGTTTTAATAACAAATGTTTTCAATTTTAGCAAAATTTATTTGGATAATATTATGAATAAAATCTTTTTTTGCATTTTAAATTATTTTGTACAATTTGTTATTTTTGAATTCATTTTCTAAAATATTTAAAATTATTTCTACGCATTATAAATAGACGCCGTTTTCTAAATATTGGTATAGTACATTTGGTGACAGTCCCCGTTTTGTTATTACTGGTATTCTTGTCCCGGGAATAAAATCCGAACTACCTTCAGATACCAAATCTTCATCTCACTCGTTTACCCATCCCTGTCGGTATATCAATTCTGTTCGATTTTATATAAACTTGAATTCATAAAATTTTTAAAATTAACGGAAAAAAATATATTTCTATCCCCACAGACCTTCCAAAGAGCGAGGTAAGTTTCCTAGCAGAGACAAGACCTAACTATGAGCCTCTGTCCAGCCGCCACCGCTAACCGTTGAACGCTTGAACAATTTAAGAATATATTTTAAGCTTACTTTCAAAGTTAGTGCTTTTGAATAAGTTTTGGCCGAAATAAAGTTGTACTCAAGTTTGCGCAAAAAGTTCATGAAACTGTTATGCAAGTTGACAACCTGATGATCCTTGTCATCGCACGGTGCGTAATGAGAAGAATGTGGCTGCTGTGGCCAAAAATGTCCAACACAATTCAAAAACGTCCACACGCAATCTCACAAGCATGAAGAGATTGGATGAGAAAGGTCTGTTTGACCCAGCAATTGAAGACAAAACGTCCATTTACTTTGTTACGATTTGTCTGTTTGAGGCTCACAGACTGAGTCGGACATTGAATTTGGTCGATAAAATCAGCTTTTCTGATGGATCTCATTTTCATTTCCACAGCAAATAAAATTGCCTCATCTGGGGATATAAAACCCCACTGTGACTGTGAGCTTTCCAGGGTTCCTAGAGCCTGAATCCGGAATAACAGGTCTGTTTTATTATGGGTCCTCTTCGAGGCCCGACCAGTACCCAAAAGACTGGTACCACGGAAACCAATGGAACCGGTTGGTAAAGTCCCCCTCGGTTCACGTAATGTCTGTGGTTTGGATCACGACATGCAATAAAAAGAGTTGAATGTTCTCCAACCCCTAAACATGTGGTTAGGACATGATTCCAGGCTTCTATGTTCTATAAGTTGCTACTCATAGCATATGTATTGTGCACTGT
The DNA here is from genome assembly GCA_949628195.1 of Phasia obesa. Lineage (NCBI taxonomy): Eukaryota > Metazoa > Arthropoda > Insecta > Diptera > Tachinidae > Phasia > Phasia obesa. Next base: position 131,985,658 of record OX451219.1, read on the forward strand.
GTGATGATGGAACAGCGGCATTTAAAGGTAGTCCTATTGTCGCTTCAGTGCGCTTGTATTGTTTAGTGAGTGGTGTATATGACGCATTAAAAATTCACCCTGATAAGAACAACATGAGATAAGGCCCATCACGGCTAGGTGCTGGCGTTAATCTTGATCACGAATATAAAAAAGCTATTGGGAACATTAAATGACCATCCACTTCGTCATGGCTTTTTAGTTTGGGCCTTACAGAATCCCCAAGCGGACATCGAATTCGGATGAAAAATATTTTTTTTTTTGCGGAGGCGCATTTTAATTTCAGTGGCTATGTTACTGCTGTCTGGGAATCAGAAAACCCGAATATAATTGTCGAAAAGCCAATCCACAGGGAGTGACAGTTAGGTGTGAATTTTAAAGTGGTGGCATCACTGGCCGCTGCTTTTCTAAAAAGCGGCTGCGAAAACCATTTCAGTCAAGCCATAATTATGAAATTTTTATGGCCTAAAATGAAGAATATCAACTTGGATAATCTTTGATTTCAGCATGAGAGCCCACTATGTCACTCTACTCATCATACAATCAATCTTTTGCCCAATAATTTGGGTACTCGTGTCATCAGCTGTCTTGCCGATGCCAATTGGCCGCCTCAAACATACGATTTGGCTCCTGTAGACTTTTTTGTGTGGGGTGCTGTTTAACACCGATTCTATGCGAATATTCCAAATATATTCTTAGGGCCAACATTGTCCGAGTAATTTGTGAGAGAGAAATGGAAATTGTAAACACAGTATTCGAAAATTTACCCTGCTAGTTAAAGCTATTACGAAGCCTGGCGCTGCAGTCACAAATATTAAATCGTTTTCTATAAATGAATATTTGTTCTTTCTAATAAAACTATATCAATTGAATTTTTAATGTAGATTCCGGGATCCATATTGTTACGTTTCACATCATAACAATAAATGTGCAAATGTTATCATTTTAAAAAATTTTAAAATATTTTATGCCACAACATAATTAATAATAAAAAAGAAAAACAGAACTCATGTGCAAAGAGTGCTTTTTCCAAATCCAATTAGAAAAAAAAACAAAAACAAATTCAAGCATATCGTGTCATCTGCAGAAAAAAAGCCTGAGAACAGCAGAAACCATTGAAAAAGAAACATCAACAGTCAGCCATCATAAATACTCATGTAATGAGTTTGTCAAAACGTTTAAAATCTCTACTTAAAACATGTGTTTCAACAGGGAAAAATGAGTAAAAGAAAGATTTTTTTTTAAACTAATGACACACAAATAATCATTAATTTTTTAGCCAATTAGTTTGTTGTTCTTTCTTTTTGTTTGTTTTTTTTTTTTGTGGAAATATATTAGGAAGAAACCCCCGTGACCTCATACTCAAAATTGGTGAATACATACATATATACATACATATATTTTCACTTTTCCCAAGATACAATAAATACTTTAAAAATTTAGGCTTAAGTAGTAAACTAAAACAAAATAGTGTATTAACATTTTAATTATAGTCATTTATTTTTCTTTTTTCCAAATCGGTTCTTTTCTTTGTTTAGTCATTTTCAACCGGCATATTTTGGCCAAGAAAGCAACGTGCTAACAAACCTTTTAAACCAGGTCAAATTTTTCCAAGTGCCGGTTTGAAAATCCAAAAAAAGAGAAATACATAATGGTTATAAATTATTAAGCGATGTATGTATACATTTACTCATATAAATGTATGAGTATATGAGTGCATGTGTGTGTGTTTGTGTGCATTTATGAACGTTTAAACATTTTAAAATGCATTAAGTTTATTTTTTTTTTTAATTAATATGCATTCATGTTTACAGCTTTAGAGCATTTCATCGATTAGTGAATGGTTTAGGAAAATGAATACATCACAGCCGGGGAAAAATGAATAGCAGTAATACAAATAACGGAAAAATGTGTTAACGTAATAATTTTTTACGATAAAAATTTTTATCGGAAAAATAAAAAAAAATTTTATCGGTAAAATTTTTATCGTAGAAAGTTTCATATAAAATTTTATCAAAAATTTTTCCTGTAAAAATTTTTATCGTAGAAAGTTTCATATAAAATTTTTTTATGTAAATTTTATCAAAAATTTTTATCTTAGAATGTTTCATGTAAACATATAAATTTTTATCGAATTTAATGTTAAAAACATAAAAATTTTTAATCGAAAATTTTCTACATAAAAATTTTTATCGAAAATTTTCTACATAAAAATTTTTAGAAAGTTTCTTATAAAATATTTTTTTTGTCGAGAAAATTTTTAATGTAAAAATTTTTTATCGTAAACATCTTTCTATAAAATTTTAATCGTAAACACTTTTTAGATGACATTTACTATCGCATGAGATTTTGTAGAAAGTTACTTATCGTAAAACTTTGGTAAAAAAAATTTCAGATCGCAATAATTTTTATAGAAAATTTTATAATATTTATAGAAAATGTATATCGTAATTTGTTTTTAGCGAAAAATTATTATGGTATAAAAATAATATATTAAAGAAATTTTAAAAATTTATAAAAAAATATTAGATCGCAAAATATTTTTTTAATTTTTATACAAAAAAACTTTTTAAACTTTTTTTTAATTGTACGAAATTTTATTAAAAAAAAATTTGTTGCAAAAATTTGTTGATGTAAAAATATTTTACAAAAAATTTTTCACTGTAATTTTTTGCTATTTTTGTATCCCCCGCTGTATTTTTCAATACTCATTCAATCACTGCCATATTTTCAAGTGTTAGTATGTAACACCATTGTAACAACGACAATATTTGTTATTCTTATTATTGTCATTATAATTTTATATGTCTTTCTATCCGTCGTTACGAGTTTTTTAATTATTAAGCGTGGAGTATTTTGGTCAGGTAATTACGTTGCTGGCGTGTAAAATTCTTGAAAGAGTTTTCAAGAGTTTTACATTTTGATGGGTTATTAACAAATGACAGATGTAATTAAAATAATAACGGTTAAATGATAATACATACACTTCTTTCTTTTCACCAGAGGAACAAAAAGATTTACAAATTCTCAATGTTTTTTTATTTATTTATTAAATGTTAAAATACAATTACAAATTATATTCTAACTTAATTTACCGAGCATAGTAATGAAGATCTTAACTCCTTGTAGTGAAACACACACATTTTGGTGGGAATCGAACCCCCAACTCCCAGACTGGTAACTAGCATACTACCAACTAGCCTACTGGGGCACCCTGAAGTTTTTAATTACAAACACTTAACAATAACCAAGATTGATTGACTTAAGATTACGTCATGTGCATAATTTCCCATTAGATGACGTAGTTTGTCAATTGTAAGGGTTGCCAAGCAGAGCCTAAAATTAACAAATTTCTTTATATAATTTCATGCGAAAAAAATCATATAATATACAGGAACGGTCACACAATCACAATTATCAGTCAATAGCATCACAGTTGAGAACGTCATGAGGACGTCATTTGTTCAAGATGAGCATAATATTGTAATATAATACGCGGTATAGCCCAATCTTGTTTCTATCATTAAAAAATACAAAAACCTGAAAATTTACTGACTCTTAAATATATTACTCGGAATGGTAAAAGTAATGCAATCATGAAAAAACAACAAAATTCGTAATAAGTACCGACCCAGTGGTAAAATTAAAAAGGCCATCTCACTTCAGGCCTTCTATAAGGCATGCTTAGACCTTCTCTCGCATACTCATTTTTGTGTGCCATCCAAAGAAGGCCTTTTAGAAGACCTTAGCTCTTTCTTCTAAAAGATCCAGTATACATCCTACTTCGCTTCTCTTAGTAGGGAAGTAGGAATGGGTACTCATTTTTACGACAAATACATAATTTTCTATTTTTAGATTTCTTATTTATAAAACACAAAAGATCATTGAATTGCCTTTATCAACTTCTTTGCTGCTTGAAATTGAGATGCTTTAATAGAATGATTGGCAGTGCGAATGTCTATCAGCCTAGAGGTTGACGGTTCGGATCCCAAAAAAATTTAATATTTCAATTAAAAATAAAAATAAATTAAAAGTGCTTAAAATTAGAAATTTTTTTTTAGTTTTTGCTATAAAAACCCTTCTAAGAGACATTAAATTAAAGGCCTTCTAGCAGTCAATTTTCGGAACACCTTCTGGGACGCTTGTCGGCAGAAGAGACAGTGGCAGGCCTGCTCCGCAATGAGAACCTATGTAAAAAAGACATGAGAATGGAATGCGAACGGAATGCTAACAGATGGCCTTGTGCCTCTAAAAGAAGGAGTAAAGAGGCCTTCTAGAGGGCCTTCATACTCCTTCTTTTTACCAATGGGTATATTTGTATACACATACATATGTCTATTTATAATAAATACCCACCAAACCAAATGTTCCGATTTCGTAAAGAATTCGTAACGACCCAGCAAACCAAATGTTCCGATTTCGTAAAGAATTCGTAACGAGTGTTCGACAAAATGTTCCGATTTCGGAACAGAAATCGTAACGATTTTTATATGAAAGGGTTGACACGACTTCGCAACGATATATAGTAACGAAATCGTAACGATATGTAGGTACGAAATCGTAACGACATGTAGGTACAAAATCGCAATGATTTGTTTTCATGTGAGTACCCCCGTATAAGCTAGAACTTCGGTCTCTGAAAGTGAATATAATGATTAAATAAAAATTTGGTATTCAAGGGAATACTTTACCGTAATCAATTCGATTTCAATTGTCCATCTTGCACGTATTTATTACATTTTTCGTATTTACTATTGTTTTTTTTTTTATTTATGCAATACAATTTTGAATTTTATTTTCTTACATATAATTCCAAGTTTCATATATTTTTATTTGTACAGACTAGAATAGTCTGATTTCAGTGAAACTACCGAAATGTCCTAACGAATTCTTTGCGACAAGTCTGACTTCAGAAAAAATCGAAACATTTGGTTTGGTGGGTATGTACTTTAATAAAATGAAAACTTAAACACCTTTTTGTTTCGATTTTTACTAAAATTGAGATTAATTTAGGGGATTTTTTATATAATAAATTTGGATGTTATTTTTGAAAATTACAGAAAAAAAAATTATTTATGTAATCAAGAAAAATCATTTTAGGGGATTTTTTAAAAAAAAACTTGATTTTAGGGGTTATTTTATTTGCTTTTAGGGGAGAGAGAAAAAATCTGGCAACCGTGCTGGTATTCTTTAATTTCTTAAATATCTGTTTTACTCTTATTTTTAATAACCTTTTTTTGTGAACATTGCAAAACTTTCAAAACATCATTAAGTTGCATGATTTTGTCGATTGCATCATTTAGTTTCGATAAGATTTTAACAAAAGCAAAAAAAAAATACTAAAATCCAGCTGTATTTTTGAAGTAAAAACCCACTGTAATTTTCTTTAGTTATTATGTGTGTGTCTCTACTCATTAATACGATTTTAAAGACCTTGAATGCAATTTAAAAGGGTCTCATTTAGAAAACTAAAATGCAGGTCTTAATGAAATGTTGGTGGCTCCACTGACGTTTGAAGACGTCGTGAAGAAAAAGTAAAATCGAAATGTGTGTTAACTTTGTTGTAACAAAAGTGAAATAAAAATAAAAATATTTATTAATGTTTAATTTGGCATTTATTAACCATAAAATATCGATATTTATGGCCATTTTTGGGGTTTTCTCTGATTTTAAGTTAAACCAAAATATGGTTTCCGTTTATATACATTTTTTAACAACCCGTAACATATTTTGGTTGAATGTCAAAAATTTTAAATTTATGGATGTTGGAAAATAATAAATGAACTTAAATGTTGTGATTAAAATATTAATCAATAGATTGCCAAAGAAAGTAAGTTAATCCGACATTATTGAACTCTTTAAATTGAGTGTGAAGATCTAAAAGATTGAAGAAAATATTGTGCAATAATAACTTTTTATATTAAAAAGGCACCCTTTATTATTATTAAAATTACCGCACACAATTTAAGATAAAAACAGTGGGGCCAGAATAAATTAGCTGAAACTAATTCATAAGTGTAGATCACAAATTATTTTTGCTTATTTTCAATTATTAGGAACAATCAGGGTTCAGAATTTTCCATTTGTGAGCGTTGAAACATTTGTGATAAAATATAAAATTTTATATTTTTTTACGTTCATAAATGAATAACAGAATATGCTCTGCCTACGATCACACATGAATGAGTGTAACTGTAAGTTTTTTTCGGCGTACATCAGGGTTGGTAAAGTTGGTACAATAGTACTTGTTTAGCACATTTTAAACTTAAAATGGTACACCAATGTCTACTATGGTACAAATTAAAAGTTTTGCTAGCTTTACGTTTAAATATCAATTGTTGTTATTTTGATTTTTTGAACTTTAAATTTTTTTTTTACTCACTTGTTATTACACAAAATGCTCAACTTTTAAGCAAAAAATTCCAACATAACTGTTTCTTTGTATTACCTGTGACAAAATAGGAAAACTATTGAAGCGTTAAGATAGAAAATGAAATAAATCAAAATAATGATGAACTTAACGAAAATAGCGAATGAAAATTTGAAAAATATTTTTCCCAAAAAAAATCCCGCTGACTGGGTTCCGTACTGAAACCACAATTACAATTGAAGAAAATATTTAAATTATCCAGTTCTTCAGTCAATAGTATGGAGAGGGTATGAAAAGACGATATACCGGGAAACCTTGACAGATGAATAGTCTTTTCCTCAATCTCTGCACTATGACAACTTCTGTTATACAGTCCCCATGCAATAACCCATAATCAGAGCACCTATGTCCTTTAATTAATTTCATTAGAATCTCAGACGACTTCAGAACTATGGTGGTAAATTTAGTTTAACATTTGCATACTTAATAAATCCATTGATTGATACGATGTGTGGGAAATGGCGCCATCTTGCTGAAAGCAAATGTCGCCTAGATCACGAGCTTCAATTTCAGGCATCAAATAGTAGGTTATCATGGCACGATAACGGTTGCCATTGACGGTTACGTTAGCACCGGCATAATTTTTAAAGAAATATGGACCGATGATTCCATCGGCCCACAAAACACACCAAACCGTTGTTTTTTCTGGATGAAGGGACAGCTCTTGAATCTCTTCAGGTTGCAATTCGTCCCAAATGCGGCAGAGCCAGAAATGGGCCTCATCGCTAAACAAAATTGCCTCAAAAACGTCGGATCTTCTTGGAACTTTTCAAGAGACCACAGAGCGAAGCGATGTCGCTTGGGAAGGTCGAGCGGCTTCAGTTGTTGCACAAGCTGTATTTTGTATGCTTTCAATTTAAGATCTCGACGTAAAATGCGGCAAGTCGTTTCATACGTCAGTACGAGTTGCTGCGAACGGCGCCGAATCGACTCTCCACGATTTTCATGTACACGCTCAGCAACGGCCGCTATATTTTCTTCACAGCGTGCTGGACGTAGTCTATTCGGTCAAATATTATCCAATAATGAATGCTGGGTCTCAAAATGGGTGATGGTGTTGCGAATAGTACGTTCAGTAGGCCGATTATGTTGACTATAAATTGAGCGAAGTGCACGAAATACATTGCTCACAGAACTTGAATTTTCGTAATAAAGTTGAACGATTTGTAAACGTTGTTCAGGCGTAAGTCTTTCCATTATGAAATGCCAAACAATACTAAACAAAAATAATATGACAGCATGACACGACTCACATGTGATCTGTCAAAAAAAGGCTATTGAAAAAAGTATCTCTACTTGAATCACCCATTATATCGGCTGGTTAAATGTGAACTACACCTAAACGTCAAGCTTTTTTCTGCATTTAATTTGACATTTCACAATTTCACACTAACTAAATTTGAACCATGGAAGATGTGTACAAGAATCGAGAACGTTCTAGACAGGGTTGAAGAACTATTAAATTAGAAATGTTTATTATAGAAGAAAAAATATAAAAAAATTATTGATTAAGTAAAAAATTTTATTGAATAAATTTTATATGAAATTGTACCAAAAAAGCATTAAGTGTGCGAGTCTACCACTGATGTGTCGATGGTACTAAATTTGGTACAATTGTATCACTAATCCCAACACTGATTCACACATAATTGAGCAGTGAGTGTGCATTTCGGTACTCTGGAAAAATGCTTGTTGTTAGAGTAGTGTGAAATAGATGTGTAATGTGGTATGGTAATATTATGAATATTTTTTTTAAATTCTAAAAATTTATTTTCACTGTTTTATATTTTTAACACTTCCTTGAATGCCTAAATTCTCCTTAAGTTAAAAATATTCCCAAGTGATTGCCCAAAATCGAGCGATCGGTTTAATTTTGCCAAATCGTTTTATTGCAAATACATTTTATAGCGAAAAAATAAACCCATTTAATTCACAAACCATTCAATTCACAAACCCAGTTAATTCACATTAAATAGGTTTGTTTGTTGTACATTCGTACAAACAAATAGGTTTGTTTGTTGTACATTCGTACGCAGTACTTGTAACGTTACTGTAGTGAAAGGTTTCAAATTTTAAATGATTTTTAAATGACTTATATTTGTTTTGCTCAAAATAACAACCGAGAAATATGACTTTAACACCCTCACTTTAGATCTCTTTTTTTTTTTTTTGTTACGAATAACAATCATAAATCACCTTGTTTTTAACTTCTATTTAAAGTGGAAAAATATTTTAAAGATAAAACACACTAAAAGCTTGAGGATATAAACTTTTTTTTTAACATATTTTAATTTTGAATTTTTAACGTTAAACATGGAGACTTAACAGTTTGAAAGAAGTTTGTGTTGAACTGACACTTAAAATATGGTCGTTTAAAATAGCAGCATACTGCTTATGGCTACTGATACTACAAATACACAATGTGTATTACACATGACATGACTGCTTCACTAGTTTTTTTTTTTTTTAATAGAAATACAAGTAAAGGTGGGTACGAAAAATTTGTTTTTCAATTTATTTTTAATTTTACGAAAAGTATCCCTGCATATGGGTTAATCTTCAGAACAATTTACTTGATTTACAACAGAAATATCGCTTAATGCGATTTAAAACAAAACAAAATAAAATTTTCATCCCACTTTTAAAAGAGATCTTGATAAAAAAAATTAACTAGCCACGCCTACTCTCTAGCAGATGTTACCCCTAAGTTGTACATATTTTACTAATAACTCAATGATAATGATTTTTCAAAAACAGTTCCGAAAATGATATCTTTAAGCCCACTTCATTAGTCTAAAAAAATCGAAGAAAAATATCTATATAATTTAGGATCCAATTTCAGCAAAATAGTCAAAATATGAAGCTTTAATTCAAGGTTAAGACGTCAACCAAGCAAGACCTTATTCAAAGAACTTTCAATAAAGGTAAATTAAGAAAACTTTAGTCGATGTTTTTAGCTAAAAAACCGGGAAAATCTACTACTTAAATACCGACTCTGATACAGGCTAACGGCCAAGATATCACGCTTTTATTTAGGGCACTCTGTGTGCAGCAGAACAATTTTTAAAGGAAATTGATTTAAAAAATTGACTTTGAAGTACTACTTTGGAACGACACAATCAAAAAATATTAAAATCAAAAAATTTTATAATCAAAAAATATTATAATACTAGCTGTACCTACACACGTTGTGTGCGTCCTGACAATATTTTATTCAATTTTGCTTTGATAATAATCCACACCAAATTTTAAGAGTCTTACGTATTTACTTCATATAAAGGTACCCATCCCTGGATAAAATTTAAAAATTTATATAAAATCTAAAAGTGCAAAAATTATTGCAAAGCTCTGTAAAAGACGGACGGGAAATGATTTACTCATTATTTTAAAACAGCGCCATCTGTTGTGCAACATTGCTTAAAACATACTGCTTTTAAAAATAGATAATCCCTTAAAGTATGCAGTACCTTTAAATCGGTAAAAAAAATCGTCGTATCTTCACTACTTTTTCTCCACAGACAGGAAATGAGTTATAGTTTTATTATATGTAAAGACAAAAATTTTATTATATCTCTGAAGCTATCGGTGAGTATGGATTACATAATTTAATGCTTAATTGCTGCTTTTAAAACTAATCTCAACACTTGTTAGTAAGCAGTTTGTATTAGAGAAGTAACAAATCGGTCCAAAAATAATATACCGAAAATTAGAACGTCCGTATTTTTGGATATTAACAAACTTATTTAAGAGTTCTTTAAAATGTCTCTCAAATTTGTATATTCACATTTGCATAATACAATAAATATTAAATTATAATAAAAAAAAAATATTTTAAAATCACAGGGGGGGGGGGGGGGTAATTTGAAAGGGCTAACAGTTTTTCCGGTTTTCTCTTTACTTCTGGCTTTCCTCGCTGATATCCGATTAATACTGTCGATCCCTTTAAACATCGCTAAACTTCTAATAATCATTAAAATTAGTTTTCGGCTTAATTGATGTCGGGCTTGGGACCTCCTTTCTCATCGCCTCCGAAATTATGAAAGGACTAATACTGTTTTCGTTCTTCTTTTTGCTCCCTTCTTTCGACGGTAATTTCCGCAGATCACTGCTGATCTTATTAAACATCTCTCAGTTCCGCAGAATATTTAAGATTTATTTTCCGCCAAACTTATAGTTGGCTTTCGACCTTCTATCTAATCAGTAAACCCGCATAATTTATAGCTCCAAATGTGTGGCTTCTCATCGCTTCCACGTTTAATATAGATTTACTTGTAATCCTTAGTCTAGTGCCATATTCCACACTACGGCCGCTGTCTCCTCTTGACACAACCTTTAAATCTAATATTTCTCGCTTTTTATATCGGGCAGCCAATTTAGTCCAATTTAGGTCCCTTCTTCGATTTGCTAGCTTAAGTACCATTGAAGTCTTTAGAAATAGTTGTTTCTGCTTTCTGCAAGACTTATCATGCCATTTCCGAGTGGTTCACTTATGGTTCAGACCTATAAAAAGCCGCAGCTGATTAGATGTCTCTTCCTGACACAATCTTCAAATCTATTTTTTCTTATATTTTATTTCGCGCAGCCAATATTTGAAGTTGCCATATTACACAATCAGCGCTTAAGGTACTCCAATTTAAAACCCTTCTTTAATTTGCTAGTACTATCCACACAGAAAAATTTAGTTGCATCAATTAAAGGTTTTAATTAGTTTTAAATAAAAATTCAATTAATTTTTTAATTGATTCAAATATATGTTTGTTTAAAATAGAATAATAAAATAGAATATAATTGAATCAATTAAATTTTTATTTAAATTTAAAAGCTAAAACCAATTAAAACTTTTAATTGGTGAAAATATTTTTTCTGTGCATGTGTTTAGAAATATTTGTTTCCGCTTTGTATAATATACAAGTCTTGAAAAATAATGCCATTCCGAGTGTAACTTAAGGATCTGGACTATAGAAAGCCACAGCTGGTTAGGTGATGCTTCACCTCTTTATTCGATAACTTTTCGTTTCTTATGGGACTGTATTAAAGTTTCTAGAGTTTTTACAAGTTAACCTCTCTTACGATCCTCTCACGAAACGGCCCGTCCACAGGGCTTTGTTTCCATATAACGAGGGGACAAAAATAGAAGGAGTTGCCAGATTTTTTTTTTTGAAGTGTGGTACACTAGCATCAAATGAATTTTTGAACAAATCGGTGTTAGGACACGCCTACTTCCCATGTGTCCTGAAACTGAAAAGTAAAAGTTTAGCTTCAATAATTCTTGCAAAATTACAAAAACTGGTCATGCTGATACACATACAACTGGCAATGAGTGTTTGAATTTTATTGAAAGGACTTGAGGTCCTATCATATAACCCATTTCTTAAGAACACTATACTACACACATAAAATTGGCAGGCTTTTATTTATTTTTTTTTTTTTTGTGCTAAAAAAGGGGAACCAATTTTTGAAAACTCTGTTAGATAAGAGTAAAAACTAATAAAAAAGGAAAAAAAAAATAAAATTTTATATAATTTTGTTTGTTTTTATAGTTCATGAAACTTAAGAAATTTTTTGTATTTTCAAAAAAAAAAATATTATTTTTCAGAGCAATAAAAAAAAATATTTTGTAAATATATATAAAATTATATATTTAAATGTATCTACAAATATATTAATATACTTGAAACCCAAATTTGGAACAAGTTTTTAAAGAACTTTATTTTTAAGAATTATTTTCGTGAAACAGCTAAAAACCATTTTTCTGTTAATTTAGTTTTCATAAATTTCTCCGAGTTTAGCGCTCTCTGGAGGCGGCAAAATTAATTAGAAAAATAGTTTTTGCTTACATTTATTTAAAATACCTTAGTATCTTTAAAAAAAATCTGTATTTTTTCACAATTTGAGAAAAAATAATTTTCGCATTTTTGTCTATGGGTCATAGCAGTTTTTGATGTTCAAATTCAAAGCTGATGATTTAAATCAACAAAATCAACATCTCATGATTATGAGTACAAACTATTAAAATTAGTAGCCAACTTTTCTTATATCCTAACAAATTCGTGTGAATACTTTAACTTTGAAAGTTGTTGAAGTTTTGGAGGTTTTTGTTTTTTTTTTTGTTTGTGCAGCAAACTTTCCAGATGAATCCCTTAAGCAACGATAAATAATGATAATTTAGCACGATACGAATTTTGTTGGCTTTGTTTCGATGGCCGAATTACGTCAAGCCAAGTTAACACAAAATTACATATAGACAGACGGACAAATAGCCCAACAGCAAGAGCTTTAAATCAAGCGCCTTCTAACAACATGTTAACTGTTGTTGTTCACTAGCCGCCATTATCAAGCAATTGACCCAGTCTCTAAATAAAAAGTATAAAATAAAATACTGGGAAAAGTATTCATAAGAATAAAATAGAAAAAAAAATGAATTTAATTAAATTAAACAAATTTTGAGGCTAAAGCTTAAGTTGTAATTTTTTTTTTTTTTTTTTTTTTTTTTTTGTACAAGTACTTTTGGTAACAAGAAGTAATTTATTGTTAAATTATTTTTTTTTTTTTTTTTTTGTAAGCAAGAAATTGTTCTGGCCATTATTTTCCATTCTTAAACCACCAAAGAGCAAAAGAATAAAAACGTGTTTAGACATGCCGCGTTAAAGATAAATAGCTCAAGTTGATTTAAAGCAATCTATCTAGATCGATTTGTATCTTTGTATCTCTGCATCTATTAATCGTTTGATGAATGTGTGTGTTTTAAAACTTTAGAAAAAAAAGGGTTAAACAAAATAATTATCATGATTAGCTTTATTTACGTTTCCCTCCATTGACATTTTGGTGGCAGATAAATTGGTTTAAGTTTGCATTGCTTAAGCGGGTTAGTAGAGAACCCATATTTGCGCTAAAGCTTGTGTGGACTTTTTAAACAAAATTATATTTTGCCATTTAACGCTGCGGGTCATTTTATTAAATGTTTAAGTTTTTGTCGTTTTTAGTTGGCGGACCATTCACTATTTATTTTATTTGTTTTTTTTTGTATCAGCATTTGTAATTGTTTTGCCCAAATAAATCCAACAAACACACTCTTGTTAAACAATAATTATTTTATTTAATTCATTTGATAATTCTTTGGTTTCGATGTTAAATTAACACAGTGTCTACAATACTAGTGCGAGCAAAGTAGTGAGTAACCAATATTTAATTTTTTTTTTTTTGAGTACTCAATACATAAAAGTAGTTAAAGCATACTTCTGGGGGTAATATTTTTATAAATAAATTGAAGACAATATTAAAGGATTAGGGTGCCCCGGTAGGCTAGTAGGTAGTGTGCTAGTCTATCAGTCTGGGGGTTGTGGGTTCGATTTCCAACAAAGACTCTGGATGTTTCATGACAACGAGCGGAGGGAGGTCTCTGTTACTATGCTCTATAATTTAAGTTGGAATACAATTTGTAATTGTTTTGTAATATCTATATCTATACATATAATAAACTAGTAATTCACTTCCGTCTGTCTGTATGCTTTTTATTTGTGTTCGCATCACGTAAAAACTACTAGATAGATTTTAACAAAATTTTGTGAAGAGGTACCTTAGCATCCTAATTCCAATATAGGATACTTTTTTTCTGCAAAAATATCTTATTTCGAAGAGAAAGTGGAGAAAAAGCAGCGAAAGTACGCAATTTCCGGGATATTTTAAACACAGTTGCGCACCTTTTATTTTTGAAAAATGGGTATTTTAAGCACGGCTGTACACCTTTCATTTTTGAAAGTGGGATATTTTAAACACTAGTGCCCAACATTAAGCGCGAATTTAGTTCGTGGAATTACATGGTTATTAAAATATTTTAAAAAACTTTTACAGAGGTTTACAAATATTTTTAGAATTTTATATAAATTTTAGAATTTTATCCAAGGCTGGGTACCCCTTTATATAAAGAAAATATGTATATATATATGGATTTTATTAAAATTTAGTGAGGAGATACATACCTTCGCATCCTGATTCCAAAATAGGATACTTTTTTTTCCGCAAAAATACCTTATTTCCAGGAAATAATAAAGAGAAAGAGCATTAAATGTACCTTTACTGCATACTTTAAGCCGTCTTTTATTATTGAAATCGCGGGATAATTTAAACACGATTGCGCAAGAGATGGCGCTGTTTTAAAATAATGACAAAATATAAAGTGAAAGCGGGATATTTTAAACACGGTTCTGCAACAGATGGCGCTGTATTAAAATAATGACAAAATATGAATTACTTACTGTCAACTGAATAAATTTATATTGGATTTTTATTTTTACTTTGTTGATTTACATTATTATTAAAAAAATTTAAACACCTTCTACAGAGCTTAACAATAATTTTTGGAATTTTATATAAATTTTAGAATTTTAACCAGAAATGGGTACCTTTATGTAAAGTAAATACGTAAGAGTCGTACAAAATTTTGTCAGGACGTAGGCACAGCTAGTTTAATAAATAAATAAATAAAAAATTAAACATTTAAATGAATTAATAAGGGTTTTCCATTATAGTGCAAATTTGCATATTGTAAATTTGCAGTAAATATTAAAGTAGATCGTGAGCTTACTTTTTAAATACATATATATATATATATATATATATATATATATATATATATATATATATATATATATATATATATATACATATATATATATATATGTATATATATATATATATATATATATATATATATATGTATATATATATACATATATATATATTGTTGTGTTGATAAAAACGATGCATTTTTGCTCACATTTGCATCGTTTGCACAGTTTGCACTACCCATCGTGAAAACCCCTAATATTTATTCTGGCTTAAGTTCTTTATTATAAA
Organism: Phasia obesa; assembly: GCA_949628195.1. NCBI lineage: Eukaryota > Metazoa > Arthropoda > Insecta > Diptera > Tachinidae > Phasia > Phasia obesa. Next base: position 132,000,962 of record OX451219.1, read on the forward strand.
GAGATAAAGAATAACTAAATTTATATATTTAACAAATATTTGACGTCTAAAATTTTAAATTTCCGTAACTATTATATAAGCAAAAGTATCGAGTAGTATCGTGTTTTTGAAGGTACTAGAAAATTGCTAGCACTATACAAGACACCTTTTTGGTAGACTTGCAATCCGTGTCAACCTTTATATTTATTGAATATTTATATTTGATAAGTCGAGGTATTTGTTAATATATAAATGAACTATTTGTAAGAATTTTATGCTTTTGTTGTTTTATTTGTTTTACAAATGTAAGAAAAAGTTGTTGTTTGCAAAATACCGCATGAAATAATAATTATTTGCTTTATTTGACAGCATTGATAAAATGTTGCCAGAAACATTTCAATGTTTTGCCACAGTAAAAACAGACTACTACTTCTGCAACATTTTTACATGACTTTTACATATAAATTTTTTATGCATGTTGTTTACATAGAAAATTACCAAAAAATCTATTAATACGCAAAGTTTGTAGATTTTCTACAGCTTAAATATATGTGCATACATTTCTTATACAAGTAATTGGTATCGTAGGAATGAGTATGACTTATAGATTAATGTATAGTAAAAGATAAAACACCTCTGCTTTAGCTCAGTAAAATTTGATTACATCTTTAGTGGTTCATAAGCTACCGATTTATTTCCAAAATAAAATGTTTTTAAACTACTGTGCTCACAGCTATCCAATTTGACAAAAGTATGCAGACAAAAATATTTTAATTAGTTTTAAATTAAAGTTCAATTAATTTTTTAATTGATTCAAATTCATATTAGGGTAATTCCAAGTCAAATCAACCAAATAAAAAATGTTTTCAAATTTACCACTCCCGATTTTATTGAAACTTTTTTTATTTATATTCGTTGACTCCCAAATCGAATCCAAATATGATTTTAAAAAAATTTTATATCTTACAGTTTTTCCGCTACACAGTTATCAAAATTGAAAAATATCGCTTTTTTGCATATGCGCTCGAGGATTAAATAAATTCTAAATCCAGTTCTATAAGTCCTAGAAAGACCATGGTGGGCTCAGAGGTTATGTTAAAAAACTACATATTTTTCAGTTTTAGGGAATATTTCTTACCTTTATTACCCAGTTTATTAAAAAATTTATATTTTTAGGTTTATAATGAGTCAAAATGAAGTTTTTTTAATATAACTTTTGATACCACCATGGTCCCACTCTAAAATTTTTATGGCACACCCATTAAGCCACGTTAAAAACATATGTAAACTTAAAAAAAATTAAAAGACATGATTAATACCAAATTAAAGCGTATGAAATACCCTTTAAAATGAGCTATTACTCAACTTTCTAGGACTTATAGAACTGGATTTAGAATATATTTAATCCTCGAGCGCATATGGAAAAAAGCGACATTTTTCAATTTTGATAACTGTGTAGCGGATAAACTGTAAGAGATAAAATTTTTTAAAAATCATATTTGGATTCAAGGAGTCAAAGAATATAAATAAAAAAACTTTCAATAAAATCTGAAGTAGTCATTTTGAGTGCCTTGTTGACTTGACGTGGAATTCCTCATTAAACAAATAATAGAATCAATTAAGTATTTAATTAGATTTTAATCTGAAACCAATTAGAACCTTTAAATGGAGCAAAAATTTTTTCTGTGTATATCATTGGGTTTTATTTGGGTTCCGCCCGCTTATTATATTAAATTAAACGTTAAACAAAATTAATTAAATTATTGTAAAGAAGAGAATTTTTGGAAATCAATTAAAAGAATAGATAAAATAAAATTAATAACAATAAATTTATTAAAAACTTTTTTTTTTTTGAAAAACCTTTAATTTTGTATTAAAAAATTTTCAAAAAATTTATTTTTATTTCTGTGTCTATACAAAATAGAAAACACTGTTAAAAGGCGCAATAAAACGAAAAGTTTGTTGCAACAAACTGTTTTTTTGTTCTCTTTTCAAATCAAATTTTTAACTTTCTTGAAGGGCGCACGTGAAGCAAAAAAATCGTCTCTCTGTCTGACTTGTGCGCTTGCCAAGCCCATATTATTATTTACTTGGCCTATCTTTGACATTGAATCTTTTAAGTTGTTCCTTTTAATTTTTAAGTTGTATTAAAAACACGTGTGTTTGTTTGTTTATTTTATCACCTCTTTGTAGTTGCCCCTCATTTTAACCGACAGCATTACGAATATTACTTTTACATAAAACCAACTGCACAAGTCCTCTCTGCGGGTAGTACCTACCAATGCTGATTTTTATTTTTAAATCCCTGCAAAGTACTCGTACTCGTACTTGTATTAATCTAAGTGGCCTCTATTTAAGAGCTTAATGCTATGAAACATAAAGGGGACCCCATTGTGTTTTTGCATTGTGTTTTTGTTGGTGTTGTAAAAAGGAGACAAATCACTTGGTCTACGCAAATTGCTTTTGTGTTTAAAACTGAAAGCGAACAAAAAATGTTAAATTAAAATCAAAGTATGTACATGATGAAGAAGTTGGACAATCGGTTGGAATTTTTACAGAACAAAAAAAACAGTAATAATTCTTAATTCTGGCGTTACTTCGAGGTCAAGGATAATGTGATCGAGCGAGCGATCGACGTTGCAATACGCTTGATATTTTGTACCCTTTCAGAGACTTATAAGTTGCTGTTTTATTTATAAATTTATTTAAAACTAGTCAAGGTGATTTAACAACTGCAACGTCATCTATCTCTCTCTCTCTCTATCGTTAAGCCTGCAACTTAAGTTTTGTTTTTATTCTTCATCTTCGTTCAATATTTAAGTCGAGTTTAAGGTTATTGTTCAAATCTTTTAGAACGAACTGCCATTCTACGTGTTTTCTTCTTTTTAGTTTTTGCATTCATTGAAATACAAGTGACAGATTACATGATACGAGTAGTATTTCAAGGAATTATTTTTATTTTATTTATTTATTTTAAACTTGTGAATGTCAACTATTCTGAAAGATGCCAGCCAACCAACCAGCTCAGCCAGCCAGCATAATATTTTTTTCTTCTTTTTTATTATTTCGTGTAATTTTAAATTATCATGAAATTGATACAGTGTGTTGCTTGTAATGCTTCAATCAAACTAAATCGATTCTTAGGAATAAAAACACTTGCGTTAAGCTTTTAAAGTCTCAGCAACTTAAAAAAAGGAATGTACTTTATTTTTTATTCCAAAACACACTAACGAGAGTATAAGGTTTCTTTTTTAATTCTCTTTCGGAATTAAGTGTTTTTTAGTCCACTAGACATCCTTAAAGTATTTGCAGCAAACTAGACACTAAATAAATTTTAAGATTTAGCTTGGAAAATTAAGCAACTTAAGGTTTTAAAATGATAAAAAAATCCATATAGAAAATTGTTTAAGTAATTTTTAAGACTTAAATGGACTTTTTTAAGGACTTTTTTTAAAAAGTACTTTTTTGAAAAGTTTATTTTTAAAAGGTACTTTATTTAAGCAGCATATTGTAAGCGATTAGAGCTAAGAGAATAGATTAATGAAAATAAATTAAATTTAATAAATAAAAAGTACCTTTTAAAAAGTACTTTTTAAAAAGTACTTTTTAAAAAGTACTTTTTTTGAAGTACTTTTGAAAAAAAGTAATTTTTCTACAAATATGTTTAAATTCTTTAAAAATTACTTTCTTTAGGAAATTTTCTTTTTAAACGTACCTGTCTAAAATATACTTTTTGTAAAAAGTATTTTATTTGGTAAAGTTTAATTTTTAAAAGGTACTTTTTTATTTAATCAGCATATTGTAAACGATTAAGGCTAAGAGAATAGATTAATGAAAACAAACGAAAATTAATAAATAAATAAAAAGTACTTTGTAAAAAGTTATTTGTAAAAAGTACTTTTTGAAGTACTTTTTGAAGTACTTTTTAAAAAAGTAATTTATCTACAACTATGTCTTCATTTTTTTCAATTAATTTTTTAAAAGCTACTTTTTCTAGGAAATTTGCGTTTTGCAGATACATCCTTAAAATATACTTTTCTTAAGAACTTTTTTAAAAAGTACACTTTTTAAAAAGTTTATTTTTTAAATATAATTTTATATTTATAAGCAGAATATTGTAACCGATTATGGTCAGCAGGTTAAAAATTAGAAATGTACTTTTTTTGAAGCAATATTTATAAATATTTTTCATTTTAAAGGTACTTTTTTAAGAAATAATCTTTTAAATAGTTAATTTTTAAACGGTATAAATTTTTAAAAGGTAAATAAAAAAACTGTTTTAAAAGTAGATAATTTCGAGAAAACTGTCTTTTAAAGTTTCTGATCTACAACGTACAAGTACAAGTACAAAGTACTTTTTAAAATTTTTTTGCATGTATTTTTTTTAAATTTACTTTAAAAAACAACTTTTTTTAAAGACTCTTTGTGCTTTTTGTAAAAGGTACTTAAGTACCTTGAGAAGTACCTGAAGAATTCTTCAATTGATCCTTTTTTAATACGTTCTTTAAGGGGACATTTTTAAAATGTCATTTAAGGGCGTTTTACACTATAATACAAGTATTAATACTTTTAAAGAAAATGAAACCCTGACATGATGAGTTCTTATTGTTTGTTGAAAAATTTACAAACAGCGAATAGATCAGGGTTGCATTTTATTCAAAAGTATTAATACTTTTATTATAGTGTAAAACGCCATTTAAAGGTAATGCCTTGAAAGTTACCTTATTAAAAGATCCTGCTTTTAAAGTTACTCATCTAGAATGTATGTTATAAGGTAAAAAGTGCTTTTTAAAGGTACTTTTTTCAATTACCGTTTTTAAATTATTTTATTTTTAAAGTACTTTTATGTACTTTTCTAAAAGACGCTTTTTGAAAAAAACAGTTCTTTTAATAGGCTTTTTTTAAAAGTCACTTTTTCAAATAGTACTTTTATAATATGTTCTTTTTTAAATGTAATGCCATAAGAGGTACTTTTTTAAAATGGCCCGCTTTCAAAGTTATTGATCTTGAACGTATTTTATAAGGTAAAAAGTACCTTTTAAAGGTACCTTTTAAAGGTACTTTTTTCAGTTACCATTTTTAAATGTTTTCAATGTACTGTCTTAAAAGGCACTTTTTAATATTTTCTTTAATAAGCATTTACTCAGATTTCATTAAAATATTGAAAGGTACCTTTTTAAAAGGCCCCGCTTTTAAAGTTTCTTATCTAGAACGTCCTTTAAAGATAAATGGTACTTTTTAAAGGTACTTTTTCAATTATTTATTTTTTAAAGGCTTTTTTTAAATGTTATATTCTATTTGTTAAAATACAATTACAAAATATATTTCAACTTAATTTGTGAAGCATAATGAAACTCCCAGTGTCTGTGGTAGAAACCGAACCTACAATCCCCTGACTGATAGAGTACCACATTATTACTAGCCAACCTAAAAAAGAGGTTTTTAAGGTTTTTATTTTTTATTTTTTAAGGAAAGAGTTTTTTTAAAGAGACTTCTTTTTAAAAAAAGTTCCTCTTTATAAAAGGTACTTTTTTAAAATGTATTTTTTTAAATGACTTTTTGAAAATGTAGTTTAACTTGATCCACTTAAATGTTCAAATATAAACGTAAGTTAAGCTTTAGTTTAAAAAAACTAAATTGATATAAAACAAATATGTAAACCTTAGGTTAGATTTATTTATTAAATTTTTCGCTTATTTTTAAGCAACAATCATGCATCAGGCGGCAATAACCGCGCCACTATACCATGAAAAGGCCAACATAAAGAGTAAAAATATTTGAGATCCACATTTAAACCGCAACAAAAAATATTTTAGTTGGGGTCTTTTCAAGACTCTTTTTTTATCGTATTCTTTATTTTTAAAGACGATAAACTCCATAGCCGGCCTTTAGAGGCCGGTATAGGCAACAAACAGTAAACCACAAAATGCTGGTAACTAACTGGCAGCTGAAACAAAAACTACAAAAAGAAAAAATTATAAACAAAATAAAAGAATGCGAGGAATCAACAGAAAAGTTTAAAAGAAATAAAAACCAGGGATATTAAAGCAACCAGCAGCTTTTATAGAGAAACAAAAAAAAATGGCTTCAAAGCAGATGCTGAAACAATATAATCACGAAAGAGGATGAGAGAAATAGGTAACACGAACAGAAATATTTAAAGCGAAAAATATTTATTTTATCTGTTGCATGGTCAGTGTGTCTGTCTTTCTCACCGTCAATTCTGTTGTCTGATCGCACGTCATTTCTGCTCTAATATGAGATGAGTGCAACCCCTTTGGCTTTTGCTACATGTTGCAAGAAGATTGCAACTAGTTTACAATGTTCTTGCCTCTGCAAATACTCATGTTATACGAACAATGGTGATGGAATTTCAAACTTTCCAAGGAAGAATAGAGATTATGAATGTGCTGCTGAGCTGAGTGCTGTTTTATGGTGTTTGTTATGACTAACGAAATCACATCGCACTCCTTTAAATCGTCAGTGGTTCTACATATGCGATTTAATTATTTAATTAGTCTTCAATGTCCCAGCGAGCAAAAGGGTATCCAATTAAAAGTAATGTATCTTATTTTTTCTTTGCTGCAAAAAAAGTGGGAAGTGGGAATAAAGGCAAAATAACTTTCTACTCAACCTTCTCACTTGTCTTCTTTTAAGAACCTCTGCCTGTAACGCATTAAATGCGAAAACAGGTTCATTGTAATTTTTCTTGTTTTTTTTTGCATTAAAAACAATGGCTTCTTATATTGGCATAAGCCTCTACAGCAAAAGTTTTTTTTCTTGTTTTTTGTTTAGCAACATTTTGTTTTGGTTCTGTTTTTTCTTTCTGCCTTTTTTTTCTCTGTTGTTATTTTTCCAGATTAAACTCCTAATCAAGTTGGCTTTTTGTGAAGGTCATTGCGAAGACTACTGCAACTACTACAAGCTACAAAAGACCATAATTATTGGCATTCTTGTGCAACATTGTTGTTATTGTTTTAAAATTATTTTGTTCATATCTCTTTCATGTTAGAGTATTTTATTTTTATTTATTGTTGCTCAAGTGACTCAACCCACTGACGGGCAGTAAGTTCTGCTGGCGGTTGATAAGAAAATATTGTGTTAGAATTCCTTTTTGAGGGACCTGCAGAGAGTCCTACTTAATGGACTTTTCAATTAATTAGTTCATTGCCATGGGAAAACAAACTTTTAGGGGGAGGGGGTCAAAACCATTTTTATTGGTAAATAATATGAAAATAAATAAAAATAAATATATAGTACAATTTTTAAAAATTCTGGGGGGCAATAGCAAGTCTGGAGGGGAAATTAAACCCCCAAAATGGCATTTCTACGACGCACAGGGTGCAAACTCGTAACCACGAGCAGTGAATAGGCTCATTGGGTGGGTTAACATGACTCTATAATGTTTTTAGTCTCACCATTCTAACGCAATATTCGAAAAAACTTTTAGAAAAAGATTCGATTAAATTTTTACAAAAAATTTTAGATAATATTTTTACAAAAAATGTTTAAAAAATTTTTACAAACAATGTTCGAAAAATTTTTACAAAAAATTTTCGATAAAATTTTACAAAAAATTTTCGATAAAATTTTACAAAAAAATTTTACAAAAAATTTTCGATAAAGTTTTTACAAAATATTTTCGATAATATTTTTACAAAAATTATCGATAAAATTTTTACAAAAAATTATCGATAAAATTTTAACAAAAAATTTTCTATAAAATTTTTACAAAAAATTTCAATAAAATTTTAACTAAAAATTTTTCATAAAATTTGATTTGATAAAATTTAAAAAAAAATTTTATAAAATTTTTACAAAAAAATTTCAATAGAATTTTGACAAAAAATTTTCGATAAAATTTTAACAAAAAATTTTCGATAAAATTTTAACAAAAAATTTTCGATAAAATTTTTACAAAAAATTTTCTATAAAATTTTTAATAAATATTTTCGATAAAATTTTTACAAAAAATTTTCGATAAAATTTTGCAAAAAAATTTCGATATAATATTTACAACAAAATTTTCGATAAAATATTTACAAAAAATTTTCTATAAAATTTTTACAAAAAATTTGTGATTTAAATTTTGCAAAAAAAAAATCGATTAAATATTTACAAAAAATTTTCTATAATTTTTACAAAAATTTTTGATAAAACTTGTACAAAAAAATATCGATGAAATTTTTACAACAACTTTTCAATAGAATTTGAACAAAAAATTTTTAATTTTTAAAGAATTTTCAATAAATTAAAAAAAAAATTTCAATAAAATATCTCCCAATATCTCACAGTTTAATTAGATATTATGTTTAGACGATCGGGGTATTTTACACAAAAATTTTATATGTCGTAAGATTTCTGTGATCATGTAAACGCCTTTTAAAGACAGTTATTTAGAACGTAACTTTTAAAAAATATCTTTTTGTAGAATATTTTCAAAAGAATTTTTTAAAATTTTTTTAATGACCTTTAAAAGGCATATTTTTAAAATTTTTTTTAAAAAAGGTACTTTTTTCAGTACTTTAAAAAAAGGGACTTTTTGAAAAATGTACTTTTTTTAAATGGTACGTTTTTAGAAAGTTACTTTTATTTTACACATTATTAAGAATATTTTTAGTTTCTAATACAACTTAATAACTTTTTTGGAAGTACATATATACTTTTGTACCCAAAAATATACAACTATACATCTATGTATATCTATGCATATATAATAAAACTGCAACAGGACCATTTAGGTACATGAAATATTTTTTAAAAATTTTGTTGCTGGTGCAGTTAGTAATCGCTATGGAATACAAAATAGCCATTTTTAGAATTTTTTGTCTATTTATCTGTCTGCCCGTCTGTCTGTCTGTGTACGCATCACGTAAAAACTACTGGATAAATTTTAATAAAATTTTATGAGGAGGTACCTTGGTATCCAGGTTTAAATATAGGATACTTTTTTCCCATAAAAATATCTCATTTCCAAGAGAAAAACTAATATGCAATTTTACCAGTACCTTTACTGCAAACTTGACAGCAGCTTTTATTTTGGCCATTAGGATATTTTAAAAACTATTTACAGAACTCTACAATAACTTTAGAATTTTCTAGAAATTTTAGAATTTTTCAATTCAATTTAAATTTTTCAGGGATGGGTACCTCTATAAAAAATTAATACATAAACTATAACTGAAGCACTATAAAAGTAAGAGTGTTAAAAATTGGTGTGAATTACATTCAACGCAAAATCGAACAAACTATTGTTAGGGCGCCTACGACGCGTCGCAACGTGGAGGGCTCAGCTATTTAATACTAAAAACCTACATACGTATTTGTTTTTATATAAACACTAGCAGTGCCTGCCACGTCGCACATACCCCTATGTGCGACGTTTTGCCAATCTAGCCGGACATTACTTTTTTTTAGCTTATATTGGCTCTAAAAATGTACTGAGTGCCCCTAGGTAAATGAAACTTTGCAGGAACATCTGTTATGGTCATAGACTGTCAAAATAGGAAAAATCGGACCAAAGAGAAAAAAGTTCCCCTTGGAATAACTAATCCTACCTCTGAAAAATGCAAGTTTTTTTTTAATTTTCCCGTCATTTTGTTTAGCAATTACAACTTTTAAGGTCAAAGAATGTTCAAAAACTTAAAGTTGGACTTAAGAGATTTTTAAATGCCATTTTTATCCCGCCCCTTTTGTGGGCGGTGAAATAAATAATTATTTGAAAAAATAATGCAATTATTCAAAGAAATCAATTACATATTTCATAAAACCATAAAAATTTATTTTTATGTGCAGGGGGAGGTATTCCTCCAATCCCACCCCCAAAACGTCCCTGTGAAAAACAACAAATTTTTTTTATTTTTTGCCTATTTCCTAAAAATATTCATTTTTAAGCTTTCCAATGCCTAACCAATGCCCGCCTCCCAAGAATATTATTAAAAAAAATATTTTTCTAATTTGTTACTTTATAGTATTTTATTTATCGGAAAATAATTTATTTATTCATAGTGATAACTTATTTATGATTGTAACGATAAATTTTATTTAAAATTATAACAATTAATTTATTTAAAACAACTTCTCCTTTGCACTAAGATGATGATGGTTCTTCTTCGTCGGATTCTTCAAAGACCTCTTCCGAAGTACAGGTGGAAGCATGAAAGAAATTGCTTCTTTCGTAAAAGGTAATGACCTTTTTTTGGAGTGGGTCTAGTAAAGAGTGGGTCAGAACTTAGCAAAAGCCTATGAATAATATCTATGTTACACTGAACCCTTGAAAATTTTCTAGCAAAATTCTGCCTGTAAAGCCGGAAATGTTTGTTTCGTCCCACAGCCGGAAATGTCTGTTTAGTGCCTCAGCCGCTTCTTCTGATAACAGCCCAATAGGCAACAATGCCTCATTCATAACAGTTGCACCATGTATTAAAATCTTGTTCATTGTAGGTATCATAGGATGCCACTCATTTAGAGAAGAGAAAAGTAAAGTTTTGCAGTATCTTAGCAATAATCGACAAACTCGTGCATTTGGATTTTGTGATCACTTTATATTACTTCAATAATAACCTTGATTCGGTATATGAAATCAAACTCAATTCCAGTTATTTCTGCAGCTAATTCAGGATTGGAAAAAAAATCTTCTGCTAGTTCCAAATCCAGCTTTCGGTACACCCACTATTAGCCCTAATTCACTTCTAAATTTTTCTTGGATATTTTTTTTCCTCGCGCTTTGTCCGCATCAGATTTTATTTGCCATTTTTTCACTGAATTCCGGCGTGTAAAGTAGATAGTCCTAAAGAAAGGGCATCTACGTCTATATCTCTTTTGATATTCAAATTGCTTTTTGTACAGGTAATAACAGTGTTAGATGTAATAATTTAAATAAAAAACATCTACCTTCAGTTATTAAAAACCAAAACATTTTAGGAATATACAAGGGTTTTTTACTCGTATTTACATATCCAAGATAAAAAAAAAACATAAAAAGGTAAAATTTTCAAAAAATCCCCAAAAAAAAATGGCGCAAATACGCGCAACGTTTTTTTACAGCATAAAAGAAGAGATCGTAAAGTTGGTAGTGATATATAACATTTTTTGGATCGCGATGGAGATCACTCTTAAAAAGCTTTTCACTTTTTTTTTTTTGACCAAATATTTTACAAAAGAAAACCTTTTTTTAATTTTGAACGAAATTTTTTATCATTAAAAATAAAAAAATAAAAATTTTAAAAATTAACATAAATAGCTACTAATATACCCTTTCACAGAAAAAAAAAATCAATACAAAATCTTTATTCGTTTAGCCACCAAAATATATATTGCAAACCTCTCAAAATCGTTTAAAGTCAATAAAAACGTATGCGATTTACTCAACTTTCCTGACTTTAACAGTGTCCGAAAACAACAAATCTCAAGCAAACGCCTTGAAAATTCACTATACGATGCAGAATTTTGCTGTCTGTCGAGCTGCGTACTTAAATTTTAACATTTCTCAAAATTTATTTTTGGCCTAATGTTCCGCTAGATTGGCAAAATACCCCTCTGTGCGTCGTTGGCTAATAATAATATTTTGCTCAATTTTGCTTTGAAAGTATTCCACACCAATTGAAAGACTCTTACTTTTCTAGTGCTTCAGCTATGATTTATGTATCTACTTTATATATAGGTACCCATCCCCGGATAAAATTCTAAAATTTATAAAAAATTCTAAAATTCAAAAATTATTAGAAGTACAAATTAAATACAAATTTTATTCAACTGGCGTCATCTGTTGCGTAGTAGTCTTAAAGTTTCCCACTTTCAAAAACAAAAAGGTGAGTTGAAAAAATAGCCGTGTTGAAAAATCCTAGTTTTAAACCGAAAATTTATATTTTTTGTTAATACATATTTGGATTGAAAAATCCTAGTTTTAAACCGAAAATTTATATTTTTTGTTAATACATATTTGGTTGTTAATAATACATGATTTACTCTAAGTATGTATATGTATTTCTTAAATAAAGTGACTTGAAAAGAAAATTAACAGCTTTACTGAAACAAACTAAAGCAAAGATTATATATTTTAAATATTTCTACTTGTTTGTGTGAGGAGTCTCCGCCAGACTGGCTTTTAGACAGTTTACCAAACAGACATATTTCAGTTTAATAGTTTCTTTTAAAACTAAAGACTAGAGTGTGATTTAAGTCAATTTAAATTTCCATTTACACGACTTAATTTGACAATAAAATGTATAATGCAGCACGCAAACGTTGAATGTTAACTGTTGGCTGTTGTTGAAAGCTTTTATTTCATGTCGACGTTAAGTTTCGGAGTTTTCAAATTTTTGTTTGTTCGAAACATGTTGACATACCGTTTGATTTGATTCGATTTAAAATTTTCCCCATAACTAAATGTGACTGGCGTGAGTCATGCAGTTCGCCACTTTTGTTTTGTTTTGACGTTGTGTTGTTGGTTTGGAAGGATGGATCATCAGATCAGACCTGAATGGCTTTTAATTTTGAATTTGAAATAAACTATTTCAATCCATATTTAATGGCATGAAAAATACGAAATATAAATAATATATTTTTAATTTTTTTTTTCTGTTATATAAATGACATTGAAATGTTTGCATTTGGTTTCATGTTTGTTTCTTCTTATAATTTCGTCTGCTGACACGTTTGCTCGAGTTTTCATTTGTATCAAAATTAAACTTTTTTTTCTTTCTTGCAATCTTTTTCAGTGAATTGCAAATATTGTCATGAATTTCTTTTATTTCCATTATGAAGCGTATTTTCATTTCATTTTGTTTTTTTTTTTTTTTTTTTGTAACTGTATTTGACCGTTACATTAGGAAATCTTAGTTGAAAAATGAATGTCACGATCATAATGTTGCAATATAATTCATGTTGTTTGTTCATGTTTGTAAATTAAAATATAAAATAAATAAGTAAATAGCAATCACAAAAAAAACATAAAATTTAATGTTTAAGTTTGACTTTAATGCAATTCCTAAAGGCAAACAAATACAAAGTAATAGTGTTTTTAAGAAAAAAAACCCACTTGAAAAAAATGTCTTTTTTAGAAAACTACAGTTACACAAAGGGTAGCTTTACAAAAATTTAATTTACAAAGTCCCTTAAAATGCTGTCTAAAGAAAAAAAATATTTCCACCAATTAAAGCTTTTAATTGGTTTCACAATAAATTTTAATTAAATAATTAATTGATTCAATTATTTTTTTTAATTAGGATGTTTTATTTTGTTCTGTTTTAAATAAATATTTAATTGGAATTCCAATTAAAAAAAAAATAATTGAACTATAATTTAAAGCTAATTAAAAAAATTAATTAATTTAAATTAGAATTAATTTAAAACCAATTGAAAAAAAAAAATTTTCTATCTTCAAAAAAAAAACTTATTCGAAAAGAAACATTCAGAAAGTATCTTTGAAAAAGGCTTATTTCAAAAAGTACCTTAAAAAATAACTTCGAAACAGTTATAACTATAAAAGTACCTTAGTTAAAAGTATGTTTAAAATGGCAAAAAAACTCTTTTAAAAAGTTTCTGTTTTATATAAATTTTTTCTAAGAAAGTACCTGAAAAAATGCCTTCAAAAATTACATTTAATATTATATTTAATACCTCAAAAAAATGTTTAAAAAAGTACCTTTCGAAAAGTTCCTTTAAAATAACGTTTTAAATGATTACTTTAAAAAAAAGTCCCATTAAAAAATTGTTTGTTTAAAAAGTTGGAAAAGACTGTTAAGATTTGTTAAAAAACATTTTTTAAAAAAGACCACTAGCCCCGGTAGGCACGTGGTAACTATGCTAGTCTATCTAACTAGGGGTTATGAGTTCAATTCAAACCAAACCAAAGACTCTGGGAGTCTCACAACAACGAGTTAAGATCTTCGTTAGTATTCTCGATAAAATTAAGTTAGAATATAATTTTTAATTGTATTGTAACATTAAATAAATAAATAAATAAATAAATTAATCAATTAATTAATAAACTAAATATGCTCACTTGCAAAGTACCTTTTAAAAAAGTGTTTTTTAAAATAAATACCCTTTAAATAAAATCATTTAAAAAAGTACATTTTTAAAGAAGCACCTTTAAAAATATAGTTTAAAAAATGATAAATCGTAGAAAGTTTATTTCCAAAAAGTACCTCTTGAAAAAGAACCCTTAAAAAAGTACCTTTGAAACAAGTATCTTTTCAAAAAAAATAATTTAACAACATTTTGACATAATTACTGTAAAAAACGAACGTTAAAAAATATTTTATAACAAAGATCCTTAAAAAAATTTCCTGCAAATATTTTCTTTTTAAAAATGTACTTTTAAGAGGAAATTTTAAAGTATTTTGAAAAAAAAAACTAAAAAGTAAAAAAAGTACCCTTTAAAAAGTTATTTCTAAAAAGACCTTTGAAACTCATTTTAAAAAGTAAAAAATACATTTTTAAAAAGGTACCTTAAAAATAAAATATATCCCTTAAATTAAAAACCCTTTTTAAAAGTTCCGAATTTTAAAACCACCTTTAAAATAATGTTTGAAAAAAGGGCCTTTAACTAACTTTCTAAGAAATTATACCTAAATACCTAAATATTTAAATATTGCTCTCTTAAAAGTGTTTAAAAAAAATTCCAATTTAAAAAGTACCTTTTAAGAATTTCTTTCTAAACAAGTACCTTATGAATGCCTATCTCTAAAAAAAAGTACTTTCTTAAAAATGTAAGAAGGCCATCTAAAAAATTTTGTCTTAAACAAGTATCTTTTAAAAAAGTTACTTTAAAAAAAGTACCTTAAAAAGTACTTTAAAAAACGTAGCTCATTTAAGAACTGTAATACTTAAAAAAAATAAATATGAAAAAGTAACGTTTAGTTGTAATTTTTATTACTGTTAATTTTATAATTTTTCCTAATGATGCTACACAGGGGGGTAAGGAAATATTAAAAAAAATTTTTTTTAAAGACCTAAAGCTTAAAATAAAATAGTTAAATTAATATTAAAAAACTACCTTTTAAAAAGTGCCTTTTTTAAAATTAAAATTAAAAAAAAATTATAATTAAAACAAAGGCTCCTTTTAATAAAAACTGCTTTAAAAATCTAACTATTTAAGAAACATTTTATTTTCAAGGGTACCTTTAAATAAATATCTTTTAAAAAGTACATTTTTAAACAATACCTTTTAAAAAAAACCTTTTTACAAATTAAAAAAAATACCCATTCCAGAGTAAACCTTGAAAAAAGTACTTATGACACAAATTCCTTTAAACAAGTAACTATGCAAACAAAAAATTTTTAAGAAGTACCTTTTAAAACATTATCTTTTTAAAAGAAGTACCTTTTCAAAAATTTCGCTTTTAAAACGTAGCTCTTAAAAAAATATCTTTAAAAAAGTTCTATTTATAAAATACTTTTTAAAAAAGTTACTCTTAAAAAATATTTCAAATTAAGAAATTTTGACAAAAATTCCTTTTTCTTTAAAAGTACTATTTATTCAGCGTGGAAACTTTTAACCCAAATTTTGTGTTAAAGACATGTTCAGACAAAATTACTTTTTTAAAAGTTAGATTAAAAAGTATTTTTTTTTTTTTTTTTTGTTTTGTAAAGAGTCCTTTAAAAAGAAAGTTTTTTTAAGGAAAAATAAAGTTTAAAAAAGGAGTACCTTAGAATACTTTTTATATAAAAAAGTACATTTTTAAAGAGCAACCTTTTATTTTTATTTTTTCAAAAAGTTTTTTTTTTACATAAAAATAGGTTGTATAAACTACACTTAAGGACCTTGGAAAAAACAAATATTTTTCAACATTACCTTTTGCAGAATAAAAAATATTTTTTAAAATAGCAATTTTTAAACAGGTACTTTTTAAAATGTTTTTTTTTTTTTTTGTAAAGGGTACCCTTTAAATAAACTGTTTAACAAAAGCGTCCTAAAAAGGTCCTTTAAAAAAATATTTGTTATTTTCGAAAAGAGAGCTTTAATAAATATCTTCTGGAGAAGTACCTTCAAAACATGTATTATTAAACATAGTTCCCGTTGAAAAGAGTATCTTTTTAAAAAAAAGTACGTTTTAAGTAATTACCCCCTTTAAGAAATGCACGTTTAAGATAATGTCCATGAAAAAAATTATCTTTTTAAAAAGTACTATTTAAGTAATTACCTCCTTTTAGAAAATATACATTTAAGATAATGTCTTAAAAAAGTATCTTTTTTAAGTTATTATTATTTTCTTTTAGGAAATGAGCATTTAAGAAAATGTCCTTTAAAAAAAGTATCATTAAAAACCAAACGTTTTAAAAAGAGTAGCTTTTAAATTTAGTACCTTTTTAAAAAAAGTTGCCATAAAAAAGTATCTTGAAAAAAGTACCTTAAAAAAGTACCTTAAAAAAGTACCTTAAAAAAAAGTTTAAAAATTTTTTTATGAAAAGCAAATTTTAAAAAATAAATTTCTTTAAAACGTACATATATTTAAAAAATAGTATCCTTCAAAATAGGATTAATAAATTTACATAGAAAGAAAAGTACCTTAAAAAAAACTATAATTTAAAAATTTCAGGGATTTGTTAAAATATTTTTTTAATAAAGCTGACTGAAATTAAGACTTGTGCCATTCATGCTAACACAAAAATGCCAGCCAAGCTGTTTCAATTTGCAAAAGAAAAGTTTATCACGGCCGCCAGCAGAAACAGACACAAAAAAAGTGTCTGCAGCCACAAATGCAGCAGCTGTTGCAACCAACCTCAACTGCTGGCTATTGTACGTTTTTACGAGCTTTTCATCTTTAAATTTAGAACAAATTATAACAAAGAAATTAAAAAATAAGAAAAACTTTCTCCTTTATTGAACTGTTTTGCTTTGCTGCCTTGAGATCGACATCTCTAAGTGGAGACATGTCAGCGTATCCAGTCAGAGACAGTGAAATTACTGACAAGAAAACTGAACAAAAAAAAAATCAAAAACAAAAAGCAAAATAAAGAGGACTTGAAAAGTCTGCCAAGAGTTGACTACAGCAGTCAAGCTTTAACATTGATTATTCTGGTCATGTCTTTAGCTTTTTTGACCGACCGCAGATTTTCATTGTTCCTCTTCTGCCACAAGAAGTTAACAACAAACAGTTGGCCAAATTAAAATTACTTTCTGCATAAATTGTAACAGAGCAAAACAATTCTTTTGCTTTAAGAGAAATTAACATTTTTTAATTTTTTTTTTGTGTTTTTGGTAGAAGAGGCTGGCTGGGTTTTAGTTAAAAGTAGAACAAGTCACCTGTCTGTTGTTTTTTTAATTAATAAGGGACCATAATTAGAAAACTTGTCGAATATTTTAATCATTTAAAAAAATAATAAATTTGATTTATTCACTAACTTACAGCTGGTTGCCTGAGCAAATAAAGAGCTTGGATGTATTGAAAAAAATTTCTCCAGAAGCACTAAATTATCAAAGGTTATCACTAAAGGGATTTATTAATATTCTAATTTCTTACAAATAGCTCTATCATAAGCTCTGTTAAGGCCACTGTGCATATTATGGATACAGAGATGGAAACCCTGTCACGCTTTGCCTTTTTATGGAGAAGTTTAACAATCCTAGGAGTTAATTTTGTTAATGCTTTCATGGCTTGCAATGTATTGGAGACATCGTTTTTTCCTAGGATCACATCAGCGAATTTTTTGGCATGTTCCAAGACTCTCTGCATTAGTCCTATCAGTATAACTTTAAGTTACCTTCCTGGCAGTATTAACTTTAGTTTTTTGCTTTGTTAATTCTCATTTAGTCAAAAAATATTCAAATACAAAATATTTTAAGACTTGCAAAAATATTAGGGAAAGCTTGGCTGAGAAGCTGTCTTTATAAAACTAAACCGGCCATCGAGGGACCCTTTGTACTAGGACGCTGGTAACAAACACTGTAAAAAGAATACACAATATAACTTAATGATACTAAAGATAAAGTGGAATTTCCAGTTTTATAGGGACTTGGGAACACATTCCTCGTCTCATTGATTATACCTTTACTAAGCCTTTCTCATCAAATAGTTTTACCTTCCCTAACCTGGAGCATCCCAACTTTCAATCAAATGGCTCAAAAAGGAGAATGGAGTCTCAGTGGACTAGACGTCTATATTTAGGAACTTCGGAAACACCATGACTTCAAAAATTCTGAATTGAGGCACCTATATACCCTTATACACGACAAAAAAAAAAACTGCAATGGTATTCAAATACTCAGACAGATAACTGGGGTAAAAAACCGACAACAAATGTTTCCTTTGCCAAAGGTTGTTGCCGTAAGATTCAGAGTATTGTTATTTTACAATGTGTCCGTTTCCAGCTAATTAGATGATTGGTCTGCTGTAACAGGTCCTAGGATAATGGGGGTGCCATCTGTCGTTGCCTAGAAACAACGCCTGCTGTATTTGTAGCAGATGGTGTGGCGAAGAAGAGGAAAATACATTCCACTATCTTTGTGAATGCCATGCACTATCACACAGACGCAATAAATGTTTTTGCTCTTTTTTCTTTCAGAATATTGAGGACTTGAGGGGTGTGGAAGCTATGCTGATTGTTAAATTTACGAGGATCACTGGACTATTTAGAGGGACTTAATAGAACAGAACTATAGACACCGGAAAATATCAGAGGAGTCACTATGGATCAATAATGGTCTTGTGAACCTACACACAAACAATCATGTGTGATCCTCTATAACCTAACCTAACATTTGTAGTAGTAGTTGGAAACCTTGCCTTTTGACTATTAACGGAAAAATTAATATTAGGGGGAAAATTACCTTGAAATGTTTTCCGTAAGAAAATCAGGGTGCTCTTGTTTAAGTTCTCTAAATGAGCACTCTTTGCTATACGTGGACATGCTCCTTCATTTTAATCAACGCTATCATTATTATTCGAATGGCTTGACATTCGAGGGACAAGTTATCAGAATTTTACAACTGCTCTCCACAGTTCACGAAATTTTCATCAAATCAATATTCTGAATATCTTATTAGGGCAATAGATCATATTCACGAATAGAATATTCACTATCGAGGTATTTCAACGATAAACTATCGGATAAGGGGGAGGAACAGCATACAGAGCGACCAAGAAGATCTATTGTATCCCCTGACTGGCGCTAAACCAACTTACCAACACCTGCTCTCTTGAGAAATCTCATGATTGCAGATAGTTCTAGTGTTGGCAGATCCCTATCTTTTAGTAGCTGGTTGTCCAGCTGGTTATTACTGTTATAAAATAAAGCATCACAAAATATGCTCTGAAGTTTTCTCGTCGTAATTACAAAATCTAGATTGACTGTTGCTTTCAATGCTTAGCCCGACTAGGTGATTTCTTAACCTGAAATGGTCTGTAAGGAAGCAAGTGAGCATTCTTAGATTATTTTTACTTAGAGTCATGAGAACTTAATAGTGATTTTGGTCAAATGTTCCAATTTTTAGTTACGCAATTCTTAATACGGAGAGGTTAACCTCTTAGTGATACCTGAGATTTATGATCTCTGTTCGTATTTCTTCTCGGATTCTATTTGCTCGAAGTCCACAAAAAGGTTCCGGTTCGACCATGGGTGCATTTGCTCTTTTTCTGGCTAGCCTGTCTGCTAGAGTTGGGCATATTCGTTCATTTTTGAATTGGTCAGATCGTTTAAAACAATTATAAGAACTAGGACGTTCTTTTCCGTCATCGTTCTTTTTCAATAAAAACGATGAGCGAGCAATATCCCTCTAAACATATTTTATTAAATAGTTCAATATTCTGTTTTATTTTTTTTCTATTGATTAAATATTATTTTATAGCATACTACCTGTGCCCATACACGCTGTTTGCGTCCTGGCAATATTTTGGTCAATTTTGCTTTGAAAGTAATCCATACCAAATTTTAAGACTCTTACGTAATTACTTTATATAAAGCTAACCATCCCTGGATAAAAATCTAAAAACCCTAAAGTTATTGTAAAAAACAGACAGGAAATAAGTTACTCATTATTTTAAATCAGCACCATCTGTTGCGCAACCGTGTTTAAAATAAATTACTTTCATAAAAAAAAGATGCCTTAAAGTATGCAGTACCTTTAAATCGGTAAAAAAATCGGCGTACCTTCACTGCTTATTCTTCTCTGTCTCTTTCTCTTGCACATCCTATATTGGAATCAGGATACTAAGGTACCTCCTCACAAAATTTTGTTAAAATCCATCCAGTAGTTTTTACGTGATGCGAATACAAAAAAAGAAAGACAGACAGATGTATAGATTAGAAAAACTTACTTATGAAATAATTTATTGTTTCCTTTAAAAAACTATAACCTAAAAACCAACTGAATGCCATCTTGAAGAATAGGAAAATTTTTCATCAGAACCGGTGATCATGTTCTATTATCCAATTTTGTATGGAAAATATCAAACGAACAGAGCATAAAGAACGATAACAAAGAAAAACATTGAAGGATTCAGAATCATTAACTTTGCTGAATCGTTCAGCTGAACTATGTCTTTAAAATTTTTTTATATTTCATTTATAGCTCAATATATTTGAGCTAACAATAATTACTCATACCTTAAGTCTAAAATAAAAATAAATAGACTTAATATATCCTGCCAGTGCTAGACATTATTTTTGGCTAGACAAAATAATGTATGTTTCAGGTCGTTCATGATCGACATAAATCTACTGTCTGCCTTAACATTGCATATAACCCAATGCTTCTCAAACTCAGCAGAGAGTAACCCTATTGGTGCTAACTGATTCAGTTAACTATCAGTAACTTTATAGAGCAAAGCTATAAAAATCGCACTTAGAATTTCAACTACAAAGTCAAATTACAAAAAGAAAAAAAATATTAATTTATCCAGACTATTCTCTTTTAGATGGTGCCCCATAATCAGATTAAAAATTTTAACAACAACAACAAAGAAAACGTCTTAACTCTTAACAAATGACAAAACATGACATCAGTTTGTCAGTCATACAAGCATGCAGCCAAGCATACTTCCCGAAAGTGTTGTTTCGGCGCCAAACGTTTTAATTAAAATTTTTAAAGCTTTAAGCTGTGCATGTAAAAATATATTAAAAAAAGGGGGAAGGAAAAAAACTAAACTTGTGCATATTACAAGAAGTACGAAACAAAAATCAGAAAAAACTCTTAGCCATTTATCATTATAAACGACAACCAACGCATCTGGTTAAGTTTGAGTTTATAATACATCAATGCAGAAAAGTTTTTTTGGTTTTTGTATTCGGTCAACTCTGGTGACACATACACAAACAAAGCTGCGCTGCCATTCCACTTGAAAACGATCACTACATCCAACTCTGTTAACTAGAGAGTTGCAATATAGACCAATATAGGTTAGGTTAATAGAAGATCACACATACTTATATACTTATATATTGATCCATAGTGACTCCTCTGATATTCTCCACTGCTCTGTTTTAAAC
The DNA here is from genome assembly GCA_949628195.1 of Phasia obesa. NCBI lineage: Eukaryota > Metazoa > Arthropoda > Insecta > Diptera > Tachinidae > Phasia > Phasia obesa. Next base: position 132,022,373 of record OX451219.1, read on the forward strand.
ACTCCCTCTAAGTAGTCCCGTGAGCTTCGCAAATTTGACAGTTTTCTTAGCATCCATACCCTTTAAGTCCTCAATATGCTAAAAGAAAAAAGAGTCAAAACATTTATTACGACTGTGTCATAAAGCCGGCAATTGACAAAGATAGTGGAATGTATCTGCCTCTTCTTTGCCACACCATCTGCAGATATCATCATCACAAAGTCGAATCTTTTTCAAGAAATGTGTGAGATCATTATGTCCTCTTATTATACCTACATACATTCTCAGTGCTGACTTGCTCATACAATAAGTATTTATAGTATCTTAAGTCTAAGAATAATACCTAATTAGGACCAGCCAAGTTCTGTCATGGAAAATATTAAAATTTGTTCGAATATACCAGGCAGTGGCGCTACGATCATATCTTATTTTTGATTAATCGAATGTTTTCGATAACTGAATTCTACAACACCATATCGGTTTTAGGGTCGAACTATTAAGTAGTAATTTGAAGGCTAAACATTGCTTTCCACTTTATTTTTTTGACAAGATAGTCTGGTAAGACCGATCATAAAGCATACCAAGGTATTTGATATCAAAGTGTTGAGATATTATTGGTTCATATAAGAAGTTTCCGCGGTTCTTTGTCACTAGATGATGCTAATGCCTTTTTATCGGGCAACATTGATCCTATTGTTTCAGCTTATAGTTTTTGTAAATAGAGCTTCCTAATTGATAGTCCACTGGTAACTTGGCAAACAAGGTTATGTTGAGTGTTTGGTGGGATTGCAATCGAAGAGTCCATTATGAACTGCTCTAATCTAACGAATCCAGACTAGAATTGGCGAATAGAAAGAGTAGTGTTTCATATAGTGCTGGCAAAGTATTGAGTAGTGGGTACCGAGTAATCGATACTCAATCATTTTTTTAGGATCTCAATATACAAAAGTAGTTAATCGATACTTTTACGGTAGTATTTGTAGAAATAAATGCATAAAAATATTTGACAACCACGACAATAAATTTCCTCTGCTAGTAGGTAAACGGCAGTTCTGAGTACTATTAAGTACCCAAATGAAAAGTATTGAGTTGTATCGAGTAATTGAAAGTAGTAGAAATTGCTAGCACTAGTTTCATTGTGATATTGCCTCGCCACACACATCTTTGATCAGGCGGAACATGTTAGCGAAACATTGTTGGAATTTTTTTGGTTGTTGTTGTTCTTTTTTTTAAGACCATACTACCTGCGAAGCTTTTCTCGCTTGACTGTCGAAAACATCCAGAGTCTTTTGTGAGAATCGAAATCGCAACCCATAGACTGATCTGCCAGACTCTACCTATCAGTCTATCGAGGCACTCAAATCTACCAAGGCACTCAAGACTACCATTTGTTTCGGCATCTCTCTTGACAGTAACAAATTGGCCGACCAAAGTGCCACAAAAAATCATTTGGCCAATTTTTTCAACTACAGAAGTTCTAAACCGATAATTTTATGAATCAATAATTTATGACAAAAAAACACCGAAAGGACTTTTTACATGGGCCAATATTTAGTTACCTATATTTTCTTAAGGGTACCTTGCAATGGTCCCTTTACAATCCCCTTACCTCTAGACTTCAGACTGTGGATTTGTACCTACAAACCATTTACGCACAATGTGCGTTCTCGTATGAGCCTCTTTCAGGCACAGTATGCAAATATAGTCTTCTTTGAATATCCATGACCTATCAATAGAACAGTTGTTCAGTTTATGGTATCTCAGTTAATGTATCCAGGGTACCCCCTGGACATATTGGTCAGGCACTATTACATTAAGAGTGCCTTTAGAGATTAACGAATTTACCTCTTGCCAGATTTTCTTGTTCATCTCTTTCGGCCATGAAAAAGTTAAGTGTCTTCAGAGAATAACCTTTCCAGCTGTTGCGAGGCTCACTAGTGTACTTGACGGATTCATAAGATTTTGTTTTATTTTATAAAAATTAGAGTTCATAGCATTCCCAATAATGGAGGAAGGATGTTTACTGATACCGAACTCAAAATGATCAGGTAGGTTAGGTAAGCAGGCAGCTCCAATACAGCTCACTTGGTCCCTTTGTGTTACCTGCAAAAGAAGAGAGGAAAAAGGGAGAGATAGAAAAGAGAAAAAGTGTTGAGAGAAGACATAGGATAAAATCACAGACAGACAGACAGTTTCACGATAGAAAGAGAAGAATCAGAAATGTGGGGGGGTAGCCACGGAGGGCAGGTTGGTCGACTCAGGTTGTTGACGAGATTGTCTATACCTCGCCAAGTGGAAGTGGGTTAGAAAACCATCCGCTGCTCCTCAGAAAGGAGTTAATCCTGCTCGGTTCCAATATAGAGACACAGGAGAGGCTTGCAAAGCACATTTGTCCTAGGTACTGGAGGCTTTGGTATTCTAACGCAGGGCAATGGCAAAGGAGGTGTTCGACAGTTTCCTCCTCTTCCTCATCCTGACAACTTCTGCGGAAATCGTTGTAGTGGAGACCCATTCTTCTTGCATGAGTTCCGAATAGGCAATGCCCAGTGATCGTTGATATTAAATCACGTAGCTGCATTTTAGGCAGCCGAAATAGCAAAGCCGTTTTCTTCTGATCTAGTATAGGCCAGATCGTCCTCGCCGTTTGACAAGTCGACTCATCATCTTACCTGGGCCAATTCGTATAAGGCTCGATTTATTCGATACCCGCAAGCAGAGAGGGGAATGCCACAATAGACGTCAATGACGCTATCGTTGAGCAGAGTTCCCTTCTTTGCCACTTCATCAGCAACACAGTTGTCTACAATAGTTCCATGTCCCCGCACCCATTTCAGGGTGACTGTTGAATTTTCCGCCATCACGTTTAAGGATTTCCGGCATTCCCGGACTAAGTTTGATGTGGTAAACACACATGCTAAGGAAAGAATTGCAGCTTTACTGTCGGTACAAAACCAGATATCCCTGTTGTATATTTTGTGGTACCTTAACCAGTTTGCCGCTCTTTTGATAGCAGATATTTCTGCTTGTAAGACGTTACAGTCATTTGCAAGTCTGAAACACATTTGGATTCAAAACTCTTCCATATAAACTCCACCCCCAACCCTATCACCCCTTTTAGAGCCATACGTGTACACACAGACTGCTCCAGGTGGAGGTGCAGGACCCTCCGTCAAGTCAAAGACAAAGCTTCTTGTGAAGAAGGGTATTGGGGTACAGTAGTCAATAAGACCGGGAATGACGGTCATGATCCCCAAGATACTGGCATGACCCCATGGCCTTCGGTTTAATGCATTTGTAACATTCAGTCTAACAGCTGTTTTCAAAGCAAGCCCCCTGACCAGTTGGTCTACTGGTAACCAATTGAGTATGGCAAAGAGTGCCTTTGTCGGTATTGACCTAATTGCTCCTGTAATGAGGATAGCCATATTTCGTAACACACCTTCTATGATAGATATGTTAGTTCTAATTTTCCACCTGACAAAAAAATGATCAGGTAAGTCTATAAAAATTTGAGATCGACATTAGTATTTATAGTCAGGTATCGATACCTGGCAGCCTCTTAGCAGAGAAAAGTTCTAACTAGGAGCTTGTCGAACTACTAAAAGTGAAGTCCGTTACGGTCAGCCATACCCTACCGCATTTCAGTTGACGACTGAATGTGCTATTGATCGTTTTATTTGCAATATAATTTCAACATTAGTGTCTAAATTATAAACATCAAATTTGACACACGCCGTAAAATTGACATGCGCTAATTGGAAAACCCGACATTTTTTACAATTTAAAATCGAATACATTAACCAAGTTAAAAGCGGTCATTTTTTGTTTTCTAGTGACAATGCTAAGCCTTAGGAGTTTTACCTTAAGAGGTGCCCACTTAAAGAGGTTTATAAAACAAGACGCCAACGTTTTTGTCTCCTTGTGTTGTTTGTTTTTTCTTCTTTTTTTTCATTGAAATATTTCATTTTATTTGTAATGTTATAATCATATAAACTAAAAAAAGAAAACAAAAAACATTAAACAAAGTTATGAGTTGTTTTGTTTAGAAATGTTGTATGCTCTACTCGAAGGAGGCTTGGTATCTTTGTACAAAAAAAAACTATAAGTAAATCGCTGCTTTTATGACCGAAGTCGTAAAGGCAGTTTTAAATTTGAAATTGTATAACGAATAAGAAGACAATAAGCAACTGAATAGCAAAAACAAAACAAAAATCAGATATTAAAATTATTGGCTCACAAATGTAAAGGCAATAATAAACAAAAAGAAAAAAGAAATTAAATAATCAAAATTTAATATGAAATAAGATTACAGTAATAGTGAATTTGATTTTGTGTATGATATAATAATAATTTGGTTAACATTAGACAGTGGAGAGCCGATAAAAAAAAATAATCTTCTTAACTAAAAATGTCTTGTGTATAAAACTCTTGTAGGAAAAGTATTCAACAACAAATGGTCCTTCGAACAAAGCAGGCAGATTTATAAGGCAGAAAAGTAAAAACATAGCCTCATTTGCCTTCTTTATAAAATGTGGGAAAAGTGCTATAAAAAGTTGAAATATTTTAACAAAATAAGCTTTATATTTAATTTTTTAATTTTTAACTTCTTAACCTCCGTAATAACCGCTTTGACCTTATGAGAATTTCAAAAACCATAACTTTATTTTTTTAACTTAGCAGCATAACTATTAAATTTAAAGAACCCGTTAGTATAAAAAAAATAAAAATAACCATTTTAGTCGTTTATAAATAAATAAATAAATAAATAAATAAATAAATAAACATAAAGTAGATTAGTTATATATTAAAATTTTTGTTTTTTAAACAAAAGTTCTACAAATTCCTTTAGGCAATAAACTTAATAAAAAAAAATTAAAGCTTTGAAAAGATTACAAAAGCTTTAAGTTTTTTATATAAAAGCTCTTAAAATTTTTTTATACATTTTTTTCAACCCCTTTTGGCTATTTTTTATCAATCTCTCTTTAAAGCTTGTATTAAAAACAAATTATTATACAATTAATCATTCAAATAATTATACAATTAATAATAAGCTTTTAAGTTTTTTTAATCGAAACATTTTTTTCAGCTTTCTTTTTAAGCTTTTTTGAAAAAAAAAACTCCCTTTAGTCATTATTTTTTATTTGCAATTATTTCCTTAAATTAAGAGTTTCTTGTTATATTTTACAGAATTTTTTTTTTGATTTTGCTAAAGAAGTTTAAAAAAGCTCTTCTAAAGCTTTTGCTTACTTACTTTTTTTAATAAAATAAAATGTAAGCCTAACTATAGAAATATATAAAAAAATATAGGGTCGATTGATAATGAAGATAGTAATTGTTTTTAAATATTTTATTAACAACTTAACTGTTTTAAGCTCATCTGCAGCGTTTTATTGAAAGCTTTACTGTTTTATGTTCTTTAATAGAGACACTGAAAGGGAAATACATATATAAAAAATTATAAAAGGCTTTTTTTTATGGGAATCTCTTCCAGGTCTTATGTGTTGGTTATAAACAAGTCGTTTTGCTGTCCTTCAGAGCTTTTTAACAAGGGCTTTTGAGAGTTTTGTTTTCAAGTTTTTTTATTTCATATAAACTTTATTTCCTTTGTTTGTATATTTTCGAATGTTTTTGTTCGACGTTCCTAGATAGGGTAACTCTTCCCCTTATTTTAAAAGAGCCAATTTTAACTATCTATACATATGTATAATAAAATAGTAACTCATTTTCGTCTGTCTGTCTACTGATTTTAATAAAATTTAGTGATTACATAATAGGATACTATTTTTCCGCAAAAATATCTCATTTCCAAGAGAAAGTGGAGAAAAATCATTGAAAGTACGCAATTACCGGTTTAAACGTATTAAAATTATTGGTTAAAACTGAGATATTTTAAACACGGTTGTGCACCTTTTAGTTTTGAAAGTGGGATATTTCAAACACTATGGAGCAACAGATGGCGCCAATTGAATAAAAATTGTATTTGATTTGTATTTTTACTTTGTGGATTTATATTGTTATTAAAATATTTAAAAAACCTCTTACAGAGGTTTACAATATTTATATTTAGAATTTTAGGAATTTTTTATAAATTTTAAAACTTTATCCAGGTATAGATACCTTTATATAAAGTAAATGTTTAAACCATAACTAAATCACTATAAAAGTAAGAGTCTTACAATTGGTGTGGTATACTTTCAAAGCATAATCGAGCAAAATATAGTCAGGACGCCCACGACGTGGCGGGAACAGCTAGTCTTCTAATAAAATTACTTCATTTAGCTTATAGCAAAAATATATCTTCAAGCGCTCTTTAAAAAAGTATTTAAAATTTTATGATCTTCTAGAGCTTTTACATAACAAAAAAAGCTTTTCTAAATCTTCTAGTTAAAAGTTCTTTTACAGCTTTATTTAAAAGCTTTCTTATAAAACCCCTTTTTGGTTGGTTTTATGAACTGTTTTTGAAAGGTTGCTTTTAAAAGCTTTTTCTATGTTAACTACTGAAAGCTTTTTGATGCATTTTTAACAAAAAAAAAATAACATTTTTGAAGTGACTTTTCTAAAACGATTTTTTAAGCAATCACCTTAATTTTTTCTATGACCAGATCATATCAAGTTTTCTACAAAATTTTTTTTTATTAAATGTTGTGAAGCCGAAAGCCGCTGCAGGCTGCTCCTAAAATGGTAATTATTAATTTTTTAAAATTTAAAACTTAAAAAACTCATAAGTAAACTATCAAATGTTTAAATATTTTTAAGCTCCTACCACTTAAAAAAAAAAGTTCTATATAATTTTTTTATAAAAAACCTTATGAGTTTTTTAAAACTTTCTTATAAAAATATATTTTTTATATTGTTTTTTTTTAAGATTGATCCAATTTTTTAAAATTTTTTAAGCTTTTATGCTATTCTTTTAAATACTTTTGGTTTTTTCGTATTTTTTACGGATTTCTTAATTGTTGAAAAAAAAATCTACATATTTGGAATCTTTTTGATAAGCTTTTCCTTAAAAATCGTTATAGTTTTTAATTTTAAAGCTTATTTGCGTTTCTAGAAAAGCTTTAAGCTTTTTATTGAAAAAAACTATTTTTGTTTTGAGGTTATAAAACTAAACATCTTTACTTAAGCATTTTTGGTTGGCAAGACAAACAAATGCAATCGTTTTAATATTGAGGAGTTGCAGGATTAATATCCACCTTCGGATTTGATACTAGGATCAGTGCTTTAAGTATGAATATAATTTTGAATTATACTGTAAAATTAAATAAATAAAAAAAAAACATAAAAAAATTATTATTCTGAAGTGGTTAAATAGTCTTCATACTAAGAAAGCTTAAAGTACAATAAAAACAAAATATTTTAGTAAAATAATTTAAGTCTTTTTTTTTTTAAGAAAAAAAACTTTTATTGACTTTTTTCAGTTCAAAGTTTATTGCTTTTGCCATCATTTCTTTTTAGGTCTATCATTAACTCGATTTGATTATAGATGATACTTTCTTTGTGATTGTCATTGTCTTTTAAGCAAATTTTATTTTTGTTTATTTCATTATTATTGTTGGACATGTTACTTTTTCACTTTCAAAGCAGAGGCTTTCTTTGCTAATTTTAAGTTAATAGCCATTTGTAAGCAACTCAACCAACTACCGCTTCCATCAAGCGCATCAAAAGTACTTTTTCTTTCCTTCCTTCCCTGTCCACATAAAATTTTTTTGCTTAAAGCTAACTAAGCAAATTTAACAATAACTATAAAAAAATATAAATTGTATTGTTGAAAAATATTTTTGTTCCTTTTTTTGCAGTTTTTGGCTGACATGATTTTTTTGGGGGGATTGAATTTTTATCTTCTTTTTTTGTTATAGTTACAAAAAAAACTCTTGCTTTAAAAAAAAAGCAAAGCAAAATTATAATAAAAAGTTTCTTTTAGTTAATTGAAAACCCATAGTTGGCTTGTTTATGTTGTTTTGTTTGGCAATTAAAAACATTGTAAGAGTAAATTACAGTGATTTGAATGGGGAAGTTGTAACAAAAAAAATTTTAATTTTCATTTAATAATGAACTGATTTGTTGTCTGACAACATCACAATATCTATAATTAAAGCCTTTTTTTGGAAAAGTAAAAATTTTTTTTGTTTGGATAAATAAAAAAGCATAAATTTATTTTATTTAAAAGCTGCTTTATAATTTTTAGTCTAGGGAAACTCTTTACTATAAATTATTTTTGAGGCTTTTAGTAAAAGCTTAAAAAGCTTAAAAAATGTTTTAAGTGGATATTTTTTATAAAGCTTTTTACTAAAAGCTTTTTATGAAAAAGAAAAAATCTAAAGGGTGTTTTTTGAATTGGAAACAAAACAGAGAAAAACGTAGAACATTAATGTTGAAATATTATTTCGAAAATCTGGCCGCTGCGGTTACCGCATACATACATGTGGCAGTTAAGTTGTATAATGTGGAGGTTAAGTCATGTAATAAAAATAACTCCTAGAAATAAATATAAAGCTTATAGCAAGTTCTCTTTTATACATATATATTTCATTCAAGCTTTTAACTTTAAATTTAAGACTTTAAATAAAATCGTTCTGGATTAATCTTTTTTCAAAAAAAGCTTTTTTAGTTTTTATAAGTATTTTTCATTTACCAAGCTTCTTTATACTTTTATATAAAAGCAATTATCTGAACTTTAACTTTAATTCATAAACTTAATTTTTTAAAAAATTAAAATATACTTTAATTTTGAATTTATTAAATTTAAAATTACATTAAATTAAATTTTGAATTTATTAAATTTAAAATTAATTTAAACTAATAGATGTTATTAGATAAAAACAGTTATGAAACTGATAGATTTTTTTAAATAAAAACAGCTTTAAAAAATCTTTTTCCAGAAAGCTCTTTTATAAAAGAGCTGTTTTATGGATACCAAAAAGAGCTATTGGAGCTTTTTAGTATAAAGATTTAGTATAAAGATAGACAAAAAGTTCTACATATTTTTCTATTATAAATAAAAAAATTTTAGAACCTTTGAAAAAAGCTTAACAACTATTAAATAAAAACTTTTTTAAACTTTCACAAAGTTTTCCATTTTTTATGCTTTGTAAGCTCCCTTTCAAAACGCCCTTTTTGAGTTTTTCACTCATTTGGGTCTTTAAAAAAAAATTTTATAAGAAATCTTTTTTGTAAGCTCTTAATTAAATGCTTATTTTAAGCTTTTAAAAAAAATCTTTTTCAGCTTTTTCTTCAAGGTCTAGACCTACACTCTTTTTGAACTTTTAAAACGATTGCTTTATTTATTAAATATTTTGCTATCGGTTTTTTCCAATTTTGTGGGTTTTTTTTGTAAATTGGTTATTAATTTACGACTTACAATATTGTCTAAATACTTTATTCCATTTTTTAAATATTCATAGTTTAAGGCGACTTAAGGATCAATCCCAATTTTTTAAGAATTTTAAAAAAGCTTATTTTGACTAAATATTTTGTCTTAATTACTAATTACAAGTATGTGACAGGTAAACATGCACCGTATTTTCTCAAAATATGTATAAGACAATATATCAGCGAAGTTATCATTGTCTCTTGATCTTATAAAAATTTCTCCATATTATTTTTTTTTTGTATAAAAAAGACTTTCCCATTTTAATATGTTTGTGCAACATGTTTTTTTTTGTGCTGTGGTAGACTATAAAATTTATAGAAGATACGAATACAATAAAAACATGACTCTATTTTATCAAACGTTATCGAAACAATGAGATCGTTAGAAAAGTTGTACACAAAACAGAAAGATAAAAACAAAAAAAAACAAATAATGAAAAATGAAAATTTACGCATTTTGTAGCAGCAAGACAAAGAATCTGTAATAATTTATTTTCTAACGGCAGCAGGTAACCAACAATAACAACAACAACAGCAGTAGCAATAAATACAACTTTATGTAGCAGTATTTCTATATATTTCGATTTTTATATCATGTTGCTGCAACACACACTTGTGCTCGTACAACAAACAGTTAATTATTTGCTGTACGTTGAATGCTGCAAAATGCCACAAAAATTAGAACACGCAGTTTTTTCTTCTTCAACTTCTTCAGGTACATGTGTACGTGTAAGAGGTAATTTACAAACTTGCAACACTATTTTTTAATTTTTTTTTTTTTTTTGTTCAAAAAGAGCAAACGGCCAGCACTGTAAGATGCAACACAAATTTATTTTAGTTTAGTCTTTTATTTATGCGTAACTTCTTGGTTTTTTTTTTATTAAAAAACAGTTTATCTTTAACACACAAACAAACACTCTTGTGCACGAGTGCAAACCAACCAACTATTTGTGGCAAGTTTATATGTTAATTTTTCAATTTTTATTTTGCCTTCTTTTACTTGCAGGATGATATTGGCGATCAATGTGGCTTAACTAAGGCTGGTTTGGAGGAATATACAATGAGATCAAATTCATTTTATGATAATCCTGTCCTGTATCATCATCAGAAACAGTCGTCGTATGCCCAGTCTGAAGGCTATCACAGTTATGTCTCCAGTTCGGATTCAACATCAGCCACACCAATGCTAGATCGGTATGTTCGAATGAAAAAAAAATAAATTTAAATTCATTAATTAAAGCTTAAGTTAATGATAGGAAGTGGAATAATTTCAAGTTATTTACACATGCAATCATTAGTTAACCAAAAAAAAAAAACTATTTTAAAAAAATCTTAAAAGAGCTTTTCAATTTTTCTTTGTTAGAAAATTTCATTTCTTAAATTACCTTAATATTTTTGGAAATTATTTTTAAAATTTTTTGTATAAAAAAGCTCAAATAATATTTTACTATAAAGCTTTAATATTGTTTAATAAAAAAAGCTTTTAATAAAGCTTAAGTTAATGCTGGGAAATGGAATAATTACAAGTTATTTAAACTTTCAATCATTAGTTAACCAAAAAAATAATATTTTAAAGAGCTTTTCTAAGTTTTTTTCTTGTGAGAAAAGCTCAGAGAAACCATCGTATTAAAATACTTAAAATTTTTGGAAGTATCTTTTTACAAGGTTTTTATAAAAAAGCTTAAATAGTTAAAAAAGCTTTAATAAAAAGCCTTAATAAAAAGCTTGAATGAAAAAGCTTTAATATTTTTTTTAATAAAGAAAAGAGTTTTTCATAAAGCTTTCGTAAATGCTCGTAAATGAACCATTTAAAGAATGAAAATAAAAAATTTGAATATAGAATCAAAAATAATTCAAACAATTTTTATAGAGCTTTTCAATATTTTTGTGAGAAAAGCTCAGAGAAAGCATCGCATTAAATTAACTTGAATATTCGAAAATATATTTTTAAAAGGTTTATATAAAAAAGCTTAAAGCGTATTTTACTAAAAAAAGCTTTAATAATATTTTTTTAATAAAGAAAAAAGCCTTTATAAAGCTTAAGTAAATGCTAGAAAATGAAATAACTTCAAGTTATTTAAACATGTGTATTCTATAACTGAATTCCAAAATACCTTATAGGTTTGAGGATCGAATTGTATAGTAGAAGTTTTCAATCTCAACTGACGAAGAAAGTTCTACCCCTTAGCCAATTTAGTTGACTGTTCAACTTCATTTGTGTTAACTCTTATTTTATATGGCTTTTCCAAGTATGGCTACGATCAAACATTATGTGAGTAAATTTTTGTTCTCCATTTTTGAAGCATTTTTCTAAATTACGTATGTGGTCTTGTAAATATCACGATGCTATTTGGAATGTGGATTCAGTTGCTAGTTGCCATATATGAAGTCTGAAATAAGTATATAGTGGGGCCCAATATACTACTGTAATACCCTTATTGTTTTCAACACCCCTGTTCTATAATATTGATCACTTGTTAAAAGTAACCATTCACAACAAGTGCATCACTAGGATATAGATACACATTTTTTTTCTTCTATTTTTTATTCTTGTTTCTGCTTGTTATACCTTCATCAAATTTTAAGTGTTAATTATATTGATATTAAATAAATGAAATAATATAATAATATCGAACACAAAATCTTTTACTTCGACACCACCGGTTACAATAGTTGGCGACGAGAGAAGAAAATCAAGAGTACAATTCAAGGAGAATTTGTAAAATTAATGAAAGTGCAATTCATCTATTTTACAGTTAAAACATATAAAATACAAAATGGACGCCGAACAATTCAAGCAATTCATGGCCGTGCAACAGAAAATGTTGGGGGAAATCCTAAAGGCTACAAATACTACTGCTACTCCAGTGCAAAGTACGTCTGCAAACACAGTGTTAGTACCAAATTTCGATCAGTTCGATCCAACTAAGGAGCCATACAAAAACTACATACAGCGTTTTGAAAACTATATCGAAATGAAGGGAATCAACGCAAACAAAGTATATTGTGCCAAACTGCTTTTAAATTCAATTGGTACAGCAACATTCAACACCATTACAGCATTGACAGCACCCAAATTACCTTCTGATTTAACGTACGAAGATTTGCGGGGAAAACTGGCCACTCATTTTTCTCCACAGAGAAACTTGTTGGTGGCTCAACATCGTTTTTTATCAAAGTATCAGAATGAACAACAGTCGATTGCTGATTTTGTTGCTGCTCTTCGTTCAGAAGTAATTGATTGTAATTTTATGTCCCCATGTGACTGCAAAATTTCAATTGCAGATATTTTTCTACGTGCTCAGTTCATTAGGGGCGTTCGTGATAACAGCATTCGGGAACAGCTTTTACAGTCTAGTACCGACAAGTTTGATGAAATCGTTACAAAAGCGTTAGCACTTGAAGCTGCTAGAATTGATGCTAGGGAACTCACTGATAAAGTTGGCCCGACTCTAAACGTAAACAGTACCCCTGATATTAATAAAATTTCTGGTAGAAAGTTCAGGCACCATAACAAGCAACAGCCAGCTCAACAATCGAAAAGTGCAAAAGTCAATTATCACGAACTAGGTATTGCTGGATTGTGCCTCCGTTGTGGTAGAAATAACCACAATGCAAAGGACTGTCGTACTGCCAAAACAAAATTAAAATGTTCAAGCTGCAACAAAAAGGGACATGTGAATAAAGTTTGCATTACAACTTTGTTAAAAGCAGACTCGGGGAATAAAAAAATAACAAATCAAGTTCAAAATATAAATGGTGAAAATTACGGTGTCTACAAGATAATTGACGTGTATCAAAATTCTGGTTCAGAACGATATTATACCTCTATTAAAATTGAAGGGAAACCAGTCAAATTTGAAGTCGATTCCGGGTCGGGATTTACTTTTATCCCTAGAAAACAATTCCAGGAATTAAAATTGAATAAAAAATTAAATCCTACAAATATAATTTTTCGATCCTATACTCAAAATACTTTTATTCCAGATGGTAAAGTACAGGTTAATATACAATTTAATGGCGTTTCAACAACAGATGATATATACATTGTTCCGGACAATTGTGCAGCGTTAATTGGGCGGTCATGGATTCGAGGTCTCAATATCAACCTGGCTGATCTAGATGAATCTGGTTCAGGTCACAACACTACAGATATTTTCCACAATCAAAATGATATTGAGCAAATAATGGCCGATTTTGCAAACGTTTTCGAGGAAAAAATTGGATGTGTTCCAACCTATGTGGTTTCGTTAAAGTTGAGAGAATCTGTGTTACCTGTATATACAAAAGAACGTCAAATTCCATACGCTTTAACAGAGCGCGTTGAAAAAGAGTTAAATAATTTAGAAAGTGCAGGAATTATTTCAAAAATCTCAAATAGCGATTGGGGCTCTCCGCTTGTGGTTATACCAAAAACTGATGGTGGAATCCGCTTGTGCGTGGATTATAAAGTTGGGGTAAATCAACGATTAGTAGATGCTCATTACCCAATAAGAAAAATTGAACATATTTTCAATAGCCTTCGAAATGCAAAATACTTTTGTCGGTTAGACTTGTACAAAGCCTATCTTCATATACCTGTCGATGAACAATCAAGCCTAATTCAAACTATATCAACACACCGAGGTACGTACAAAATGAATAGGTTATCATTTGGCATCAAGACTGCTCCAGCCGAATTCAATAGAATTATAGACCAAATCTTACGGGATGTGCCCAATACCGAATCGTATTTCGATGATATTATTATACATGGCAAAACATTAGAAGAGTGCAAAACTAATTTACAATGCTGTCTCAAACAATTACAAAAATTCGATCTACATTTAAATCGGTCAAAATGCTTATTCTTCGTGAATAAAATTGAGTTTCTAGGGCATACAATCGAACAGAACAAAGTATTAAAATCTTCTTCTAAAATAGACGCAATTTTAAAGATGCCGCAACCAAAAACAGTTGATGATGTAAGACGATTTCTGGGAATGGTCACATATTATTCTCGATTTATATTAAATGTGTCGACCATAACCACACCATTGCGTAAACTATTACACAAAAACGCAAAATTTAATTGGTCTGCTGAATGCCAAAGGTCTTTCCAGGTGCTTAAAAAGGAAATTGCAAGTGATAGAGTTTTAATGCCGTTTAATCCAGAACTGCCTCTTCAACTTACCTGCGATGCCAGTCCAACTGGTATAGCTGGGGTTCTTTCGCATCTAGTCGATGGGGAGGAAAGGCCAATCGCATTTGCGTCAAGGTCACTATCAAGCGCTGAGCAAAATTATTCACAGCTAGATAGAGAAGCGTTAGCCATTTTCTATGCAGTGCAACACTTTCATGAATATTTATACGGGCGTATGTTTAAACTGGTAACGGATAACAAGCCGTTAATGAGAATTTTCCACCAAAATGCTAAATTACCACAGATGACTTCAGCTAGGTTGCAAAGATATGCTGCATTTTTAAGTGGATACAGCTACGAAATCATACACAAAAATTCGTCGGAAAACCAGTGTGCAGACTGTTTTTCAAGGGCACCTTTAAATGTAAAAGGTAGTTCAACAAATTTTATTGATAAAGAAGTCCATCAAATATGTAATGCATCTATCAATCAAATAAGTTCGAAAAACTTAAATTTTAAGGCAATTCAACGAGAAACACAAAAAGATGTTACACTTTCAAAAATTTTGTTTGAATTACAGCACAACACACCACCTGATTCAGAATATACAATTGATCACAACGTTTTGTTTAAAGGTCAGCGAGTAATTATTCCTAGCATACTACAGGAAGCAGTTCTACAGGAACTTCATCATACACATACAGGTACAACAAAAATGAAACAATTAGCCAGACGTTACGTATACTGGAAATCCATCGATAAAGATATAGAAAAATTTGTACGCACTTGTCCAACTTGCGCTTCTACTAAAAATAGTCCAGCAAAAGCTACACTTCATCCCTGGGAGGAGCCGGACAACAACTGGCAGCGAATTCACATTGACTACGCGGGGCCCTACCAAGGTCACTATTTTTTGGTTGTCGTGGACGCTAAGTCAAAATGGGTAGAAGTTGGTACATGCACAACAGCACCGTCATCAGCTTCAACTATAGAAATGTTATGCAATACTTTCGCAAGAAACGGTTATCCAGATGTCATGGTCTCCGATAATGCAACTATTTTTAAAAGTGAAGAGTTCTCTAATTTTTGTCAGGATTGCGGTATTTTTCAAAAATTTATCGCACCTGGACATCCAGCTACCAATGGGCTAGCTGAAAGGAACATTCAAACGCTGAAGCACAAACTTGCAGCTATGTCAAACGAATCGTCATCAATGCAGTCAAAGGTAAGAGAAATTATTTTCAAGTATCGTGCTACACCATTAAAAAATGGGAAAACTCCTTCAGAGCTCTACCTGGGCCGCCAAATACGAAGTCGCTTAGACGTATTAAAACCGTCACAAATGCACGGCAATAAGCAACAAAATCTTCCATCAAGACAGTTAAGCGTGGGAGATAGGGTACAAGCCCGGTATTACACTTCAAACAAACCATTATGGAAACTTGGCACCATTATTACAAAAATGGGTCGCCTTCACTACATGGTAAAATTGGATAATGGATACACATTTAAGAGACATATTAACCAGTTAATTGCCACAAACGTGCAAGATGGAACATTAAGCAACGTTCATTCCCCTCCAAGTCAATCCTTGGAAAATAATAAGCAACAAAACTTAGATCAACAAATAATGTTTCATCATGGTTCGGCATCTACGGCCGAGTCAGAAACCCAAAGGGAACTATCTGAAAACGAACCACCAATAAGTCAACCTCAAGAGTCATCTGCAATTCATCAACCACCAGCTAATCAGGAACCGTCAACAAGTCAAAGTCGTTCATCAGTCCGTAGCACAACTCGTCAGCGTCAAGCTCCAAAATATTTGGAACAGTACGTCCTGGATTAATGTTGATCAACACCTAAAGTTCATTTTAAGAGTGGGAGAATTGTAATACCCTTATTGTTTTCAACACCCCTGTTCTATAATATTGATCACTTGTTAAAAGTAACCATTCACAACAAGTGCATCACTAGGATATAGATACACATTTTTTTTCTTCTATTTTTTATTCTTGTTTCTGCTTGTTATACCTTCATCAAATTTTAAGTGTTAATTATATTGATATTAAATAAATGAAATAATATAATAATATCGAACACAAAATCTTTTACTTCGACACCACCGGTTACAATAACTACCTTGGCAAACTCTGGCATCAATTGGCTGAGGTGAGCTTAAAAAATTTACTTTTTTAACCATGAACTCTTGGAACATAACCCAAAGTAGTACTGGAAAATTAAGTATCATATAGCCAAGAGGAAAATCGAAGAGGATTTTACTTGCAGACTGTGCCTAGCAAAGGCTGAGGCGATAGCGCACATTGTGTGTGAATATCCAGCACTGGCTAGCATAAGAATTAGAACCACGCAAAAACTGCTTAAATGAGGATGCCATGGGGGATTTAAGCCTTGGAGATATGCTAGCAATTAGTTAGTTATTAGTTAATTAGTTATTAGTTAGTTACCAGTCGAAAGTCTGAAATCACTAAAGTTCCCTTTCTAACAGGAGTCCACGAGTCATTGGAACTAAAGCTGCCCGGAAAATTGACCTTTATTAGCGACTGCAATGTGTCCTTCATTGTCTCAGCCATTAGACTATCGCTCTCGCGAATGAGTCCAATTTTGGAGACAGGGTCTTTAGTCTCAATCTGTCTCAATCATTTGACCATTGCTCTTGCGAATGAGTCCAAACTTGAAGACAGGGTCTTTTTTGTATTCTGAATTCTTCTGATATATCCCTCATATTAGGGCAGAATTCCCTCTACATACTCCATTTTCGAAGACGTATCGTTCGCTTTAGATTTTTTTTCATTTACTTGTAATCGTCCCATAAGTTGGAATCTCTCTCCCTCAAGTACCGATTAAAGACTGGTGGTAGCACGCTACTCAATGAAAGTAAGGTTTCTGTAAATTACAAATCAGTTGCCTATAATCATTGAGGGCCGAAGGGTGTCGAAAAGGTACTCATTAAGGAAGTGGTCTGCTTCGATATCCCTCCTACATTAATAATAAATAATAGTAATAAATAAATGGGGACTTTCGACCATTTAATTAACTAGCTAACTGCTTAAAAAAGTTTTTGGGCAAGCTCAGCTTTAATTATGCATTCGATAAGGTGGGACGTAGCCTATACACCATATTTTATCGAAATTTTGATAAACTTCGATAAGAAGAACAGAGCAGTATTTTTTCCAAACAATTTAGTGTGTTTAAGATTTTTATGTCTCGAAAGTGTTATAAAACAAATTTTTGTTGGCCTAACGCTCAAGCCTATATGCTTACACCAAATGAAAGATAGATAATATATCGCGTGTTTTTTAAGTTGCATTAGATCGTTATCGATAACTATAGTGTTGACATTTCTCTTCAGTAAGTTTTGGCAAGTTATCATGTATCGTTTGAGTCAAAAACAACGTTTCCAAATTGTCAAAGTATACTTCGAAAAAAAATTAAATCTATCCTCTCCAACATAATTTTATACGTCCACATTCCAGATCAAACTTATAACTCCCTAATTAGTCTATCAATTCAATTAACAGTTGTGGAAATCATTACTCAACTTACAAGACTTAAATACAAATATATGTAATGCATAATTTGGAATATTCTTTATTAACACATACACAGATAAATTGTTACACTATATTAGCACACGATAACAACAAATTTTCAAATTCCTAAGTGACATTTATTCCTTCAAAGCTGCTCTGGCACTCGCGTACTTCATGCAATACAAGACCGACCAGTATTGTTACTTTAAAGAAAACTTGTATCGCGATCTATTTTAAGTTTCATCTTACAAAAACCAATAACCCAAGAACTCTACGATTAATAGAAAATTGAAATAAATTTTGTGGGAATACAAAAGCAAAAGGAAAACTCAAATAGCCAAGATATTTTTAAGACTTGATACTCACTCGTATTATAAATATAGAATTTTATAGTCTATAATAAATATTAACACTAAAAATACCGCAGCAATTGTGTTTGAAGCGTCTTGTATCTGTTTGTAGTATTTAGTTTAAAGTGCGACTACATACGAATAAATATTGTTTTCATTTAATAGTGCTGTTGTTGCATTACTTTGTTTAGCTTAAATGGTATAAATTAAAATGTAAAACACATGCTATTTATGACATCAAAAGAAATAAAATGAAAAAAAATACAAAAATAAAAACAAACTGCAAAAAGTAGTAAAAATATGCAACCATCCAATATGAGCAGCAAGTATGTACACACACGGTTGTGGTAACTGGTAACATAATGTTGTATAGATGGTAGCTATAGTAACTGGCAACTCGACTTGTTGTTGTTTGGCGGTGACATGGAATTGTACGAGTTCATATTTATGGTAAAACATGAAATCAGTTATGAATGTCACCGACATTGCCACTTTTATTATATTTTCTGCAATTTTACAAATGCTCGTAGTATTTTATACAACAACAGCAACAAACAACAACATTAACTTACAAAAACGACTAGTACATGTTGCTAAAGAATGTGCACAACTAGTTTTAATTTATTTTTTTCTTCGTCGTCTTCTTTTTCATCTTCTATTAATTCCTAATATAGTAACTATTGCCACTTCTAGTGCAATAAAACCTTATAACTAAGAAGCAGCTAAGCAGGATTACAATTACAATGTCTTATATGACCACAACGTCAATAACAACAAATGACTGGTATTCGATAACATTGATTAGTTACATGTGAAAAATTTTCGAGTAAAAAAAAGATCTTAATTTTATTTAAAGTAAATTGTATCTTAAAAAAATTTAAAGGATAATTGTTTAGGGAGGGAGGGGGTACTGAAGAACTCTTCAAGCCCTATTTGCTTCTAGAGTAGAGTTGTGCTTGTTAATTCAATTAAATAAGCGATATTTTTAGTTCAGATCACTTTACTGAACCAGATCGGTCTTTTAGTTCATTTGCTCGCTGAGTAGATCAGTTATAGTCGCCACAGTAATACACCTTCTGTGACAATTTTAACAATCGTTTGAAAATAAGGCCATATACATGCAAACCATGTCGCTTAAGGGGACACCCGTTAGCGTTTAGATGATCAGTAAAGTAAATTGTATCTTAAAAATATTTAAAGGATAATTGTTTAGGGAGGGAGGGGGTACTGAAAAACTCTTCAAACCCTATTTGCTTCTAGAGTAGAGTTGTGCTTGTTAATTCAATTAAATAAGCGATCTTTTTAGTTCATATCACTTTACTGAACTAGATCGGTCTTTTAGTTCATTTGCTCGCTGAGTAGGTCAGTTATAGTCGCCACAGTAATACACCTTCTATGACAATTTTAACAATCGTTTGAAAATAAGGCCATATACATGCAAATCACGTCGCTTAAGGGGACACCCCTTAGCGTTTAGATGATCAGTAAAAATTTCAAAAGTCTGTTTACGACGTTTCAAAAAATAAGGACGTATTCGTTAAAATCACGTTACTATCGGAACACACTTTGATTTTTAGGATTTGCTATAGGTACCTTAGCAATACACCTTTTGTGAAGAGGTCGAAAGAGTATATCTATTATGGTACCAGAGATAAACATTGTAGCGAAAACAATAGGATTACATTTTTACCCTTTGGGTCTGTCTCCAAAAAATATTCTAAGATTAATTTTGACTCCCGAAATCAAAATAAAATTTTATACTTAATCATCGTGTATGGAAACGCTAAAATAATATAAATTAAAAACAGGCATAGTATATAATATATGCCTATATGAACTAATGGGCTGAAGTAAACTAATGAGCTGAAGTGAAATAAGGAGCTAAATTGAACTAAGGATCATTGTGGGAACGTCGTAATAATATAAATTAAAAACGGGCATAGCATCTTTCAAATAAAAAGTCATATGAACTATTAGGCTGAAGTGGACTTATGAGTTGAACTCAAGTGTTGAGCTGAAATGAACTAAGGAGCTAAATTAACCTAAAGAGCTAAAATCAACTAAGGAGCTAAACTTAACTAAGGAGCTGAACTGAACTAATTTAAGGAGCTGAACTGAACTAAGGAGCTGAACTGAATAAAAGAGCTGAACTGAATTAAGTAGCTGAGTTGAACTAAGGAGCTGAACTGAAATAAGAAGCTTAATCAAACTGAAGACCTGAATTGATCTGAGGAACTGAACTAAGGAGCTAATATGAGCTCAGTGTGGTGATCAACTTACTTAGGTTAGTTGAGTAATTCGGTCAACTGAACTAGGTCGTTCATGAAATACATACATAACTCTGCTCCTAAGCAATTTCCATTTCTTCGATTGGTTATAATCGTGACTGCGTCTTAAGTGATATACTTTAGTATAACAATGACCTAGAACAGGGTCAACTGACAACTGATATCGTATATCCTCACCTTAACGCGCTTGTACAGTGCCAGTTACTTATTATTAATGTTGGGGAAATATCGAGGCAGACCACTTCCATAATGGGTCCCTTTTCGAGTCCCCTCCGCCCTCTATGATTACAGGCAATGTTATTTAAGGCAACCTACTTTCATTGAGTTACATGCAACAAACAGGCTTTAATATTGACTTAAGTGACTGGTAACTGTCGGCCTTCTTTCTCATCACGCACTCTCTAGTAATTGCAAGCATTTTTTCAAGGCTCAGTTCCCCAATGTCATCCACATTTAATAGACTTTTTCCACTGGTCCTTAATCTTATGCTTGCCAGTGCTAAACATTCACACACAATGTGTGCTGCCGTCCCAGCGTCTTTCCTTTTCCCGTCTCCTCTTCTGCCTCTCACTTTTAGGCATGAGCTAACCGGTAGCCTTGGCCAGTGGCTACCGGATTTCCTAAAGGGATTAACCTCTTCACTTTTGAACAAATGTTGTTCAGGTGGCCCCAAAAAGTTTGACACTCCATTAAAGGTCAATAAAATCCATCGAATGATTGGGCGATTATTAAATGAGTGTTGGCAGTTCGATTACAGACATGATCCTGGTAGTGCGCAACTGTCAACCCCAATCTTGATATACTAGCTCACTACCAATCAGCCTATGGAGAATCGTTACTAATCTATTAAAAGGACTACGAACTACTAGCCCACCCAGCATGCGAGTACCCCACAGGTTAAGCCCCTTGAAAGCATTTCTTGTTTCCAGGAAGAAAGAGTCATATGAAAAGTTTTCAATAATTATTTTAGATAAGTGACGTGAAATTTTTGATTTCCTTCGATAAAATTAAAAAATGTTTAAAGGATAATTTACTTTTTCATTCATTAATTATTAAATTTAAGTCATTAAGAATTCTTATGATTAAACTAACGATCGATTTAACACAATTCAACCATGCAGTAATGACAACTAGCTCGCCCAGTTCCTTTCAATAAACTACTCGTAGCCAGCCCTTGTTTCTAATAACAATTACAAAATAACAGAAAACAAAAAACAAAAGCTCATTATAAGTTCTTAATCGAATTCTATGAAAGAACGGAGTAAGTAACCAAATGCCCTGAAACTCTATCAGAAGCATAAATACTTGGATACGAACACATTTGATAAAGTTGACCTTCAAGAAAAGAAAAAGCACACTTCAAATTATTGTTCAAGTTTCAAACGCTAATTTAGCAGGGTTCAGCATGTAGTGGAGATCAGTTAGAAGTGGCAGTGCCGCTGGTCTAAAAACAATAAAAAAATAAATAAAAAACAAACAGCATATACTCGCTCGTGCATACTTAAGTACGACTGCGTATGTATTGGTATAAACAGTTGCATTAGTAGCGCTTAAGTGCAGTTTAAACTTTAGTCTGCTTAACAATGGTTGTGTGCTTAAGTCTGACAGACACAATATCATTGTATAAAAAGCATTAGAAGAGTAGGAAAAAGTAAATAAAATTAAGAGTTCCGCTTTCATTTTTTCTTTTGTCTTTTTTTTGTTTTTAAAAAATATCAAGCTAAACTTTTTGTTCTTTTTCTCTTTCTCTCAAAAGATTACGTCAGGAAAGTGAATTGTTATCACGTCAGACATCATCGCATCACTGGTCACAAAATGATTTGTCTTCGTTGGCTTCAACTTCAGTGGCGGCATCGCCTACTTTGCTTCTTTCAAGTGGTCGAGATTTAAGTGAGTTGGGCAGCTGCACGCAACAGCAGCAACTTCAACTTCAACAGCAACAACAACATCATCAGCATCAGCATACACAACAACATAACAACAGCTCTGAAAGTACATCATCAACGGAAACTCTTAAATGGCTGGGTTCCATGAGTGATGTTTCGGAAGTCAGTCATGCTACAGGCTTTTCGGCCATTTCCGAATCAGGTAAACAAATTTATAAAATATTTGTTGTTCATGATTTCCGTTTCTCAAATTTTATGCTTTTTTTCATTCTCGTTTAGTTTCTACTTCTCAACTAATTGTGCACAGTTCTCGCGTTTTGTCACCTAAGCGCCATCAAAGTGAAAGTGTTTTGTTTACCACAGAAGAACAAGCGCAACAACAGCAACACTCGTGTCTATCAAACACTAATTCTCCCCAACATAGTCCCAAAAGTTTACCACCAACACAAGCTTCACCAGCAACTTCTCTTAGCAATTCATTAACACCCAACCATCGGCACAGTCCTAGTTATCCGCCCATCCATCAAACCTCGCATACGTTGTATCGTCATCAGCATCATCATCATCACAACACCTCACCTGAGTTGGAAAAATCGATGACTGAAAAGACTGCTTCTCAGACGACGCTCTCCAACTGTGATGCAACAGCTCAAAAAAGCAATATTTCGGTTACAATTTCAAATAGTGAAGCTGTGGTAACCATTTCACCAAACTCTCCACCGGTGCCAGCACCAAAACCCAACCTAAATTTAAATGGCTGTGATGATATTCCTAAGACTACCCACAACCTCGCTGAATCACAATCCCAAACTAATATTTCCAGCCGATCTCATGGGTTACCACGACAAAGCGCTTCCTTAGGTATGGTGGGGGGTCATAAATCGGTGTCTGCATCTATGGATTCTTTGTCTGATATTAAAAATCCCTATCGGAACAACCATCGCCTGTTTCCGGTAAGTACTTATACGGAACCTGTACACAGCAATACCTCGCATTTTGTGCATCATCCAAAACCTCAGTACAGTATGGGTTTGCAAAAGCCTCAAAAAACTCAACAGCCAACAACATCGACTGCTTCATCCTCCACATCATCATCTTCGGCCTCAAGTCCTTCGGTGTCGGGAAGCCACAGCAATTTACATCAGCCCAAAATGGTATCACCTAATTATCCCCAGCCCAGTTGGCAATCGGTAGCAGCCTTAATTAATGATTTTGAAAGAACTAACAATGATCAACAACAACCTCAGAAATACACCTACTTAGACCCCAATAAAACTCATCGTGTACCCAATCCAGCTTTAAAGGCTTTCCAAAAAAATGCGGTACAATCCTACTTTGAGAGGCAGCAACAACAGCAGCAGCAACACAATCAAAATCATGCTCAATCTTTGGATAATCTATCGCCTAAGCCGTACCAACACCAACAACAAGCCACCATGAGACCGAGTTCCTTGCAAAATCCTCCCCAAGAGGCAGTGCAAACAGTTCTTCTGAGAAATTCTCTGCCCAATAATTATAATACGACTACTGGCCAAAGACCTTTATCGGAGGATAAAAATACCTTTAGCTTACGCACTGCAACCACTATTTTATCTAATAAACCGCCTTCTCCTGCACCACCACCGCCGCCACCACGTTCACGTTCTATGATGCCCACTCTTTTGAGAAGATCTTCTTCGGCCTCTGATTATGCCGAACTAAGAGATCAGTTTATTTCATGTCCACAAGAGAATTTGCAATCACAGTCTATAAAGAATATTTCCAATTCGGAGAAATTCTCGTTTAATGATTGTGGCATGCCACCACCACCTCCTCCACCCAGAAGTAGATCTTCTATGCCGCCCAGAAGAACTTCTTCTGCTGCAGATTATGCGGCCATAAGAGACAAAGTGTTATTGCAACAGGCAGCTGCTTTAACACACCAACAACTGCATCCTCAGCAACATCAGCATCATCATCAAAATGTGCCGCCTGCACATCAACACTTGGGTGTTATGAACAGCAGTTATCATCATCCGTCACATCACGCTCATCATCCTTATCAGCAACCATCGCCACAAGCTTATCCAACAGGTCTGGCTATGCCTTTGCCACCACCCCTGCAAGATAGCTGGGTGCCGGAGAGACCTCCTAAGAATCCTAACTTAAGAGTGCCTTCACCAGATTTACCACCACCTCCGCCTGGTTTGGAAACTGAAACCACAATACCCGATGAACCTTTGCCCCCACCACCGCCCGAAATCTTACAACGTCAACCCCTTATGGATGCCACAATTGATATAATGGTTAAACCGCCTTCACCTAATCGTCGCAATAGTTTTGCCGGAGCTTCCCTAAGAAAAGCAAACTTCTTTAGTCGATCTCCTTCAAACGACAGTGTAAATGTTTCCTCTAAAGGGCCGCCACCTTTGATACCTCGAAAACCAGCCAGTATTGAATTGTTACAAGTCACAAGACCTTCAGCAGCTACTCTCAATCAGTTGAGCAGCTCAAAAGTTCAACCTGAACTTTGCAGAGCCTCCATAATCTCATCGTCCACACGCAAAAGACCTCACAATTTGGCAGCAACAGCATCATCTTGTGCGATACCCGCCATCCAAGAAAATGTCAGCGTAATCAGCCATCACAATGTCAGGCATTCTCCAACTGGTCTAGCTACGAATTTGCACTTGCAAAATTTTAAATCTTCACCTTCACCACCACCCTTAATGCCAAGAATGCCAAATGTGCAGCAACAGCATCAACAACATCTTAGCAATAGCGTCAACAACATCAGCAACAGCAGCAACTCCAACACAACCAATCAGAAATCAAGGTAAGCGCGTAATTAAATCTTACATGAAATTAATTGTTGGTAATTTAATTTATTTTTTAATGTCCGTACGTACATTCGTTGTAAGAATAATAGAGTCATTAGTTTTCTGAAATCTGTTGTAATCCAATATGTCAATATTTCCTCAAGCAAGCAACTCGCACCAGACTTTTTTGGTGTGTAGTTGATGTTGTCCGTCAGATCTGGTTGCAAGAGATTTTTTTTGTTTTTTTATATTTGATGTAAAATGAAATTGACTTTAAGACATGCTGTCGTTTTGTCATGTTGTCATTTGTTGTCAGAGTTGATGTATAGCGGCTAGTCCACTCCCACTTAATTGATCTGATTTACTTCATTTAGCATTTTTTTTTTTTCAATTTTTTATTAAGTGGTTAACTGGTTGTTAAACTTATGTTCGGCTTGAATTGGCAATTAAAAATATTTAGTCGTTAAAATATTCAAAGCAAATATATTTTGACATTAAGATGCAAAATATTTTATTTAAGAGAAAGAGAAACTCATTCTTCACAACAAATTTTTGTTTATTCTTCTATTGCTTTTTCTATTAGGGAAAGAGAAGAGAACAGATTCTTTAGGCTTGCAAAAATATGCTCATAAACTGTTAAATCCTTTATCATTTAGACCATTAGTCGTCATTCGCTTACATTTATTTAATTGAAAGCAGTGGTGCCCAAACGCTCACCAGTATACAAAATCAGATAAAACGCACCACTGTTTTATAGCATTACTTCGTTAAGTTCCCGAAGCCTCATTACGAAATTGACTTGTAAAAAAATTAAAAGTCACTAAAATTATTTGCTACTGATTTTATCATCCTTGGTGGTGTTTTATGCTCTGCAAAGTTGGAAATTGATTTCACAGAAAATAAATCATAATGTATGTACGAGTATATTCCGAATCATTACACATAGAGAAGTTGATTAAGCAATGTCCGTCTGGACGTCTGTGGTCTGGTTGAAATCAATTTTGCCAAGGCACCAATTTAGCAATACACACCATTCCATTCGAAGCTGCGGGCAAAACACCACGGCCACCTATATTTTTTTCGGTTGTAATGATTCTCTTGTGCTTTTTTTTTATTAATATTAGACCTCGACCAGTAGATCGCATAAAGTGCAAAAAAAAAAAATTTTTGATAAAATTTTTTACAAAAAATGATCGATAAAATTTTTACAAAAAAATTTTCGATAAAACTTTTACAAAAATTTTTCGATAAAATTTTTACAAAAAAAATTTTTGATAGAATTTTTTTTTTGAGATAGAATTTTTACAAAAAACATTTTAGATAAAAAAGATCTATAAAAATTTTCGATAATATTTTTACAAAAATTTTCGATAAAATTAAAAAAAAAATTCGATAAATTTTTACAAAAAAAAAATTTCGATAAATGTCGATAAAAATTTTAGAAAAAAATTATCGTTGAATTTAAACAACAAATTTTCGATAGAATTTTTACAAACAAGTTTTCTATAAAATTTTCGATAAAATTTTTACAAAAAATTTTCGATAAAATTTTACAACAAATTTTCGATAAAATTTTACAACAAATTTTCGATAAAATTTTACAGCAAATTTTGATAAAATTTTACCACAAATTTTCGATAAAATTTTCAACAAATTTTCGATGAAACTATACAACAAATTTTCGATAAAACTTGGTGCAAAAAATTACCGATAAAATTTTACTAAAAATTTTCGATAAAATTTTTACAAATAATTTTTGATAAATTTTAAAAAAAAATTTTTGATAAATTTTTAACAAAAACTTTTCGAAAAATTGTTTATAAAATAATTTCTATATCTTTATATTACATTTGTAATAATGAGGTTGAAAATCATAAAAGTAAAAAACCGAATGTATATTATTGTGATATTGGGAAACATAACAAATAATCGTGTAACCGTAGTTGTCTGCTTTTTTAATGGCTGTCAAAAATTTCCTAATAGACGCAGCTTGCTCAAAATTTGACACAAGTCCCGAGGAATTATCACACTGCCCACCACGTACTTTGCAAAATCTAATGCAGGAGCTCCTTACTAAGTTGTTAGACAAAATAATTATCGCCATGGATAAATTTAAATTTAATCAAATCATCACTATCCGTTCATTAAGCTGGGAAGCTTCGTTAGAGACAGGCAGTCAAAGTACGCAATTTCCGGTTTAAAGGTACTGAAATTTTCGGTTTAAAACTGGGATAGTTTAAACCTTTTTTTAGAAATTTTGATATTTTAAAAACTGGGATATTTTAAACAAAATTGTGCAACAGATGGCGCCAATTAATTAAAATTTGTATTTTTACTTTGTGTAACTACATTGTTAGAATTTTTACAAATTTTAAAATATTATCCAGGGATGGGTACCTTTATAAAGTAAATACATAAACCATAACTGAAGCACTATAAAAGTAAGAGTCTTACAATTGGTGTGGAATACTTTCAAAGCAAAATCGAGCAAAATATTGTCAGAACGCCCACGACGTGGCGGGCACAGCTAGTAATAAATAATACCAGTCGACAGTCTGAAATCACTAAAGTGAAGAGAAAAGGATGGTGCTAGCAGGTGACTTAATAAAATAAGGCTGCCATAAATTGCAACGCGCTGCCTATAATCATTGAGAACGAAAGGGGTCGGGTCTGCTTTCCAAATACTTTTCCTACTTTAATAGTAATAATCCTTTCCAAATTCTCAAACTTTATCATTAAAGTCACACAAATTTACAAATATTTGACCTCATTTATGGCTTCGTTTAATGAACGGAATTTAGTTTCGCTATTTATTTCTCTTTAATTCTGTCAAATAAAATTTTGGAGACTTTCAAAATTAGTAATGGCCATAAACACTTAACTATGCAACAACAAAAAACATTTAACAGCCACGATTTTTTTTCTTCACTTTTTGTAACACAAAAGAGAAGTGACTGTTTTTGTTTTTTGTTTGTATTTTTGTTTGAAGCTGAACAAACATGATTTTTTTATTTTAGTTTTAGTTTCAGTTGTTTTTGCATGTAATATAAGAAAATTGCAAAAGTGACACCCGCAAACGACCTTTGTGGCACGATTTATGATGCAACTTCTACACTTAAACTCACTCATACTCAGCATCTTAAATCAACAGC
Source organism: Phasia obesa (assembly GCA_949628195.1). Lineage (NCBI taxonomy): Eukaryota > Metazoa > Arthropoda > Insecta > Diptera > Tachinidae > Phasia > Phasia obesa. The sequence continues at coordinate 132,050,868 of OX451219.1, forward strand.
CCAACGACAAACCAACAGCGTCGTCACCAACTTCATTTTCGAATCTCAACAAAAAAAAAAAAAAACAAATCGAAACGATACGAAACGAAACTCCTAAAAGCAAATTATAATTTTGTTTTGTAGTTTTCTTCCTTTTTGCATTTGAAAGACAAATAAAAGAAAAATTGTTAGAAAATTAAATTTAACACAAGACTTGTCGTCGCACTACACAGACTCTACTCGTATGTTACGGGTACGAAAAGGTAAATCTGCCTCACTGTTGGGCTGCCAATAGAAGACAGATTCGTTACGGCAGACAAACTCAGGCCAACATTTAATTTATTGTATCAAATGGTTGAACTGGGTGAAATATTTGGAGCTGCATAAGCCGTTGCGACAAGATATATTGGCCAAGATAGTTTGTGTTGAGCGTGTTTAGGCAGGCCAAGTTAAAGCTAAATCATTTATATGCTTAAGCTTAAGCAACAGCAACAGCAAAAGCAATGCTAACTTGCAACACATCAGGCGTGTGCCGTTTAAGTCTATTTTTTATTTATTTATTTATTTAATGGTGTGACTGTCTCTGCATGAAATGCACATACTGCAGAGTAGTTTGTGTTCGTATGGGTAACTCCCAGTTATTTTAGACCGACCTGTGATCGTTGTGCTCATGCACGTGGGTCAAAGTGTTGCCACTTCTAATTGTTTACACTCAAATGCTTTTTCTCAACATACAATCAATTTTTTCTCCCTAATCGTTGTTGTTGTTTTTGTTTCTATGACAAAATCGACTGCAACAAAATATAAAAAATGGCTTAACAAAATGCCAATTTATTTTGAAATAAAAGTCGTGAGCAAAATTCTAGCATAAGTAAATTCGAATTACAACTAGAAATCAGCTTAAAATTTAATTTTTTTATATTTGGACCAGCGCTCGAGGGGTGACCCCTTTCCATGCATGCATTGTGCTGGAAATTTGGTTATAGGATGGAGGATGGACATTTGACTTGAATTTTCCCATAATTAAATTGACAGAAAATTCCTTGAAAGGAAGATGACTCCACATAAGAACTGTTCGCCCAAAAAAACGAATCTATACATTGAAGACTTTGGCTTCCCATAAAATACACCCAATCATTGGCAAATTATGTTTGCTGTTCCAACCAAAGTGTTAAGCCAGTCTATTTTTCTCTCTCTCTCTCTCTCTCTATCTCTTAAACTCACTTGAGTCAGATAAAGAGAAGAAAGCGGAGAAACATTAAGAAAAAAATTTAATTTTTATTGAAATTTTTTGTTGGAAATTTTTATAGAATATTTTCACCAGAAATTTTAAATAGAAGAATTTTATGGGATATTTTTAAAGAAAAAAATTTTTATAGGATATTTTTAAGAAATTTTTTATAGGTAGTTTTTATAATAAATTTTAAAAAAATGTATAGGAAATTTTTTTTAAGAAAACGGAAACCGGAAATTAATATAGAACACTTTTATAAAAAAAATTTTTACCGGAAATTATTATCAAAATTTTTTCCTGGAAATTTTTATAGAAAATTTAAAAAGTTAAATTTTTTACCGAAAATTTTTATTGAAAATTTTTACCAGAAATTTTTATTGAATATTTTTACCGGTAATTTTTAATAGAAAATTTGATAGAAGTTTTTGTATAAAAAATGTTATAGTTAATTTTTAACAGAAAAATTTTAACGGAAATTTTTAATAGATATTTTTATAGGAAATTTTTATAGAAAATTTCTAATAGAAAATTTTTAATAGAAATTTTTTCCGGAAATTTTTAATACAAAATTTTACCGCAACTTTTGAATAGATAATATTTCAGAAATATTTATAGGAAATTTTTAATAGAAATTTTTAATAGCAATTTTTAATAGAAATTTTTATAGGAAATTTTTATAGGAAATATTTATAGGAAATTTTTATAGGAAATTTTTATAGGAAATTTTTATAGGAAATTTTTATAGGAAATTTTTATAGGAACATTTTATAGGAAATGTTTAATAAAAAATTTTTATAGGAAATTTTTTAACAGAATATTTTTATAGGAAATTTTTTAACAGAAAATTTTTATAGGAATTTTTTAATAGAAAAATTTTATAGGAAATTTTTTTAATCAAAAATTTTTATCGGAAATTTTTAATAAAATATTTTTATAGGAAATTTTAAATAAGAAACTTTTTTAAGTAAGTGGAGATAGGAAACTTTAAATATAAAATTTTTATAGAAAATTTTTACCGGAAATTTCTAAAAAAAATTTTTATTAAACCAGAAAATTTTTTCCGGAAATTTTTAATAGATATTTTTCAAGGAAAAAGAAATGGAAATTTTGAATAGAAAATTTTTCCGGAAATTTTTAATAAACATTTCTATGAAATATTTAATAGAAATTTTTATAGGAAATTTTCAATAGAACATTTTTATAGGAAATTTTTAATAAAATATTTTTATAAGAAATTAAAAAAAAAATTGAAGAAACTGGAGAGAGGTTTATAAAAAAATTAAATTTTTATAGACAATTTTTAATTGCAAATTTTTACGGGAAATTTTTATAGGAATTTTTATAAAATAAATATTTTTACCAGAAACTTTATCGAAAATATTTACCGGAAATTTTCAACAGAAAAATTTTATAGGAAACTTTTATAAAAAAATGTTTACCGGGTTTTTTGGTGAAAATTTTTATAAGAAATTTTTATAAAAAATTTACCGGAAATTTTTATAAAAAAAAATACCGAAAATTTTTATTGAAAAATTTTACCGGAAATTTTTATCGATAATTTTTACCAACTTTTTTTTAGAAAATATTTTGCATATCAAAAAAAGTGTGTCTCAGTTATCAAATTATTCTTTTTTCAGGGTTGCCAAAATTTTACGTCAAAAATGGTTGCAAATTCATATCTTTCTTTTATTTTGAGGAGACACCTATTATAATGAAATAATTAAATCTTTGTATGAATCGGAGAATCTCGTGAGGTAGCCACTAAGTCAATTAGTTGCCTAATTAAAATTGTTCTTCCGATCAAGCATTTCGAATCGGTTGTCTAGACAAGAGCATCACAACATCAGCAAGAGTCTGGGTAATGAACAATATTTTTGTTGAAAAATCTAAAAGTTTTATGGCTTCTATTTTTTGCAACTCTTCTGTAAGTTTTTCAAACGAAAATTTCTTAGCAATTGATACACAAAAACTATATTTTATGTCGTCGTTTCAATACCTAATTAGGTTAAGTTGAGATTTATTTATTTAAAACCAATCTGCGAATGAAAATTGAAAGGAAAATCTGGTGAAAAAACAAAAAAGAAACAACCAAGCCTTAATTGAAAATTGTCCTTTTTTTAAAAACCCTCTTTCCCCCCAAACCCTCTTTCCCCCTCCCCCCCCCCCCTAAAAAAAAGACAGACAATTTTCTTCAATTGAAATGACAAAAACACACCCACCCACAAAGTGTTTAACCTCTTTTTGGTGGCAACAAAATAAATCATTTCGATAGTCGTACACCAAACAACAACAATAAATGAAAATAAACTTTAATTTCAATTGACCATTGTTTTCCAACTCGCAGAGACTATTGTTTCGTTTCATTATAATTTTTATTTTAATTTTCATAAAAGTATTTCATTTCAATTGGCTGCTGATGTAATATTCCACATGCCTTCCTTCGTTTGGCTTGCCTCTCCTAAATTACGGCCACTTTTAAAAGATCAACAATTTTAACTTGATATTTTAACAAAAAGGAACGACGAAAACTATAAAAATTAAATTTGTAAAATAAGCTCTTGGAAATAATACAAACGTCAAGTTAATGTTTAAAACTGTCAGTTAAACAAATTACACAAATTATCGGCGGTAATATTAGATGATGTTTATCCAGCTACAAAAGTATTTGCAAAACTTTTTGACAAAAACAAAAAAAGATCTGAAATCAAAAGTGTAACTCACTCTCTTAGTCGCTCACTCACTCACCTATTGTATTGATAACAACAAATTGTTACAGAATTTTTTAAAAACTACAGCTTAAAGTTCTTATTTTGCAATCAACAGTTTTTTTTTTTTTGTTTCTGAATGACTTTAATTTTTGAAAATTATCCGAAGAAATAATGTTAAAGCAACACTTTAACACACAGATGAACTTTAACTTTAAGTCAGAGGTCACTTATCTTAGTCTGCCTTGACTCCAAGTGGCTGTTGAAGCTGCTAATGAGTGCTTAGATAGGGGACTGCCATTCTATAGACAACCTCATGCATTCCTTAATTCTTGCACAATGCCACTCAACACAATGCGTTCGTTACATTTGTCTTTGCGTTCTCTTGCATTACAAACAACAACAAAAATACATTTTGTAATAAAATATTAAATAAAGTTTATTTATACAGGGTGTTTAATCGCAAAGGTGTAAAAATTTGGAATAAGTTAATATACAGCAATATAATTTGGAACCGAAAAGACAAAAGGATATTATTAATGTAGGGGGAATCGAATCGAAGCAGGCTGCTTCCTTAATGGGTTCCTTCCGCCCTCAACAATTAGAAACGTTAGTCAGGGGCTTTGATGCTAACTTGCACAATATGATAAACACGGCAACACAGCCCATAACTACAGAGGACAAATTTTGTTGGAATTTGTAGAACAATGCGATTTGCTGGTACTAAACAGGGGGAACGCCTTGGCGAACGATTTACAGGCTCTACATCTACAGGTGTTCATAAACCGGTCTATGCGAATAATAATGAGGTTTTTTTGGCCGAATGTAATCTCAAATACGGAATTGTAGACAAGAACAGCGGAGATTTCCATCCGCGTACAACTAGCGGAGAGGAAATGGAAGTGGATTGGCCATATCCTAAGGAGACCAAACGACGACGTAGCAAAAATGGCAATATCGTGGAATCCTCAAGGTAGCAGGAGAACGGGCAGACCTGCTAATACATGGAGGAGACAAATAGAAGCAGAAGGAGGCTTAGTGGGAGCAACTTGGCCGGAAGTGATGCTGAAGCCACACGATAGATTGAACTGGAGGAACTTTGCTGTGGCCCTTTGTTCCACACTGGAACCATAGGAATAAATAAATATACATAAACAGGGAGTAGAACCCACCTTTGTTGATTCACAGAGGGATAAGGGTATCGATGTCACCCTGTGAATGTGTCAATATGCTAGACAGGGTTAAGAACTGGAAGGTTGCGAACAGACTAACCATGTCTGTCCACAGAGCTATACGGGTAATCGACCGCACTATGGAGCTTTTAAACTCCTCGGTTAAGCTAGCTATCGAATATACTTGACAGTGGTGGATGAGAAAGATTCGACAACCTGGTGAAACGGAGAACTTGAATCCCTGAAAAGGGACGCAAGGAAAGCCTTTAAACGGTACATGAGGAAGAGAGATTGAAACTCATGGGACGATTGTAAAAATAAGAAAAAAGAGCTAAAGAGAACGATACGTCTTCGGAAACGGTTTACGTTGAGGGATTTCTGCTATAATATGAGGAATACATCTGAAGTATGCAGAATACAGAAATTAGTATCTAAAGATCCTGTCTTCAAGTTTGGAGTCATTCACAAGAGCAATGGTCAAATGATTGAGACAGTGGATGAGACATTATAGACGCTTATGGATGTCCATTTGCCAGGAAGCTTCAGTTCTAATGACTCTTGAGCTCCTGTTAGAAGGGGGCTAGTAAGAAATTAGGCTGAAGGGCCTGCCCATACATAGTAGCCTCCCTCCACCTTTTCACGTTAAATGTTTTCGCCCATTGTAAGACCTTCGCTCGAATTAAGCCATTTCCCAGTTCTACTTTGGTCCACAGAAATTCACAGAAGATCGTTCTTTTGCTAATTGGTCTGTTGCTTTATTCCCAGCTGTGCCCATGTGTCCTTTAAGCCTATCAGATGTGCCTATTTAAGGCACATCTGTTAAGGATAGTTTTAGCCCATTAATACCATCCCTGATACTTGCATGTGACCTGAAACTGGATGATAAGAACCTTCGAGGACCAATCATAGTCCAAACGACTGGTACAACGAGATCAAGTGGTACACGCTAAGTATCTGTACCCAGTTATGGAGCAAGTCCTTCCTTGGTGGCTGTGGTTTTGACTTAAATCGCAGAAAAGATAATTTAATAAAAGTAACCAATAGTGTGTCAAAAGTTAAGAGTTATGAGCATGGTCCTTCGACCCATGTTCTAAAATTGCTAGTTGCTAGTATCGCTATGTGGATCAAGGACGTTGGAAGACGCATCATATGTATCCAGTGATAAGACCATCATCAGGTTAAGGCCAACACGGTCACGTATTAACCTTAATCTTTATCAATTGGCCGATTGGTAGTGTGCTAGTCTATCAGTCTAGAGGTTGTGGGTTCGATTCCAGCCAAAGACTCTATGTATTTTCTGCAGACAAGCCAAGAACTTCGCAGGTAGTGTTGTCTTTTAAAATAAAAATTTGGCAACGATTTTACATAACCTTTAGAGAAAATAATTTAAAAGGCCAGAGTTTCCAGATGTGGCTACTGTATGATACTTTAATCCCTGTTGAAAAATGACACTTTTAAAAAAACACCCTTTAAAGAAACTTTGTTGCAAATACTGATCTTGTTATCGACCATTTAACATCACAAAAAAAATAAACAAACAAAAAAAAGGTGTGAAATATTTCTTAATATCAGAGCACTTTAACGAATCTGTGCAACTGTTAAATGATGTTAAGAATTTTTCTAAATGATTAGGTAGGAAAATAAAAATAAATGCACGAAAAAACAAATAAGGCTAAGGAAACATAAAGGAAAATTATTATTAATTTCAAAAATTTTATATGTGAGCCGTTCTTATTTCTATTCAGAAATAGGCAAGTAACCGGAAAACCCAAAATTGTTCAGAATATCAAAATATAAATAATTTTTAAAAAATTACTAAAACAAACAAGATGGAGAAATTGGGAAATTTTAAAAATCAATAAAAAATCTAAATTTTATTAACAAAAATTCACTAAAAAAAATCGAAATTTCACCGATAAATTGTTAAATCACCAAAAAATCAATAATTCTAAAATTTCAAAACAGTATAGAAAATTCATCAAAAAATCTAATTGTTGTGAAAACGTGGATATTCCCAATAAAAACTGAAATTTCGTTCCTAAATTATAAAAATTTATCGAGTTTTTAAAAAAAGTTCTACAAAAATTTTAAATTCACTAAAAAATCAAAAAATCGCACAAAATCAAAATTTCACAGAAATTGAGCAATTCAAAAAATATAATTTTTAATAAAAAGAACACAAAGATCGAAATTTCATCGATAAAATCTAAAATCACCAAAAAATCAAAAATTCCACAATTTTAAAAAAAGAATCAAAAATTCACCAAAAAAATCTAAATGAGACGAAAACATCTGAGATATTGACATTAAATTTAAATTTCACCAAAAACTTAAAATTTCGACTATAATTTCAAAATTCGAAAATATCGTGAGCTTTTAAAAAAATTCACCAAAAATTCAAAATTCACTAAAAAATCAAGAACTCACAAAAAACCCAACAAATTTCACATTAAATTGAGAAATAAAATAATCTAAATTTTACTTACAAAAATCACAAAAAATCGAAATTTCACCCATAAATTGTAAAATTACCAAAAAATTTAATATTCTAAAATTTTCAAAAAAGAATCGAAAATTCATTAAAAAATCTAAATTTTGCGAAATTCATATTCACAATTCATATTCATAATAAAAACTGAAATTTCACCAAAAATGTAATAATTCTCCTTTAGTTACAAAATTCGAAAATTTATCGAGCTTTCAAAAAAAAGTTACCCAAAAATTTCAATTCACCAAAAAATCAAAAACTCACAAGAAAACAAAAAATTTCACATTAAATTGAAAAATTAAAAAAATTGAAATTACACCGATAAATTGTAAACTCACTAAAAAATTTAAAATTCTAAAATTTTTAAAACAGAATTAAAATTACAAAAGAAATATCTAAAATTTTCAAAAAAGAATCGGAAATTCACCATAAAATCGAAATGGTACGAAATTTTCCAAAATTCGAAAATTTATTGAGTATTCAAAAAAGTTCACCAAAAATTCTAAATTCACTAAGAAAAATCAAAAAAAAAACTCATAAAAAATGAACGTTTCACAAATAAATTAAAAAATCGAAAAAAAATTAAATTCAATAATTTATTGAAAGGAAATAAAAAAAATCACCAAAAAAGAATGCTAGACGATCGCATTTTTTGGTTATACTATTTAGTTTTTTTCTCTTTTTAATTACCTAATTATGTATTTTAATACTTTTAGACCAAAGTGGAACTTTTTTTTAAGTTTTATGTTCAAAATCACAATTTATCGACGAAATTTGCCTAGGATTAGTTCACATAAAGCTGTGTGAATTTGTTTAAATTCGGCAGATTCGACTTGATCATGATATTAGAAATACAATTTGGTGAAATATAATTTTAAAATATTAATAAATAGCAACGTATATCGGAAGGCTTGAACAAATATTTTCTCTATAAACAAAAAATTTAATTTATTAATCAACGCTTTACCAAACGATATTTCAAAAACAACATTGCCAACTACTTAGCAAAGATAACCACCTGTTTGCCGCTTAATCCAAGACAACATCCTATTATCTAAAACCAAATTCTTAAATCATTATCTCAAAAATTCAATAATATACACAGTTGCCAGATGTGAATTTTATTTAATTTGACCGATTTTAGAAGCAAACAATTACCTATTGAAAATATTAAAAAGTTTTGCTTTAAAAATGAATATTTTTATAAAGTACCTTGTACTGCCCGTTAATTTTCAGGGAATCAAATGTATAGAAATTTACATAATGATTTAATTATATTTAAATATAAACCATTTGTTATTATGATTTAATATATCGCTCCTTTATTGCAACGTAGTCATATCTCAAAAAAAAACAAACTTAGCAAAACGCAATTTAAGTTTTAAAAGTGTAAACACTGCTATCTCATTGGGTAATATATATTCGCTATAATATCGGTTCAGATTGAGATATAAGGCAACCATTTTCTTTACATATAAAAAATCTATCAAGGAATTATTTTGCTTAAGTAACTTCAAATTTTTGATTTTTCGATATACGTTGCAATAAAGTATTTAAAATATAACTTTACAAATTAACTTCTTTAAGTTTTAAATATTCAAATGTAGATTTTATGCACGCCAATTGCTTTAAAATTTATGTTATTCAAAATTTAATTCTTTAACGGGTACAAATTAGTCTTTCTAAAACAATAGATTATATAAGGCACCCGACTAGTGTCAATGCCTTGAATTCACTTAAATGTACACATTTTACGATAAGTTTTGCAACAAATGTTTAAAAATATTATATTAAATTAAAAAAAAAAAACTTGGAGTGTATAACGTTTACAGCCTGATACTCTGTTCAGATTTTCATGCGGAATGCTGTCAAATTACATACATAAAAAATTTCTGTGAAAAGGTAATGAAAAAATGTTGCAGAAGTTGTACTATGTTTTTGCTGTGGAAAAACATTGAAATGTTTCTGGCAACATTTTATCAAAGCTGTGAAATAAAGCAAAGGGGTATTATTTCATGTGGAATTTTTCAGACAACATCTAGGCTTAACATAAAAAATTTCTATGAAAAAATGTTGCAGAATTAGTACTCTGTTTTTATTGTGGAAAAACATTGAAATGTTTCTGGCAACATTTTACCAAAGCTGTGAAATAAAGCAAATGTATATTATTTCATGTGGAATTTTTGTAAATACATATTATTGTGGAAAATTTAGTAAAACAATGTGGTATATTTAAAAGCAATAATATCGTAAAATTCTTCTAAATTTCGAGATAGACACCACATTTTAAATGTCAAAGTTTTCTTGTGAAATAATAAATGTGGCTCAACATTTTTCACAAATTCGAACAGAGTACTAGGCTTAAGTTATGGTTACTCAGTATTGCAGAACTGTGTTTTTCTATAGCTTAATTTTTATATTCAAAAAATCTATGCTTCATGCAAGTTGCAGTAATTACCCTTTTATTAGCTCTAAGATTTTATAGGCTTAATTTCGATGATGCAGTCTTTAAGAATTTGAATATCTTCGCCGACAAATCGAAACTTAACATATTTGAATCAGATAACAAGTCGTATTTGTGGTGGAAGTCAAATACCGAGGTGAATAAAGAAAATTTGAATGCAAATGTGTAGCATGTAAAAGCAGTGTCATAGTTTAAGCGTATATAATAGATGCCTATAAGTTATATATACATATATTGCATACATATATACGTAGTATATTGATATACATATATGTACATATGCATAGAAACTAAATTACGAAAACATATGAATTTCCCTAGTGCTATTTTGTTTATTTGCATACATACTTGCAAGCTGTACGTAAGAAAAATGGTTTCGATTCTTCGTGTCCTTTATGTAAAACTTTGTTTCCTAGTATTGTTACTAATCGAAAAACAAATCATGATCGAGCATACACAGGCATGCATACTTTCTTACATACACACACACACGTGTATGTAAAATAAGTAGGTAATGTCTGCGTAAGTATTGTTTTGAAAGGTTATTTTTTAATAAATGTATGTATGTTGTTTCTGCATGTCCAATTTTATAGTAATATTTTGTTATTGAGCATGCACAATCACGATCAGTTACCTTAATATTTCCTCTTGATTCATTATTGTATAGCTGCCAACGTCATTGATAATATAAATTAGTATGATTCTAAAATAAAATATTCACTTTCACAATAAATTTTGTTGCTGTTGAACCAGAATTTCCTTTTATTTTATTTTTTTGTTGGTAGTAGAACCTCCAAGTCCCGCTCAGCTACCCGAGTTTGAAATCAATCTGACCGTATCATCAATCCTTTACCGTGAGATATCACCTAACCTATCGTGGAGTCGTTTTCCTCGTTAACGGATAATTTGACTTTAAAATTTTGCCAATGATAGCTAATGTGCTCCACAAAAACCATCATCTCAATGCACATCTTGCAAAAATATGCCTGTCACAATCTCTAATGTATCAAACCACACAAGCACCATCAATCAAACCAATCAAAAGTTTTAAAACTTTTCAACCACGTGAAATTCTTCATTAAATATTTCACTTTTCTGCTCACGCTCTGATAAATGTAGGTCCGTCCTTACAATGTTTAATCTATTGTATCTACCTCTACAGAACTGACCAGTTATATCTGAAATAAAAATCGTAGGAGAATTATTATGGGTATCTTTTAAACCAGCACTTTTGACGATTGTTTGCAGATTTCATCTGGCAACTTTGCAACATTGCTGTTAACTCAGTACATTTAGGCGATTTTTAAAATTTTCGACGCCAATATATACTTTGGCTCTGCCAAGGTGAATTAATACTAGGTGATTGCACGGGCGAATTCAGCCATTTTTGCCTAATTTGCAGTTGTCAAATTCCATATACCTAAAAATGTTTATAGTTACATATTTTTATATGAAGTTTGACTTTTCGCTTGGCTTTTGGCTTTTACTTGATAGAAAAAAATAGTATTTAAAAAATCAAGGTTTTGCGTTTTTAATACTTAAAATATATAGGCTTCCCAACTATACAACTTCCGGTATGAAAAATTAATTGGCCATTTTGAAAAATGTTTGTGATTTCAATGAACTTTTTTAAGGTAAATCGTATAATTTTCTTGTAGGTCCTTATTCAAATATACCTATTTATTTGTAAGGTATAAAACAAAATTTAATACTTTTTTTTTGTTTTTGTTTTATTTTTATTAATTTTGAAATAAAACCATTATTTTTAATAAAAAAAATTTATTAATTTAATTACCACGTATTAAGAATTTAAATTTAAAACAGATTCTAGTGCTTTTTTTTCGAAAAATATGCGTTTTTTCCTGGATTTAGTTTTTTTTTTTTTGACAAGAGTTGACAACTCTACTGATAATAGCTACGTTAAAAAGTATCTGTGAGTTTAAACAAAATATCTTTTAATTCCATATAAGAGTTATAAAAGTATCTGATGGATTTAAATTCTCTCTCTCTCACTATATCTCTCTCTCTCTCTCTCTCTCTCCCATTCTCTCTCCCCCTCTTTATATTTGTATCTTTTTAAGGGCCATTTTTACTTCATGTAAACAAACATTGAACAAAAACTTCAGGCCGTATTATAGTTGTTGTATACTACAGCAACAACATATGCCACAATCCCAGAGCCATAGCCAAACTGTGGGCATATGGATTTCTTTAGCGAACAACTGGTTTTCATACGAGTAACAACTAACGAACGGTTAAGACGCTTGATGCAAATAGAAGCGCCGTAAAAATCATTTATTTATTGTTATTATACTTTGGTTTTGTGGTCTTTATTATAAAATTTTACAAAGAAAAAATTACTTACAAAGCAGAAAGTACCTATAACTAAGTTGCAAAATAAATAAATGAGAAAAATAAAAAAAAATAATTTCCTTAATTTTAAAATGCTGACTTAAACAATTGTGAAATTCATAAATGTTAATTAAATGTCTGTGTTTGAGCTGAGTGTTTATTTAAAAATAGACACAACATTGTGGTAACACTAGCAACAACAAAAACAAAAAGTTTTTTAAAAAAAATTTAAGTCGTGTGTTGAAACAATTTTGCATGTCAGTTGATAATTTTAATTAAAAAAAAAACAAGTGGAAGTAACCATGGTTGTCAATGTAATGTCGTTTAAAACCTTTCAAAGCCTTTATTAAATTAAAAAAAAGTGAAATGTGTATAAATTTAAAGCTCTTAATTTAAATTATTTGCAATTAATTGATTAAAAAAACATAATTTTTATTAAACTCGGCTTGCTTTTTGTTTAAATTTCAAAAATAACAAATGAAAATTAAAATGAAAATGAAAACAACTTAAACTAAAAAAGGCGGAATTTCTTTCATTTCAAAACACAACCAAAAAAAAAAAGAAAAATCATCCTTAAACATTTACAAAAAAAACAAGTTGGCAACATTTAATTGCATTTAAAGCAGGGAAATTACAATAATATTTATTTATTACAAAAAAAGAAGAGGAATCAGCAGCAGCATCTTCACAAAAACAACAACCAAACATTAAAAAACAACAGTAAGAACAATAACAACAACAACAACAGCTAAAACAGCAATGTTCGTTTTCTGTTTTCTTTGCCAATAAAGTGAAATTATTGTTGATTTCTTTAAACGGTCCAAAACTTGTTTTCCCCTTCATCTCATCTTCATGTTTATTTTTTCATTTTACCTTCTTGTTATTGTTGCTTAAAATTTAACTATTCCAATAACAACAACAATTATTATTATTATTTTTACTAAGTGAAAAACAAAACACAACAAAAGAACTGCAATAACAATAACAAAACTGCTATTAACAGTAATTGATTGTGTACAGTGCGTTTAAGAGTCGTGTTCGTGTGCGTGCATTTGTGTGTGGATTTTTCTGTCAAGTTGGATTACTCCATAGTGGATACCGTACATCAATTAAAAATGGTGTTCGGTGGGAAATTTCGTATCAGAAGGTAAATGAATAAAAGAAAAAAACATTGAAAGCAATAAATTGAAGAATATTTGAAATAAATCACAGAAAACAATGCAATCAGTGATTGAAAGGTATTGTTTCTAGAACAGGGGGCATACGTACGTATTTTGATTCGAAAGAAAACATTTTCCAAACACAATAGAAATTTGAATGATTTTTATTTTGAATCGAAATACCCAGTAAACCCTTAACATTACACAGTGACACATAAAAGAATTGCTTTTTATACCCTTCACTACAGGTTGAAAGGTATACATACATACTATGTATGTATGTACCTATATATGTATGTATGTATGTAAGTTTGTCATTCCGTGTGTAATTTCTACAATATTCATTTCTGACCCCATAAAGTATATACATACATATACATACCTATATTCTATTTATATTCCTTATAAATAGAGAAGCTCTTTAAGCGATGTCCGTCTATCCGTGTTGGTGTTGAAATGTCATTTGCCAAGGCACCACTGGAGTTACAGAAAATTTAAGCCTACCAATCTGTCAGGCATCCCATTGGAGGCTGCGGGTATAACTCCACGCCCACCTATATTTTTTTCAAGGAGTTATCTATGAGAATATTTTTAAGGGTTTTTTTTGCTGTAGTCTAACCATGCTAAAACAATATAGATTGCAGGAAGGTCCTAATTAAAAAAAAAAAATTTACAAAATAAACATTTGCAAAAAATTTTCAAAGAAAAGTTTTACTAAAAAAACCATTTACAAAAAATTAAAAAAAAAAGTTTTACTAAAAATTTTCAAAAACATTAATAAAAGATTTAAAAAAAATGTTTACAAAAATTAAAAAAAATGTATTTCAAAGAAACATAAGAGGGTAACATAATAATATCTAGCATTACTTTGGTGAAGGGTATATAAGATAGGGCATGGTCGAATATAGCACTCTCACTTGTTATAAAAAACATTTTCATTTTTATCAACAAAAATTAGGTATTTCATATCAAACCTTGTTACAACAAAAAACAATTTAAATAGAAATTATTTTTGTCAAGGATCATTTCTTAACCAGTTCCTGACTTTATACTTACATATATATGTATGTATGTATGTATGTATGTATGTATGTATGTATGTATGTATGTATGTATGTATGTATGCATGCATGTATGTATGTATGTATTTAAATAAAAGAAAGCCTATGTGAGATATCACCGACATTTGTTATTCGTTTGTAAGTCATTATAAATTGAATATCACATAGTGCATGTGTTCGCCGCTATGTGTCCGCTCGCTAGTTGAAGCGAATATACAACCCCATACCATAATATAACAGCGTTCATGTTTTACCAAAGGCTACAGTTTTTAGTTTGCAGCTTCTGATACTTCTTGCAGCAAACTGTTTTGTTAACCATCGCATCCGAGTAAGTTGGATATATGTACTCGTATGTATGTATGGCGACGAAAATACATATGTACATAGTATTTTCGTCGCCAAAGATGCTGTCTTAATACATCATTAGTGCTAAAATAACTTCACACAACCTGTGAATTTTAAAACGCAAATCATGCATTTGGCATAATCTTGTTTCTATCATTCATGATTAAAATATCCTTCAGTACCATTACTATAAGGTGCATCTAACAAAATCATAATTTTCTAATTGAAATGTCTATTCACTATCACCAATTAATCTAAACCCCACTTTTCTCTAAAAAAAATAAACAAAAATTAGGCAGATAGAGTTTGAAACATTGTATTAACCAAGTACATTTATATTGTTAAAATTTGTAATGATTTCATTCATTTAAGTTACTTATAAGATGTAAAAACTAAAACAAAAATTTACACTATACATTAGGTTTTGTTAGTACATGTTGGAATCATTTTCATAGGGGTAGAATTTTAATAAGGGTGAACATAAGAACTGTAGAGAAAATAAAATAAATTAATTCCTAGTATCCCCCTCAAAGCAGGGGAATAAAATTCTGCGTAATAAATTAATTTTCTATGTCAAGTGAATTTAAGTTCTAAAGAAAAACAATAGTTTTACGACTAACGTCCCTTAAAAAATGACGACAATTGTTAAAGAAGATACCGATAAATAAATAAATTAAACAAGTTACATATGTACATATACATATATGTATATATTTTAAAAAATAAAATAAAAAAGAAGAAGACAAATCACGACATTTCAAGTACATACATATTTCAAAATTGTATACGTACTTTTATGGCAGCTAGTGATAGTCTATAGGTATAATAAATAGTCTATAGGTATAATACAAAATAATCGAATAATAATTAATACTAATTGTTCGATTAATCGAGTAATAATTATTCGATTAATCGAGTAATAATTATTCGATTAATCGAGTAATAAATATTCGATTAATCGGGATATATATTAGTAACTGGTTTTGCTTCTTGAAAAGATCACGACATTTTAAAATTTTAGTTTAAAGTGTTTCAAAATTGTATGTGTACATATGTATTTACATATGTTAACAATAGCCATCATTTCCCCGGATTCTTAATGTTGTTAAATATAGACTAAAAGTTTTATGTTGGTTTTACTGAAGCTAGTAGTAGTATGATAGCCTATAGATATAGAAATAAAAAAAATATTCAACTAATAATTATTCGATGAATCGAGTAATAATTATTCGATTAATCGGGATATATATTCGAAACTGGTTTTGCTTTTTGAAAAGATCACGACATTTTAAAATTTTAGTTTCAAGTGTTTCAAAATTGTATACGATATACTCGTATGAATGTTAACAACCGCCATCTTTCCCCCGGATTCTTAATGTTGTTGAAGAGAGATTAAAAGTTTTTTGTTGGGTTTACTAAAGCTAGTGCCACTATAAAAGTATATAGAAAAAATCGGCGAGAGAGCCGAATATTTTTTTGCAAAATACGGTTCAACATTTTAATAAAAAAGCGAACGTTTGAGATGGACATTTTTTCGATAATATATTTCATTATTAATTCCAATAAGTGCTACTTAACATTGGTACATATTATTAAAACCGAGTATGTCAACACAGAAAGTGTTTTTAAGCCAATACCTTACCTCATCCGCCCTTTATTTAATTTTTCATAGGACTTATTTTGTTGGGTGTTACTATGATTTGGGATTATGGGGATTATGGGATTATGTCCAAAAACCCTTACTTTTTTACAGCCGCCTTAAAGTATGCTTTAGTTATGGTTATGTATTTACTTTATAAAACAGCGCCATCTGTTAGTGGTTAGTGCTTCAATTATGGTTTATGTATTTACTTTACTACTAAAATAACTGAGTACTTTCACTGCTTTTTCTCCACTTTCTCTTGGAAATAAGATATTTTTGCGGAAAAAGTATCCTATATTGAAATCAGGATGCTAAGGTACCTCCTCACAAAATATTGTTAAAAGCCATGCAGTAGTTTTGACGTGATGCGAATGCAAAAGAAAAGCAGACAGACAGACGGAAATGAGTTACTATTTTATTATATGTCTAGATATAGATTTGGTTGATATTTCCCTTTTTGGCTTCTTTCAGTTTTGTTGGAATTTACATATTTCATTGGAAGTTATTTCATTGGCAGTTATTTCTCAGTGTCGTAACTAATATGTACCTCTTCAAACACGGCCTAAAAATAATCCACAACCAGTGGATTTAAGTGGATTAAGAAAACTGGAAAAACTAATAACTTTAGTTTGAGGCTTGGGGTTCAATGTCCGCTAACCATACCCACCGCCATGAAGCTTTATGTAAATATTTATTTATTTGATAAAAAATATTTTCATATGATTTATTTGACACTCAATTTGCTATTAAGGGTTTTTTGTTGTTGTTTTTCAAGAACCAGGGATTTTTATTGAAATATGATGAGATGATCGTACGAGTAAGATAGAAGTATGTGTTGTACTCGTATTATCATTTAATTGATAATAATATTCCTTTTTTCGTTTCTTTGGAACGGCTTTGTTTGATAATTTCTTTTTTTTCAAGATTAAGGAAGTCAATAATTATTTAAATTGTATAATTTATAACACAATATGAAGCGTCAATATTAAACAAATAACAACAAAAAATACAATATATAATAACAACGTAGTAAAAATAATTAATATGCACACAAAAAAAATTAAATTTTATTATTAAAAACATTAAAATGAAAAACAAAAAACAAAAAAAAAACCGAAAAAAGAAATACGGACTGATAAAGACAGACTTTATACTTTCAGCAACAATAACAACAAAAAAAGTGCATTGTTAAGAAAATTTAATGATTTTTCATTTTTGTTAAATGACAATAAACATACCGTAATCAATCCATTCTAGAAGCTACTAAATATGGTATAAAGTCACAGAGACAGACTGACTGACAGACAGACAGATAGTGTGCTTGAATTTTGTGATATAATTACTCGTATTCATGTTACTAATTTAAATAATATTATGGTTTTGTATTAGAAAATTGAGTTGACAAACAAGTTGTGTTCATATTTAAGGCTTAAGTTTATTTTATTTTAAAAGATTAAAGCTTAATTGGCAAGATCAAACGTGTTTTTGTTTTTATTTTTTTTTTTCAAATATCCTTCAAAACAAAATGAAAGTAAATTTTAAGATGGATGTTGCGACACATTTTCTAACAAGAACCTTCGGTTACAAAATATACTGTGGAATACTTTTGCTTATGCGACATAAATAACTGTTCGTTTAAAATCCGGATGGATAAAGCTTTTGCAAAAGGTAGAAGTTATGAGCTAAACAAAGCTTGTCACAGAATGAACACAAGATTTAAAATAAATAGAAAACACATTTACTTTACATTATTAATGGAATATGTAGCTCACCGGGCAAATTAACTGATAGACTGAAACAAAGCGCTACTGTTTACGGCCCTTATTCAATCCCCTCGGTTTTCTAGAAGGGAATTTAAAAGAGAGGTCGACTGGTAATAAGTATAGTTTTTTTGAGTGCCTGCTTTGTGGCCTTAACCTGATTGTCCGTTGTCTTACCACTGGGTGAATACGGTGCATCTTACAAGGCCGCTCTTGTTGCGCTTAGCGACACAACAAGTATCAATTTTAAGCCATGGCTGACAAGACCATGCTCACACTCCTTCTTTAGGTGTTGACCTCCGATGGAGCGCAACAGCACACCGAATTAAATCGACCGTCCAAAGATTTAGGTTAAACAGACAGCCCTCCCCGTTTCTGCTCGATAGGCCTCACCGATAAGCGTTCATAGGGATTGAGAAAGTCCCCGTGGGGCTACCGGTTCCCATAGTATGACTCGTTTATACACTGGTTAAGCCTCGAAGGCTCTTATCATTCAGTCTCAGGCCCTTTGCAAGCCTCGGGGACTGGTGCCCTCCATATACCCCGGAAGTATTGTTATCAGGCTGTTAAAAGCCAACAAAACAATAAGCTGTTGTCATACCTTTCGGTGAAGACCGTCGTCACTGGCTGTTGTTTTGGTAGGTTTGGCGAGTGCTTATAAGGAAATAATTTTCAAGCCGCGTTTAAAATAGTGCTATTTTCTTAAGGAGTTGACTATTTTAAATGCGGCTTAAAAATGATGTCTTTATATCGAAAGCACTTGCAAAACGTAACAAAACAACAGCCAGTGACGACGGTCTTCACCAAAAGGTATGACAACAGTATTTTAATTACTGGCGGAACAAATCCAATCAAATAATATACCCCGGGGCATCTTCCTCTTATGGTTCGAGAGATAGAGAGATGGACAGAAAGATAGATGAATTCTAAACTCAAAAAACCGAATTGATAATCGTTTTTCACAGCCCACATTTGAAAAACATTTGAGAAACATGTTTAAAAGTAAATTGATGTGTTACAGGATCGTGTATGTATCCAAAATTTTTTTAGAAAATTCAATTACTGGTGCAGACAGATATAAATCGATAAGGAATAAATACAACATACCAATTATTGCAATTTTTGTGTGTCTGTCGGTCTCTGCGGCTAACTGTCTGTCTGTTTTTCTGTCTGTATTCGAATCACTTATAAACTACTGCATAAATATTAATAAAATTTTCTGGGGATGAACCTTACTACCTCAGTTCAAACATATGGTACCTTTTTCCCGCAAAAATATCTTATTTCTGAGAGAAAATGGAGTTAAACAGTAAAAATTGAATGGTATTGAAAACTTGGCAGCACCTTTTATTTTTTTATACGTAAAGTTTAGGACAATATTTAAAAAACTCTACAATAATAAAATTTTATATAAAACCTATGTTTCCTACATGCTGAGAAATAATTGCAGAGATGAATACCTCTACGTACGCAGAGATGGGTACCTATGCTTAAAACTTGGCACCACTTTTTATTAAAATAAATAGGAAGTTTTAGACAATATTTACAAAACTATACAATAATTAAATTGTATATAAAACCTATGTTTCCTACATACTGAGAAATAATTGCAGAGATGGATAGCTCTACTTACCCAGAGATGTGTATGTACATCTACTGAAAACTTGGCAGCACATTTAACTTTTATAAACGGTAAATTTTAGATGCTGTTTACAAAACTCTACCATAATATAATTTTATATAAAACTAGCTGTGCCCACATACGTTGTGTTCGTCCTGACAATATTTTGTTCGATTTTGCTTTGAAAGTAATCCACCAAAACCAAATTTTAAGACTCTTACGTACTTACTTTATATAAAGCTACCCATCCCTGGATAAAATTTTAAAATTTATATAAAATTGTAAAAATTATTGTAAAGCTCTTTAAAAGGTATTAAATGATAATTCAATTCCACATAGTATAAAAATACAAATCGGATACAAATTTTATTCAATTGGCTATTTGGCAGTAAGTAATTCATATTTTGTGATTATTTTGAAATAGCGCCATCTACTGCATAACCGTTATAAAATAGCCTGCTTTCAATTCATTTTGTTACTACTTTAAAACAGCGCCATCTGTTGCGAAACTGTGTTTAAAATATACTGCTCTTAAAAATAAAAGATGCCTTAAAGTATGCAGTACCTTTAAATCGGTAAAAAAAAAGCGGCGTACTTTTACTGATTTTTCTCCTCTTTCTCTTGGAAATAAGATACTTTTGCGAAAATAACAAGTATCCTATGTTGGAATCGGGATACTGAGGTACATCCTCACAAAATTTTGTTAAAATCCATCCAGTAGTTTTTAGGTGATGCGAACACAAAAAAAGAAAGACAGACAGACAGACTGGAAATGAGTTACTATTTTATTATAAACAAAAAAGGTGGTTAAAATAAAAATGCATTGGTTTTAGCAAAGTGACACAAACCTCCTTTGTTGAAAGCTGGTATGCTACTGATTTAAAGTTTTTACATGTTTTGTTCTCTTTGTGAGATTCTGGTTGAGATTGTGTATGTGCTCACAGACCCTTAGGAGTTTGCGTGGGGGCACTTGATTATAAGTATAGATTTGTGTTGCAACATCCTGAGAAATTTTGCAGGGATGGGCACCTATATATAAAATAAATGTATAAATCATAGCTGCAAAAGGCAAATACGAAAAAAATATTGTCAGGACAGTGAAGACGTCTGGCGGGCGCACTGCTACTCTTAAAATAAAGTTGGATACAATTTGTTTTTCTCATATAGTTGATGTCGTTCATCTTGATATTGATTGATTTTATTCAAAAGTAGATCATGTAGCTGTAGTTCGTGTTATTATTTTTTTTTTTTGCTAAAATCTTGTTCTATTTCCAACTGCTCTACAACCCAGGGCTTTGTCTCTGATTATTATTTTGCAGCTCTATGGTAAGCTGAATTTAATTAAGGCTTTGGTCGGCTCCTTAAATTGTTATGTATTTCTACGTGTTAATGATTATGATTTCTTTTTATTAGAAAAAATAAATTAAAAAAATATAAAAAACATAACTAATATTAGCTGTTAAAAACTTTATGTCCCTATTAGAGCACTTAAAATGCTTTAACACAAAAGTTTGTAAATTTCGTCTTTTGGTAATTTTAAGTTAAAAACTAATAATAGTAATTATGAAGTGTTGGTACTTAAAAAAAAATGAATAAATTTTATTCTCTAACAATTAAGTTTAAATGACCCACTTAAGCACCTCTTTTCTTCTTTCTCTCTTCTTTGGGGAAAAATAAAGTTTTTTGAATTTATTTTTTTTTTTTATTCTTTTTATCTTAATATTGAAGCAAACAATAAAAAATACCTAATTATTGCTGTTGCAGCTTGCTGGTACGTCTAGGTACGTACAATCATTATTTAATGGTTTAACAAAAGAAACAAAAAAAAAAAAAAAAAAAAACCTTTAAACAAATTTCCTTTAAGACCAAAAGCTAACTTTTTTTATACACAAACATTAAAAACGAGGTTACTAACCCTCATTTTGTAAAGTTAAGCTGTTTTTATGCTGAAGAATGAATTACTTTTCGAAGACATGAATATACATTTTTAACTTCTGTTTAAACAATTACTTCTCAGCCCAAGAACTAAGTACCTACGACGAGTATTTAGAATAAATGGTAACAACATATTTGATAAGACTTAAAACAATTTAAACATTTAAAAGCAAATTATGCAGGCTTAAAACACACACACAATCATCGTAAGCCACGTTTAAATTGTAAATATTGTTCGTAATTAAATTTCACTTCACAAAATTACAATGCCAAACACGTAGATATCTAATTCTTAAATTGTTTAAACATTAAATGGTTTATATTTCGGATAAGAACTTATTTTTAACACGTAAAAAAGGGCAGCCATATGAAACATTTTCTTGAACACTTATTACTGCTTTATGTTGCCCACTGTGTTAATGCTCGCTCGCTGCTTGTAATTAAAATCAAGGTTAAACAGTTTTAAATAAATACTTTCTATAAAGAGCTCTGTCTAATTGTTGTATTAAAAAGCGAACAAAATGTTCCTTTGTTATAAAGTGTTTAGTGTTTAATAAATTTTCTTTTATTTACTTTTTTACCTTCTCACAATTCTAAGGAGAAAAAAATGCCCGCCGAAAAATTACACTTGGAGAAATTTTTATTTTATTTATTTATTAATTCAGTGAGTTCTAAGACTACAAGGCTAATAAATTCAATGTTTTAAATGGCAATTTTAAGGGCCGATGTTGATTTTGAATAAAACACAAATTATTTAGGAAATTATTGTCATTTCTTTTTATTTTGATAATATTGATATGGTTCAACTGTGTATGGAACAAAATATCGGCCAAATGGCCGCCGCGACCTTGGCGGCACACCTCCTTCTGATGCTCCTAATTTTCGATGACCCTGAGGCATAATTGAGGTTCTATGCCGTTAATGTGCCCAATTATTTCATCTTGAATTGTTGCTGGCTTATCGACGTACACCTTTACTTTCTCAAATAACCCCAAAGAAAGAAGTCCAACGGTGTCAAATCACATGATCTTGGCGGCCAATTGACATCGCCACCACGTGAGACAACACGGCCATTGAATTTGTCGCGCGAAAGAGGCATTGTTTCGTTAGCTGTGTGCCTGAATCGCTTCGCTATATGGGCTCATGAAAAGTTTCAAGAAGATCCGACGTTTTCGAGGCAAATTTTGTTTAACGATGAGGCCCTTTTCTGGCTCAATGCGCATGTAAATAAACGAAATTGCCGCATTTGGGATGAAGAGCAACCTGAAGAGATTCAAGAGCTGCCACTTCATCCAGAAACAACAACGGTTTGGTGTGGTTTGTGGGCCAGTGGAATCATCGGTCCATATTTCTTTAAAAAAGAATGCCGGTGCGAACGTAACCGTCAATGGCGACCTTTATCGTGCCATGATAATTGACTATTTGATGCCTGAAATTGAAGATCGTGATCTCGGCGACATTTGGTTTCAGCAAGACGGCGCCACTTCCCACACATCGCATTAATCAATGGATCTATTGAGAGAACATTTCGGTAGGCACATAATTTCATTTTTTGGGCCGGTCGATTGGCCACCAAGATCGTGTGATATCACACCGTTTGACTTTTTCCTGTGGGGTTATATAAAGTCTTAAGTTTATGCGGACAAACCCGCTTCGATTCAGGCCTTGGGAGGAAAACATCACGCGTGTTATTCGTCAGTTACCAGACGTAATGTACGAACGAGTCATCGAAAATTGGACTGAATGGATGGACCATCTGCGATGTAGCAACGGCCAACATTTGATAGACATAATCTTCAAAAAATAAATTCCAAAGAATGTTCTTTCAAATGATAATAAACTTTCTCCATTCAATTTGAATCTTCTGTGTTTTTTTTTTCTTTAAAAAAGTAGGGAACCTCGAAATGGATCACCGCTTATTACCAACAAATTTTTATACCGACCAAAAAGTAAAATATGATTGAAATCCGAAAATTCACACAAAAAAACTACTAACTACTAATAATAAAAAAGTTCGCTTAAAGATCCAAGTTTCGCCAAAAAATCATATCACACAAAAATTTTAATTTTAGCAAAAAAATTTTTTTATGACGATCTAAAATTGAAATTTAATTAAAAACCGAAAACTAAAAAAGAAAATTTTTAAATAATCAATAATTAAAAAGTTCGCCTAAAGATCCAATTTTCTTAAACCAAAATATTTTCACCCAAAAATTTCCAAAAAATAAATATACAAAATTAAAATATTTCTCAAAGTGTATTTTTTGGTTACTAAAGTACTTTTTGCGTTTCTATTTAGCAAAAAAAATTCTGTAAAAAACAACAAAAATATAAAAACAATAAAATTGCGCGAGGCATTAAAAAAAGCTGAAAAAATACCGGTAATAAAAATGCTCTAGAAAAACACTTAAAGTGTTAATTGATGCCAATATCAGCATTTACAATCAATGATCGTGATTTATAAATTCATTTTATAATTAAAATGCAAAAAAAAAAAATACAAAACCGTTAGCAGTGGTTGGTGTTTGTTTTTTGGAATGTATAACGAGGGAGCCTTGGCTTTTTTATATAAAAACAAAAAAATAATGTTGAGTTTTAAAACAAAATGTTAAGGAAAAAAATTTATTACAAAATGTTTTTTTATGCGTTTTAAATTTAAATTTATTTTAAAGGACGTTTAATATTTTTAGATAATTTTTTACATAAAAATTGTTTTATTTATAAATTACTCATTATTTCAAAAACTCCAATAAATGTTATGCTCAATTATTATTAATTTTTTATCATTTAATTTTTTTAGCTGCCAACAATGAAGTTTATTGATCATATTTCTTATCCCAAACAATTAAATATAATTTTATTGTGATTTTATTATGACTTTATTAATATTGTTGCTTGAAAAGTAATTTGTTTGATAAAAAAAATTTATTAATATTATTAAAATTAATTTTTAGCTACAAAAATATATCGTTAGCTAAAATGCAAAAAGGAGCAACAAAAATATAATTTTACAGTAGAATCAAAAACTTGGTAAAATTAAAACCATACTATACTATCTGTCGCTTAGCTTTTTGTTAATAAAAGCGTAATTTTTGATCGAAGAAGTGTAAAACTGCGTCAAGTCAAGACATGTAGTCTTATGGTATTCATAATCAAAGGCCCCCAATCAAAAAAAGTGGTTAAAATGAAAATGCATTGGTTTGCTAAATATTTAGCAAAGTGTCACAAAACTACCTTGTTGAAAGCTGGTATGCTACTGATTTAAAATTTTTACATGTTTTGTCCTCTTTGTGAGATTCTCGTTGAGATTATCGTCACCTAAAATGCAAAAGGCCGTAACTACTCAAAAATTCAAAATTTACTTTTTGATTGATTATGACGAACTTAACCGAAACACATCTACACAGCAAATTTTACATGTAACGTCCAAAAATAACGACTTTATTGGTGAAAAACAAAAGGCCGTAACTGCAACGTCAACTAAACCAAAAAGCCGTAACTGCACTTTTCCAAAAAAAAAATCAAAACAAAGTTGGCTTTGATTATCTTTCAATGTTTTCTAAGTTTGAATCTAAAATGTGGATATTAAGTTTTAAGTAGTCTTTAATTTATGACGTTTATTCCTTCTCCTGTAAAAAACTAAAAAGTGTAGTTACGGCCTTTTGCATTTTAGGTGACGTTATGTATGTGCTTACAGACCCTTAGGGGTTTGCGTGGGGGCTCTTGTTCATAATAATCAATAAAAAATCGAATTTGATTTTTTTTGTTAGTTACGCCTTTTTGCATTTTAGCTAACGATATACTTTTTTCCAATTCCAATTTTCCAAATTAAAACTAAAATTTTTCTTAATTAAAAAAATTTTAAAATTTTAAATTTAAATTAACAAAATTTTAAGTTTAAATTTTTCGACAAATGTCACAAAACCATTAAAAAATATTTTCTTGTTGTTTCATAAAACTTCACTAAAAACGACAAAAATAAGTTGCAAATTAATTTTTTTTAATTATTTATGCAAATTAAAATGCCGTTATTGCCAAAAATGTATTTTTTGTTCATTTGTTTCTAGTTTTAGCCAATAAAATTTAAAACGTTATTGAAATTTGATTTCAAAACTTTTTTTATCTGTATTGCAAAATTCTGTAATTAATTAAAATCTGTTCTTCTAAAATCCGGATGCTATGCACTTTATTGCATTCCAAAAATTTTATAGCTAACTGACTTAAGGCTATATTAACAGGTTATCACACAAATAGAAATGCTCGACTATTTGTCGAACTTTATGAGGAAGTAACTCTGATTTCCCCACCCAGAGTTTAATGGTGTCTACCTTTTTTTGAGTTTATAATGGTACTCCACCACTTGAAACAAACAAAAGTTAACATATAGTTGAAGACAAAAAAATTTAATTCTTCTTATAAGTTTTTCTGATGCTTTACAAAACATTTCAACATAAAGGTGCCATTAAGTAACAGTTGTCAAAAATAAAGGACAGTTAAGGTTAATAGCCAAAAGTCACAAAAAGGGCATGATAGTTCCAACTAACAGCTTAATACGACAGAAAAACGTTAATTAGTTTTGAAGGAAGAAAAGCAAAAATGGACCTGATAGCACTTACGTATTAATAACTATGACCCGTGAGTTATTAATTAACTCAGAACTTCTTTACGACTATGAACTATACTCTGAATTATAACCATAATCCAAATGCATAATGTAACATTACAATGTCCTAGGATAGAACCATGAAATTTAACTTTGCACTACATCAAACTACTTCATGGCATTCCCTCATGGAGTACCCATAGGCAGGAGTAATCCAATACTACTGCATGGCATTATTTCATGGAGTACCCCCAATCAAAATTGAAATGATTTATGAGTTCAATACATAGGAAAATCTTGTTGTCACTCTCTGTTAGCTACAATAAAGTTGCTCATTAGATTTCTTACAATCCTATTTCAGTTTTGGTCTGATCTGGCAACTTGTTGTTATTTCAATACGATTATCAAATCATGCAAAATCATGGCAGGTATTAAAATGTTTAAATCCAACTAAAGGTTTCCGATTTCATTATTTTTTTAATTAACAATTGGAGGGTGTGCAGCAACAAAGAATTAACTCCATTTTTAAGCCAAACAGAGTTAACAGCTGTTTAATTTTTTTTCTACTTAAACAGTTTTTTTCTTTCTATTTTTCCAAAAATTATAAAAATTGTTGCTGCAAACCCTTAAATTGTAAAAAAATTAAAAGCCAGATAGATAAATGGGAGAAGCCTGGAATAAATATTTAAAGACAAATTATGCAAAGTTTAATGGGAAATAAGAAATTATGATTTTGTAATACTTTAGGACTTTAACAAATAATGTTTTCAGTAATCTATAATTCACTAGCGGTGCCCGCCTCGTCGTAAGCTTTTTGACTATGTTTAGTTCGATTTTGTTCCAAAAGTAATCCACAACATATTTTAGGACTCTTACTTTTATAATTCTACAGATATGGTTTATGTATTTACATTACTATATAGAGGTACCCATCCCTGGGTAATTACTTAGAATATTGCAACGTAGGCTTTGTATAAAAGTCTAAAGTTTATACACATAAAATTTCTAAAAAAATCGTCGAATTCTGCAAATAGTGTTGAAATTGAATAAAAGGTGCTGCCAAGTTTTCAGTATCATTAAATCGCTAAAATTGCATATTTTAACAATGTTTTCTTTATTTTCTTCTGGAAATGAGACATTTTTGCGGGGAGAAATATTCTTTATTTGAATCAATGTACTAAGGCACCCTCAGTACATATGCACCAGTAGAAAAATGTTCAAAAATATTTAAGGTAAAGAAACGGCCCTGACGCCACGTCGTAGGCGTCCTAACAATATTTTTTTCGATTGCTTTGAAAGAAATTCACACCAAATTTTAAGACTCTTACTTTTTATACATAAACCTTAACTGAAAAACTCAGTTATAGTTTACGTATTTACTTTATTTAGAGGTACCCATCCCTTAATAAACTTCTAAAATATATACATATAAAATTCTAAAATTATTGTAGAGTTTTGAAAATAGTGTTTCAAATATCCCGCTTTCAAAAAAAGTGCTGTTAAGTTTACAGTTTCATTAAATCGGTAAAATTGCAAACTTTCACTACTTCTCTCTAGGAAGTGAGATATTTTTGCAGAAAAAAGTATCCTATAATTGAGCCATGATATTTAGGTACCTCCTCACAAAATTATATTAAAATTCCTCCAGAAGTTTTTACGTGATGCGAACACAGGCGGACAGACAGAAAGTCAAAAATTCTAAAAATTGCTGCTTTGTATTTCATTTCGATTACTAACGGCAACAAAAAAAATTTTCAAAAAATGTTTTTTTACAGAAATGGTACTGTTACACTTTTATTATATGTATATATAGTTTACAAAATAAAAGGTGCTGCCAAGTTTTCAGTAGCACTAAATTGCCAAATTGCTTAATTTCAGTATTTTATCTCTATTTTCTAATTTTGGGCTGAGGTGCTAAATCACCTTTTTACATTTTTTTTATTAAAATTCATATAGTTGTGTTTACGTGATGTGACCATAGACAGACGGCCAGATTAAAATTCCAAAATTGCTTTTTTGTATTATTATCAGTAATAATTATTATGTACAGATCCGGTCCTCTTATACCTAATTTTTATATGTATAGATTAGTAATTCTAGCTCTTTAATCAAAAGTCTAATGCATCCGGATTTCAAGCGAATACCTATGTAAGTAGTTCTTTAAATATTTTTACATTTACTAGTTTTAAAACTCGTATGATTAGGTGCTAAACCAGATTGTCATTTTAAGTTTATAATAAATAGTGTTGATAAATAAATTAAAAACTTTGCAAATATTTACTTGGCAAAAAACTGTAAAATTACTCATAGTAAAAAGGTGATCAGCAGCGGCAAACTTTATTTAAATTAAAAAAAATATACATACGTACACATACTTATTTGTGTATGTAAAAACAAATATAAAAGAACACATAGAACACAAACTAGCAAGTTAAATAAAGGCAACCGTAAAATGTTAATATTAAGCATGACTGCATTTAGTCATAAAACCAACAAAAAATAAACACTTTTTTTTTGTATTTAACGGAACTCTGTTTAAAAACAATATTAAATCATTTTACAAAAGAAAAAAGAATGACAAAAGAAATTACAAGTAATTAAATTCATTGATAATTACCTTTACCCAACCCTGTATATTAAAATGCAGTCCTGTTATCTACATGTACTGCCTGCAAAAAATAACAATAACAACTTTGTTTCCCTTTTAATACAAGTGCATGCACTTACACACAAGTATGTACTTGTGTGTAGGCAAGTGTTTATTAGCTTACGCACTCTTGTTCTTGTTTAATTTAACCTCTCCTGCTTTGTTGCTTGCTATTGCCCATTGCTCTTGTTTTTTGCGATAAAGGTTCTTGCTAAGATATTGTTATTGTTAATTTCATATGAAAAGTATGTCACCTGTATAATTAACCGTTATACATACATACATAGCAATACATCAATCAATTATATTTGTATGTACAAACACCAGAGAGTATATACAGTGAAGGTAAATAAAATTCGTACAGACATATATTTTCGCCTTTAAAAATGTGTGAATGATTTTTAAAAGAAAATGTGTATATTGGAACGTTGAGAGAAGAAACGTTTTGGCATGTTTATACCCGTTTTAGGTTACAAACAAAATAATAACCAGTAAGTATTAATCATCGGACATGTCCTATAATTTCACATCAACTCGTAAGTGAAATAATTTCACATATTTGGTATTCTGATTATCACATCCATATATTTTTATATGTGAAACATAGAACGTCAAAAGAGTGAATGTATTTTACTTTCATAGTGAAATACGAGTATATTCTTCATGGGCGAAACTGACAAAGATGTCCGAAACATTATCTTAAGATCTTTGCGCAATATATTTGCCCAAAAGAGCTTAAATTTTTGCTTGTTTACAGTGCTAACTTCCTGCATAAACTACTCGTCAAAGTGAGCAAAAAAATAAGATTTGCTTTAATGATATTTACTGTAAGATTTTTAATGGCATTTACTGTATGTATCAATGATATTTAAATACCGGGTTATCCAAATGCAGGTATCTTTTTCAAAAATTAAATAAAATTAACTAAACTTAATTAAAAATCTATACATATAATAAAATAGTAACTCATTTCCTGTCTGTCTGTACGTCTTCTTTTGTGTTCGCATCACGTAAAAACTATAGGATGGATTTGAACAAAATGTTGTCAGGAGGTACCTTAGTATCCTGATTCCAATATAGGACAATCTTATTTCCAAGAGAAAGTGGAGAAAGAGCAGTGAAAGTATGCCAATTATTTTTACTGATTTAAAGGTACTGCATACTTTAAGGCATCTTTTATTTTTGAAATCAGTATATTTTAAGCAATGTTGCGCAACATATGACGCTGTTTTAAAATAATAAGTAACTCATTTCCTGTCAGTCTTTTACAGAGCGTTTACAATAATTTTTAAATTTTTATATAAATTTTGAATATTATCCAGGGATGGGTACCTATATATAAAGTAAATACTTAAGAGTCTAAATATTGTGTGTGGTTTACTTTCAAAGCAAAATCGACCAAACTATTGTCAGGATGCACACAACGTGTGCATCCAGAAACCGTCAAAATTTAGTTGACGGTTTCTGGTTCTATCTCTCAAATGACTCGAACGATATTAGCCCTTAAGGGTGTGAAAATTACTGGTTTATTCGCATTACACCGGTCTTTAACGAAAAAGTCTAAAGAGGTCCAATCACAGCTCCAAGGCGGCCAATTGTGGAACAAGATTAACGTGAGTACCTGCCTACTCGGCCTAACCTCACGGTGGTCTTACCACCGAGTGAAACTTAGGCGAAGACTAGCGCCCCCATTGTGTAGTATAACAACACTTTACGATTGCCACCAATCTCTTTTTGTGTGTGATACAGTCACAATGAGTAGCAATTTATATAATATGGCAAGCCTTTCCAAGGCAAGCCTAGATCCACATTATAACCTCTTGCTTAGGGGTTTGGAGACTATCAAAACTCCGTCTGTTGAGAGTGCAACAGCACACTTGATCGACCTTGCACATTACCTACATAAATCGATCTTAAACCACAACCACCACGTGTACCCCCGAAGGGGACCTCGCCAATAACCGGTCAATGAGAGGATAGGCTCTCTGTGGAGCCACCGATTCCCGTGGTACCAGTTCTTTGGGCACTGGTCGGGCGTCGAAGAGGACCCGTATGTTTTAACACACAGACCTTTTCTTCCAGATTTAGGCTCTAGGAACCCTAGAGTCTGGTGCCCCTATTTTCCCCGAGTGAACCGCGTCAAAGCATTTGCCATATTCCTGCAGTGACAATTGGAACCCCCGGGGGTTCCAAGGCGGCCAATTAATATTGCCAAGAAAGCTGGGAAGACGTTTGCTAATTTTATGCGCCAAAAATCCCTTGTTTCATAAGCTGTTTAACAAAGCGCTCCATTTTGCTAAAACCAAAGATTATTCTAGTTTATGTCGACCATTTCTGCCGTTAACTGATATGACATTTCCAGCAGCATTTTTGAAAGATGGTTAATGAAATGCACTGTCACTCTCTATGAATGCATTGGCTTCTCAACAATGTCGTGCTGGTTTTCCGATTCCCAAATCTACCAATATTATTTTCAAATTCGATGTTCGATTGAAGCTTCTATAAGGCCCAAACTGAGAAGCCATAACGAAGTGAATTGTGGTTTGCCTTCAGTTTCTGCATCAATTGGATATTGTAAGCGAATAGTCCGAGATCTTTGTATGAGATTCTCATCAAGTGAAATGCCAGCTCGAAGGCGACGTTCTTCGATTGAGTTGCACACTTTTGGCCACAGCAGCCACATTCTCGTCGGAATACACCGTGAGACGACGAGCAATATGAGTGTTGTTGACTAGCAAGCCAGTCTCATAAGCATTTTGCGCAAACTAGCATGTATTCGTCGTGGGTGCTTCATTTTCACTAAAATCTTATATATCCCAACTTTGTTCCAGCGTAATGCGACTCATTTTGGTGCGCCACCGGTTAATTTTGATGATACTGACTGATAGACATTATTTCGGACAGAAAAAATCTATCAGTGTCAAAATAACATATGATTTAAAAATATATGTACTTATATTTGGATCTCCCTTTACATACATACACATTTCAGAGAAGAATATTAATCATATTAAGTTTGTTATCGTTAAGAGAATATCAATTTTTGCCAGACCGGTATCGACTATAAACTTTGTTTTTTATTTAAAAATTAAAACGATAAAAATTTGTACCAGCAGAACAAAAAGAACATTTAACCAACAAAATTCCGTGACTACAAAAATATGTATGTATGAACATATGTTTGTACCTATTGGTAAAAAGAAGGGAAGGAAGAAGGCTTTATAGAAGGCCCCTTTACTCCTTTTTAGGGAGTACATGGCCTTCTAGTTGCATTTCATACTCAGGTCTTTTTGGAACAGGTTGTCATTGCGGAGCAGGCCTTACACTCTCGCTTCTACCGCCAAGAGTTTCAGAAGATCTTGCGAAAATTATTTGCTGAAAGGCCTTTTCGTTACAAAAACTAAGAAAGACATTTTTTGACATGATTATTTTATTATTTAAGTTTTTCCTCTTTTATTAATCATTTTAAATTTATTTTTAATTGAAATATTTGAATTTTTTCTTAAATTTTTTTGGGAATCCAACCCACGTGCCCAAACTGATAGTCTATCACACTACCAATCAGTCTATAGAGACATTTTAAGGGCAATCAAATGAACTTTTGTCTTTTTATAAATGACAGAGTATTCTAAAAGAAGAAGATATTTTTGTATTTGACACACAATCATGCTTCCCTTTTGAGAGAAGCAAAAAATTATTGGGTTTTGGTAAGCAGTAAAATAAAACTCATCACTTTCATAAGCAGTTCTCATAAGCGCATTCGAGAATGCTATAATTGCAAAGCAATAATAACAAACTGCATCCCCTCTCGCTTACGAGGATACAGGTATGTAAGCGAATAAGTTTTCTTTATAAAATTTAGAGAACTCCCTCGCTTACGCGGAAGCAGATATGTAAGCGAATAAGATTTTATAAAGAATTTGGTGAAGCAAAGAGATCTACCAAGTGGGACATCGCAAACATCCTCTCTCGCTTACGAGGATGCAGGTATGTAAGCGAATAAGTTTGTATAAAGAGTTTGGTGAAGCAAAGAGACCTACCAAGTGGGACATCCTGAGTCTATTTCTCTCTCCCTTACAAACCTGCTTCCAAGTAAACGTAATTTTTTGCTGGGTATGAATGTAGAGTAGAAGGAAGAGCCTAGGCTTTCTTCCTTCCTTCTTTGAAAGGAATGGAAAATAAGAGTCATAGAGAGAGAAGGTCTAAGTATGCCTTATAGAAGGCCTGAAGTGAGAAGGCCTTTGTATTTTTACCGCTTGGTATTTAGGTATGTATTTACATAAATATTTATGAAGACAGGAAAAAAACCTTTGCTGATTTAAAAATGCACCTCACAAATAATATGTACATTCTTAGGTACATATACATAGAGTCATATGTATGTATGTATATATATATATATATATATATATGTCATATGTATGTATATAAATATGAATGTTTTATAAACTTACATAAATTTGCCATTTTTCAACATAGTTTATTCGTTCATGCAAGAATATTTGCAATTATTATCAGTTTCTTTCTCTTTCAAAAAAAAAAAAAAACGCCCATTTTAAAAGTTTAAAAGTCCGCCAAATGATTATGTATATAAATATTGTACCGTTATATTTTGACGTTCTACCTATAATTATTGTTGTTGATTGTTATTTAAATTACGTTTATTACGTGAAAATATTCGTAAATACAAATTCGAATTTGTTTCATAGTTTTACTTATCACGTCAATTGTTAAAAATTCTTTTATTTGTTTAATTTCGACAACAAAAATAAAATTGTTAAACAAACTTCATGTTTGCGACAGACAATTAATTACTAGCGATTGTACAATGAGAGCTCTGGTTTTTGATCGAAACGTAAGCGAAGCGTGGGAATTGGAAAAAAATATTTAACATAAATGCAAATTTGCATAAAAAAATAGAATATAAATTAACAAATACTGAGGCACCAGCATGTGATACTGATATTATCAAAGAGACAATAAAAATAAATTAAGAATTTTATTTGATTTCAACCATTTTTTTTATTATTGTGCAAGCTTTAGGTAACGCGATCTCATTTGAACATAATAAAAGTCGTAAATAAGCTGGCTGAGTTTGATGTTTAAATTAATTCGTAACAAAAATTACGCAAAATTAATAAGAGAATGTTTGCATGTACCATACATAGTAACTCGTGAAGAAGTGAACCTTATTATGCGACATAAAATGGGTTCCATTCCGTTTCCCAATGACTCTATTATTTTTGAGCTGCATCTCACATAGAACATCTAAGCCATTCTGTTTGCTTTTGAAATGGAACGGCAAACTAGATTGAACAACTAAATTAAAATCCTAAATAACTTTGAAATTTAGACCCCGTCCCTTGGCGGAGTACATCCCTTTTGATGTACCCGCTTACCTCTACCAATCCTATCTCGATAACTTTTTAGTACACTTTGTCCCTTTACTATCATGTCTAAGGATACCGATATGCGGACTTAAGTCCATCATAAATATATATATATATTAATGTAGCGGGAATATTGAAGCAAACCACATCCCAAATGGGTCCCTTTTCTACCCCCTTCGGTCCTCAATGATTATAGGCAACCAACTTGTAATTTACGGCAACTTTACTTTCATTGAGTCACTTGCTACAACCAGCCTTTAATCTAAACTTAAGTGATTTCAAACTGTCGACTGGTAACTGTCGGCCTTTTTTCTCGTCACGGAGTCTCTGGAGTCAGTGGTTCTACCATAACTAAATAAGTTATTAAAATATACATACATAGATCCACGGTCAAAACACATGCTCGGATATTTTTAACCGATTACATCTACCCATCCATTCTTAATAACTTTTTCTCACGTCTTTTTTCACTTTGTTCCTTAACTATCAGAATCTATGCCTCAGATCTCTTTGATATTTTTCTTCTAGGTAGCACAAAGGAACTGATAGGCGGACTGAAACGAGTCTGCCTTTTTCACTTTCTAACTACTGGGTTACGTTAGAAGAGCTTAGCCTATCAAAAATCTGAATAAAATTTTGTGAATATGGAAATTGGATCAAATGTTGTGAATATGGCATTTGGTCTTTGCGATTAGTAAGGAAGACTAGGTCCCTCCCACCTGTATCAAATAAGTCTAAAGAAGTAAAGGAGAACCAACCAGGGGGGTTACTGCTTATTTCGATTCAAAATGGAAATCATTCGAATTTGACTTTAACATTGTGTTTCGAAAAAGATTTCTTTCGAATCCAAATACACAGTAGCCTCCCTGGCTTGATAAGTAAGGGAGGATTGCAGTGTCTCACGGGCAATTTGTCCCAGACTGGACGCTGCCAAAACCAAGTTACTTTTGGGACTATAGAGGACAGTTCTGAGAGGCGCGATCACAGGCCATTAGGGCAAGAATCAACAACTGGGTCACCGGTTTATCGGACTTTTGTATGATGTGTGAGAACTAGTAGGAGTTGGAAACTGTGGAGCATATCGTCTGTCACTGTCCGGTATTACAAAGCCGCAGACTTAGATGGTTAACTGAGAGATTTATTGATGGTCTCTTCGACATCGAGCGCTGTAAAGTCGTCGGCTTTATCAAGGAAATCAGGTGACTGAGTGATAGGTATCAGGAAGTATATAGGTCTCACTTTTTCCATTTGTTTTTATTAGTTTTAGTTAGCTGAAGGGAATCACAATGGACCCTTCGCGTCTCCAACTGAATGTGACATTTCTGTCACAACCCTTCTTAACCTAACCTTTCCCAAAAGAATTCTCACAAGTCAGCAACTTAAATTGTGCGAATGGATCACTAGATGCGTAGTCGATCCTTAAATAAAATTTTTTTGTCATAGTTGGCAACGCCGTTTTATTATTCAGAACTGTATAATTCGTTATACCCAGAACGGATGTTCATATGTCGTCCAATCGTGCAGTTCCCTGCAATAATGTCCCCCAGAAGTCGCTTCATTTCAAAAGCTAAACGTGCTCTCGTTTCTGTATTGAGTGATGGCCAAAGTATTCTAGATATTTTGCTAGAGGTTATTAGAGACCACCTACATATGTACATATCAAATGCATAAGCCCTCATTCCTTCATTATAATTGTCGATGTGATAGGTGCAATATAAGTTAAACAACCGCTCTTTAAAAATGCTCTAATTCTTGTCTCTAATTTTGTCATAGTTGGCAACATTGTTTTAATCACTAGAGCTGTGTAACAAGTTATACCCAGAAGGGATCCTCTAAAAAGCTATACGTGCCCTCCTTTCTGTGTTGAGTTAGGGCCTAAATATTCTATATTGTGTTAGAGTTTATTAGACCCCACCTACTTATCATATTCTTAAACCTTAAATCCGTGATTATGTCTCAAGTTTTAAGAAGGGGGAATATGGATGTCGCTTTAGTGTACCATATAAGTTAAACAACTGCTCATAGTTGGCAACACCGTTTTATTGATCAGACCTGTATAATTCGTTATACCCAGAAGTGATGCTTTTATGTCCAATCGAAATATAAGCATCCGATAAGCTACATAAGCGCCCGAAAAATTGGTTTTACAAGACGTGTATTTGTCCTATGACTTGGCACTTTTCCATGTGTAAATTCTATACACGTCGTGTGTACCCTTTCAAACATAACATGTGTATTTTCCATGTGTTCTATTGTGTTCTATTTTAAAGTGACCAAACATCTGACATCCTGTAATTCCAACTTGATATTTTGTTATTTTAGGCTTTTTGTGGTACCAAAACCACTAAAAAAGTGGTAAAAGCACTAGATTTGCATCAGCTGTGGTTGGCAATATAAAACCATGTGGCGGAAAAATTATATATTAAAGGTTATGTCAGATGTAATTATACATGAACGTTTGAAAGCAAAAATTATAAACCGTATGTAAAATGGCTATTTTGACAAACACATGAAATTACAAAACTGACAAGTCATATGACAAATACACGTCGTGTAAAACCACTTTAGACAACAAAAGATCTCATACTGTTCTGTAATAGATGGCAACACCGTCTTAGTCAGAGCTGTATAATTTCATATACTTTCAAATTATTCAAATGGCAATTTTCAAACCTATAAATTTTTTAATAACACAATTTTCTTTTAGCAATCTTGGGATTGTTAGCATTTCTTTTGGCAGGGTTTATTTTCTGTTGTCTGCTGTCAGAAATTGTAACTTATTTTATTTTTTGTTGTAATAATTTCAAACCTGGCATTATAAAGTCAAAGTCATTATATATGATCACTTCTTAATTTCTACTTTTGTTTAAAAAGCAAAACAGGTTACTTTAATTTGTAGAGTTTTGTTGTTATTGTTGTTATTATTAGATTCACATTATAAAGACAAAAAGGAAAAAACAAAACTTTAAAACAATATAATTTGGTTTTAAATTTGTTTTTTTTTTTTCGACGTTGTATGTTGGTCTGGTCTCTGTTTTTTTTAACCAAAACTGAGTGATTTTCTGGGTCACAAAAAGTCATTCATTCGAAATAATTTAGTTTTAAACACAGAAAATAAAAGATAATGATCGCGTGAACAAATACTAGGTTTTTTTTTATTTTGTTTTTAATTCAAACATAAATAAAATAAACGTAAGAAAGAGTTAAGGCTTTAGAAAATGAACTGGAATGAAATCAAATAAAATATAGTGCGTTCCCATCAACATCTTAGTTTATGTTTGCGGGTCTCAAGATATTTCCTTCAAATTAGATCTAGTAATTTGAAGGTGCTAATGTTTGATATTGGATTGGATTGCGTTGGGTTGGCTTGTGAACTTCCGCAGTTATTTGTTTGTTTAAAAAAAAAGAAGAAAGCAAATTTTGATATGATTAACGTTGATGTTGATGGAAAAATAACACATCCGCATATAATTAGGAGTAAAATCTATTTTAATATTTCAAGTTAACAACTTTTAATGGTGATGATGACGATGATGAGATGATGTGTAATCTTTTTGTGGTTACACAGCACAAAGACTTAATTTTATTTTTTGATGGATTGTTTCAGGTTATTTTTTCTTTTTTGAGGTTAAAATTCTATTTTATGTGCTTAATACACATTTCCTGTTTTCTAGTATTTTAGCGATTTAAATTGGCAAATAATTTTAAAAAACATTTAAAGATTATCACGTCTTAGCACTGGCCCTCGTCTTCGGTTAACTCTGGTAAGACTCCTACACAGAAAGAAATATTTTTTTTACCAATTAAATATTTTAATTGAATTCAGATTCGAAAATAATTAAATAATTAATAGATTCAATTTTTTGTTTAATTAGGAAATTTTATTGGTCTGTTTTAAACAAATATATATTTGAATTAATTTAAAAAAATATTGAATTTTAATTGAAGTCTTTAATGGGTGCAAAAAAAAATTTTACTTAGAGTTCGTGCTCTACTGACCAAGAGGGCTTTGATGGCCATGCATTTTTCAACACATATTATTCCCTCATGGTTAAGGCCAGCTACTTACCCGAAACCTGCCTTTGTTTGATAATCTGACCATGTGGTAACTATTCTCCTTCTTGGACCCATTTGCGCATTCCCTCGGTGCCCCGTTGGGCTAGTAGATAGTGTGCTAGTCTATCAGTCTGGGGTTTTGGGTTTGATTCCCACCAAAACCTCGAACTCGTCGAATTTTTCACTACAAGTTATTAGGAAGACCAAGAAGAAGCTTGGATATAATCTGGGTACCTACAAATAGTTAACTAGTAAGTGACAATTCACGGACTCTCAAGTATTATCTGGCCAAGTTAAAAATCGAGTTAAGACAATACTTGCAGACTGTGCCTGTGGAAAAAGGCTAACATAAAAGGGCTTTGGACCACAGGCAGACACATATTATATAGACTATATAGGATAGTGGGAGTGGTAGCTCCCATACAAAGTAAAAAATTTTCGTATTATTACGCATAGTCCAGCAAAAACCAGATTGGCTGTGAACAGTGGGTGTCGTATCTTGCATATAAACTGAAATATTTTGCTAGTGAAAAAAGAGTGCGTTAAAGTTTGCCCACACTTTTCTTCTTAGTGTTTATTGTAAGTTTTGTGGATTGGTCCAAGGAAGCGCACCGGGGATAGCTAATTTATATTAAAAACTCTCTTAATTTATATTTATGCACTCAATCAGAATTATAAGCCAGAAGAAGAATACAGTTTTGTATCTTCATTAGGCC
Organism: Phasia obesa; assembly: GCA_949628195.1. NCBI lineage: Eukaryota > Metazoa > Arthropoda > Insecta > Diptera > Tachinidae > Phasia > Phasia obesa. The sequence continues at coordinate 132,090,198 of OX451219.1, forward strand.
GACAATTTTAATTTATTTTCGGGATGGCGTAATTTTGTCTTCCATAGTTCTTGATGGCACCGTTCTCCCCCATATCTCAGAGTTTATTGCAGAAGCCATTCTCGCCAAAATATACTTTGATATAAAAACAATTCAAACCATAAAGACTTGTTCTTAACGTCTTAACTTAAATCTCCTATTGTTTTAAGTTTGGCAACTCTGTTGTTTGTTAAGGTCGCCAACCTTTCGTTTTTATTTTTTTCTTTCTTTTTTGTTGAAGAAAAAAGGTGGGGAATTAGAAAGAAAATCGCTTAGAAAATAAAGAACGAATTAAATTCTAATCCCCGAATTTAATTTCTACAATCAATTTTCTTACAATAATGGCTGCAACAAATTATAGATCTTGGGCCAAAATAAACAAAAACAAGTAAGTTTTTTAAGGAAAACAATTCTTTGCAATGCAAACTATTGTTCAGTTTGCAAACAAAGCATGAAATGATTCCCGTAGGAAATGACGCATAAGGTTGGTTAGTTGTTGGGTTTGGCAACAGCTCTGCTAACTTTTGCTATTAAAAACAAAGAGTTTTACAAGCTGCCGAGCAGGCAGGCAGGAGGGCAGGTAGGCAGGCAGGCAGAAAATGATTATTGTCTTTTATTTGCAACTTCTTACCGTATGGCTGGATTTGGGTGTGCGTGCATGAGAGTCTTCACTTAAACCGCACTAATGATGACTTCCATGTTAAAAGAAACATTGTCGGTCTGTCCAACCAACCATTCATCTCTGTCCGTCTAACATACATACATATACATATATACACATTGTTGTTGATCTTTTTATTCGCTTATATTGTAATAAAATGTAAGAGAAAAACAAAGTCTTGGCTGAAACCCTCCAAAGATGGTAATGACACCACCACCAAACATTTGTACTTGCATTCATTCGTGCAGTCAAATTGCAATCGAAGACTTAAAGCCACAATACAATTCTTTTTGTTTTTTGCGTAAAGATAAAATAATCAAAATAAAACCCACGACGATCATTATGATCTTTGCCATGATAGTGCTAGTGATGAAGTGGATGTTGCTGTTATAAGTTTTCATCATTAACACCATGCACACAAACTCCATCCATCTAGTGTCTTGATAATGATGATGTTGTTTTGTTTATTGGTTTGTAAAAGCTGCCGCATTTTTTTTGTTTTGTTGTTTTTGTTTTGCCTGTGACTATGAACTACTGCAATAATTTTTTCCATTATGTGTCGTTTGTGCGAGAATATTACCATGGCCAGCCACATCAGTGGCTACAAATTGCAATCAATAAATTTTGCATTCATAGCCAACACTCGCACACACACTCTTTGCCAATTGGAAACGATATTAAAATGACCTTGAATATATTGAAGAATGATTGAAAGCTAAAATATTGTAAATCGTAGTCACCCAGGCAGGCAAACAGGCAGGGAGAACTTTAACAGCAACTATGGAATATAGGGAGGTACCAAAAGCTAAAGAAAAAAGTACTTTTTATATACAAAGTTGCTTACAAAATGTGTCTTATCAACATCTAGATCGTTTAGAATTCAGTTTTTTATATTAGCAAGGTATTCTTAAATTAGCCCTGATTTCCACAGGTCAAGCTTTGTTGTGCAAGGTCTTAATTTTTGTGGGAGAGAGAGAGAGGAGTACAGGGTAGTGCTGGCAATTTCTATTACTTTCAATTAATCTATACTACTCAATCCTATTTTATTTGGGTACCTAATATAATTTATTTTTTCTAGTACCGGAAGTATCGTTTCAGTGTTGCCAGACTAAAAAAGTTACGATTTTCTTTCCAAAAAGTTACATTTTTTTATAAAAATATAAATTGTGCAATTTTATTGTTGAATGTAGGTCCTCTTTTGTGCCAAAAGTAATGAAAATTTGACTAAATGTTACGCGGGGCCTTCAAAAGTTACGAAAAATGTAACCAAACGGCATTACAGTTCCGTTTACATCATAGCAACGGAATTTTATTGTCGTATTAGTCAAATTTTATATCCAATTATTTCTAAAAATCTATCCCAAAAGTATCGAACAAGTAGTTTTTAGTATTGAGTACTCAAAAACAAAGTCAAATACTCGATACTCAGTAACCACTACTAAATACTTTGCCGGCATTCCATTTTATTAATATTTTCTTCAAAATTTTGTATATTTTTTATAGCAATTTTTTAGCATCGCGCCTATTTTTCCTTGTTTTGATTTTTAAATAAAGTACCATTTTTTCTTGTGCAGAGTAGTATTTTTTAGTACAATCTGGGCAAAAACATACTTTCATCATTAAGTACGACTAGATTTTGAGTAGATTTCGTTAAAATCTAGTGACGAATGATGCACAAGTTCTAGACCAAAGATAAAGCCAGTGGTCTTATATGGTGAGAGAACATTTCAAGTTTATGTTTTTTAAGGCAGGTGCAGGGAAAAGAAAAAATATCATTGACGGCGGCAAACTATCGGCTGCGACTCACTCAGCTTGGTTCTTTGCTTAAAAAAAACAACCCTGATAAAATGAAAAATGTTATCGTTTAGAAATGGTTTGGTATAATGGAATGTCAAATTTCTTTCCGTATTTTTTCTCATTTTGATAACATACTGCTTTCACACTGTCAGACTTTCTCATTGGATTTCAGTTTTTAACAAGTCTTAATACTGTGAAAATGGCTTAAATGTTACCAGATCAGTTTTTGTTGGGTTATTGGACGGACAACCCCTTGAAATTACAACACTTCGCTCACTCGTCGGCCACTTCAAATTATTTCATAGATTTCCAATGTGCGGTTAAATACATATGTATGTAATTATGTATGTATGTATGTATGTATGTATGTATGTATGTATGTATGTATGTATGTATGTATGTATGTATGTATGGATGTATGTATGTATGTGCGAAAATATCAGTGATGCCAGCTGGGCTTTTTTGCACTATATCCATTGGCGCAGGAAGGCCAATGAAGGCCTCCAGTCTTGCGCCCTCCAGCAAGACTGGAGGGTGCATTGCGCTGTCGCCTCTCCCAGAATTTTTCAAAATTGTACTTTATATTTATTATCATATTATTATTTTCCAATAAAAATGGTTTTGCCCCCTATAGTGGCTATATCTAGCTGTTTTTCGGGTCATTTTGACGTGATTTGCCTTTGAAAAGCTGTCATTACTTAGAAAATTCCAACTCTGATGTTTCAAAAACTAAAAAGGGACATACGACTGCCAATTTTCATCTGTATTTTTTCTCAATGTATCACAGATTCATTATTTATTAATTTTATACGATACTTGTGTGATCATGTAAATCGTCCTTGTTGATGGCAACCCAACAAAAAAAAACACACTGGCAACACAGTCAAGTTACCCATAAATTTGCTTAAGTACCATTATTGCTAAAGGCCAGGATTCACTATCCTACACAATCGTTTCAAAATGGCGTTGTAGGTGCCACATTTTCATACTAAAGATTTTGCAACTCTATTTGCATGGAAAAATAATATTTTATGAAATTTTTTCAAAAGACTATCAAATCGTACAGACCTGTCAAAAAGTCTGTCACACATATAAACTTTTTATCCACACTATCATACTGTTTTAGCACACACACACAAATTTTTGACTGATCGTGCGACTGAGTATGATAGTGAATCAGGGCCTTCAATTTGTTTGTGCCAGGGATGGCAATTTTAGTACAATTTCAAAAATCAATGATGAAAAAGAATTTTTAAAACCAAACAATTTCAGCAGTGCATTTGAAAAAAGTACAAAAAAATTAAAAATTAATATAAAATTCCATGTAGACAATATACCATCACTGTTTATTGGTCGATAACAAAAGAATCACGTTTCTGTTAAGAATATTGAGAAATATTTTCTATGTTCTACGTTCTAAGTGCCTGCCTGCCTGGCTGACGGTTGCTGCAATTTTTTATTTGCGCTGTAGTTTAAAGTTCTTTCTTAGTTCTGCCTTTTTTGTTTTGTTGTTGCTTATAATAAATTTGCATTTTTTACGCTCTGGCATTAAAAATTAAATGCAATTGCTTTTTGTTTTCAGTTTGTATGTCGTAAAGAAGTTATTGATTGATTGATGATGACCACAGAGAAAGAAACGATTGTGTTGATTTAGTTTGACTAAAAATACACTGTCTGTCATGCAAACCAGCAGTCGTACGTACCGTCGTACAAAAACAAAAACGCCTAATGATGTTGGCGCAAATTCATTAACATAAGAACCAATTTTTTTGATTTTTATTTTTTTAATAAATTTTGCTTCAAACGTAAATATTTTTATTTGTATCCCTACGTTTGTCTAGACTTTTAAAGCCGGCAGATTTTTTCTCTTCAACAGTGATAAAACTTAAAAAAATAATAAAAGTTTCAGTTATTGTTTCTTCAAGATTTCCAACAAATAAATACGATTTGAATGTACACCGCCTATTATTATAATTTTGTTTGAATTTTCTGCCAAAAAGAAGTCAGTGATTGACATTTCTGCCTAAGAAGAAATACATACGTACTCTGGCGGCAGAGCTAATAAAAGGTTACATTAAAGTCAAGGTAGTTTTTTTTCTCCTTTTTTCAAATGTATGAATTTATTTAAAAATTTATTGTTTTAAAAAATATTTTAACTGTTCGTAGGAGCTTAAAGACTACAAGCATTTAAGTAGAGCATAAATCAAAATGATCTTGATGATTTGTCTAACATGTCTGTTTGAAAAAAACAAAAACAAATAAACTTAAAACCAACAAACATACTCCACTCTGTTGCCATGTGGCACACACAAGTGAGTTGTACGAGTGAAGTGTATTGACATCAAGAGACAGACATTCCATTGCCTTTGTGTTGCCACACATAACATAACATTCCACAGTTAAAAAATTAAATAAAAAGATCAGTATAGTTGTTGTTAAAGATATTTAATATTTATTTAAAAAAAACAACTGTAAGAAAAAATTAAAAGTTGTTCGCCCAACGTGGGGCTCGAACCCACGACCCTGAGATTAAGAGTCTCATGCTCTACCGACTGAGCTAGCCGGGCACTTGTTTGTTTGTTTGACACGCACACTTAAGAAACTATTAATTTGTTCTACTTCGAAAAAAAAAAACAGATATTTTTGAAACATTTTTTTAGTGATTTTTTTTCTATTTTATTTACATACATATAATTAAAAAACAAACAAAATTAAAATAAATGACACACAGCCAGATACAGACGTTGAGATAAAGAACAAAGAACTACTCTGTGGATTTAGTATTTTAAAAAATAAAACGCAAAAAATTCTTAATTATTTGTAAAATTTTAATTTGAGTTTTTCAGCTTTTTTTTTCTCACTACATACATATTTGAAGTAATCGGAAATGGGCGCCGTCATTCTTGATGTACATTTGGTATCTTTTTATACCCTTCACCCAGGGTGAAAAGGGTATATAATTATATACACAAGTTTGTCATTCCGTGTGTAATTTCTACAATATTTATTTCCGACTCCAGAAAGTATATAAGTATATTCTGAATCCTTATACAAAGAGAAACGATGTTCGTCTATATTCAGGTTGAAATCAACTTTGCCGAGGCACCAAAAGAGATACAGAAAACCTACAGGTTGCCCAGTAGTAACCAGGAGCAGTCAAAAGACACATTGGAGGGGGTTCAATATAATGAAAAAAAAATTACAAAAAAATTTCAAAAAAATTTTACAAAAAATTAAAAAAAAATCTATAAAAAATAAAAAAAAATTTGAATTTTGCTAAAGTTTTTTTAAAAAAATATTCTAAATATTTTCCAAAAATTTAAAAAAATAATTTAAAAATGTTTAAAAAATATAAACAAAAATCAAAAATATTTTCTATAAATTTTTTTACAAAATAGTTTTAATAAAATTTTTACAAAAATAGCTGTGGGCGAAAAACCACACCTACCTATATTTTTTCACGTTGTTTTTATTTTTTCAGTTGTAATGATTCTCTCTTGCTTTTTTTTTGTTAAATAAATATTAGACCACGACTAGTAGATCGCATGGAGTGCATATAGATCTCGGGGGATCAATAACCTCCTGCGAGCAGCGATTTTAGGTTGGTAGGGTTTTCTGCTTTGATTTGTATTAAAGGTCTTTATAGAAAGCAATATACATAGAGGTAGCCAATGGACGCACAGGGTGCCCAGTGGTAACCAGAAGCGGTCAAAAGACACATTGGAGGTCGTTCAATATAATAAAATTTCTTTAAGGATTTTTTTGCTTTTGTCTGAAAATTCTAACGCAATTTAGACTGCAGGAAGGTTTTTACATTTTTACAAAAAAAAAAAATTTAAAAATGAAAAAAAAAATTACCAAAAATTTTCAACAAAATTTTAACACAAATATTTTCAAACAATTTTAACCAAAAATTTTAAAAACAAAATTTTGCAAAAAATTTATACCAGAAAAATAAAAAAAAAATTTATAAAAAACTAAAAAAAGCTTTGTTTGCTTTTGTCTGAAAATTCTAACGCAATTTAGACTGCAGGAAGGTCCTAATTTTTACAAAAAAAATTAAAAAATGAAAAAAAAAATTACAAAAACTATTCAACAAAATTTTAACAAAAATATTTTCAAACAATTTTAACCAAAAATTTTCAAGAACAAAATTTTGCAAAAAATTTATACCAGAAAATTTAATAAAAAAATTTTAAAAATTTTTTTTAAAAAACTAAAAAAAAATTTAAATTTTACTAAAATTAAAAAAAAAAATTTAAACTACTAAAATTTAAAAATAAAAAAATCTAAATATTTACCAAAAATTTAAAAAAAAATTTACACAAAAATATAAAAAAAAATTCCAAAATATTTTCTATAAAGTTTTAAACAAAAAATTTTCAATAAAATTCTTACATAGAAAATTTGTACAAAATAGTTTCAATAAAATTTTTACAAAATTATTTTCTATAAAATTTGTACAAAAAAATGTCTATAAAATTTAAAAAAAAATTAAATTTAAAAAAAAATTTCAAAAATTATTACAAAAAACGTTCAAAAAAAAAGTTAAAAAAAAATTCTATAAAATGTTTCATCAGTCAGTTCATATGTCTGCTTTCTGTTTCCACCACGAGGTACCTGAGTACCTGAGTCGAACATCTGTATACTATACACATAGCATCAGCTAACGTCTAACTCGGCGGATAAGTTTTCACATTATTGTTTTATATTTTTCTTGAGATCACAGAGACCTGTGAGGTCAAAAACTTCAAAGAAAAGATGTCTTATCAGGCAATCTTGCAGGCTTCTTTAAGTCGATGTCAGGCCACCCCGAAAATTCATTCTTCAAAATGTCCATTGTCGCCAAAGCCGTGTGTGCGATTGAACTGTCTTGTGGAAACCATATGTTCTCCCGCACGAATTCATTATTTTGCGGTACTAATTCCACCTCCACCATAATTAGATAACCAACCAGTGTTTTTGAGAGGAGCAGGCACTTTGTAAGTTAAATGTGGATGCTTAGTGTCCCAGGAGCGCAAATTTTTACTATAGAATGATACATTGTAGGCCATCTTGTTTTTACATCCTCGTATACCAGAATGTTGTGGTTACTTGGCTTTTGTTTCTGTTTATAAACTACTTCTTGGCAGAACTTCATTCATAAACATCCGGTTGCTAGCTATCCAATTACTTAATTAAGTTTCTTTAGCTGTCAACTCATTTATTAGATATTTTATTTATCACCCCACCCAATTATGATCGATCGTGACACAATTTACAAATAATTTATTTTAATTTTTAAGTTTTGAAAACTTTATAAATTGAAATTTTTCTTAAGCATTCAAACGTTGAGAGGAGAATTTATTTGATTTATTTTATTTAGTTGTTGCCTGTTTTTACAGAATTGTTTTAAAAATTTCGTAATTTTGTTTTAATTAACTTTTGCCAAACATCTCAACTAATTAAAACTTTTTTAATTTATGTGAATTTTCAATGATTTTGCGTGTTAAAATTGCTGTTGGAAAAAATTTCCCCAAAAAAAAATATAAATTATTAATTTATTAATTGTAATAAAACTTGAATGACCATAAATGAACAATTAATGAAACTAATTAAAAAAAATTTAATGGAATTTAAAGCAAAATTATTTCTTTTAAAGTTGAATAACTTTTAAAATAAATTAAAACTGATGATCTTGAAAATGCATTTATTTAATATAATAAAAACAGAAAGCTTTTTTCTAAAATCCAAATTTATAATTAGGAGAATTTCTATTTATAAGTAAAACTTTCAATTTCCATTTCAAGAAATTAATTCTGCTTTCTCGTTTATTTTTTTTTTTAAGTGAAACCCATTGGCAACACTGTTTTGGTATTTGCTAATTTTTTAATATTTACCGTTACATATCATGAAGGTTAGTACAGGGGTGGAAAAATCCGGTGCTATTATATTTGAAACTATTTATGGCCCATTGGGTTCAGTTATATTGGAAAATAATAAAAAATTAAAAAATTTATCCATTATGTTGTGATAGAAAACAACCGCAGAAATTTTAGAAATTAAAAACATCTACTACAAGCAAGATTGCTATATTCGGCCGTGGCAAATCTTACATACGCTTCACCACGGTAATTACCGTTTTACCCCCCTATACGACCACCCTGCATTCATTAGGCCTTTAATGGTCAGATCAATGCAAATAAAGAATTAAAACTAAAAAATGAACCCTATATTGACACACCCCGCTACCCCCCTTGTTTGTCATTGGACGCTGCTAAATTTCATTGGTCCTAAAAAAAATGGTTCCTTCTGAGTAACCATAATCAGGGCAGAAAAGGCTTAAAAACCAAAAGAAAACGAATCCCATATTACCCTACTACTGGAAGTGGATTCTGTGGGGCAGCCCCATACCCCGGCTTCTGTAGGTCTGCGCTGAATTCATTAGTACTAAAACGGTCAGGCCTAATTGTGGAACAAGATTAACGTGAGTACCTGCCTAGTCGGCCTAACCTCACGGTGGTCTTACCACCGATTGAAACTTAGGCGTAGACTAGCGCCCCCATTGTGTAGTATAACAACACTTTACGATTGCCATCAATCGCTTTTTGTGTGTGATACAGTCACAATGAGTAGCAATTTATATAATATGGCAAGCCTTTCCAAGGCAAGCCTAGATCCACATTATAACCTCTTGCTTAGGGGTTTGGAGACTATCCAAACTCCGTCTGTTGAGAGTGCAACAGCACACTTGATCGAACGTGCAGCATACCTACATAAATCGATCTTAAACCACAACCACCACGTGTACCCCCGAAGGGGACCTCACCAATAACCGGTCACAGAGAGAATAGGCTCTCTCCCGTGGTACCGGTCCTTTGGGCACTGGTTGGGCCTCGAAGAGAACCCATGTTATAAAACAACAGACCTTTTATTCCAGATTTAGGCTCTAGGAACCCTAGCGTCTGGTGCCCCTATTTTCCCCGAGTGAACCGCGTCAAAGCATTTGCCATTCCTGCAGTGACAATTGGAACCCCCGGTGGTAGGTCAGGCCTAAGTAAAATATAAATAAAAAAGACAAAATCGAAAAAAAACTCGATATTAATCCCAAATAACCACCTACCCCGAAAAGGTCCCATCGCCACCCCCTGGACTCCGTAGAACCGTTCTGCAATCCATTTCCTTAGAATGGTCAGACTAAATAAAAAAAAATATTTATAAAAAAATTTTTCCCATTTTGTTGCTGCCCCAAGGAGCCTATTGACCACTCCTGATTCCCAAAGGCCACTCTGTAGATCTATTGACCACATCTATGTTTGTTGCTTTCTATAAAGGCATTTAATACAAATAAAAGCAGAAAAATCCTATCAACCTAAAAACAAACAAAAATAGATCCTCCCAGGGGGTTATTAGCACCCGAGATCTGTATGCGATCGATTAGTCACCATCTAATATTTAGTAATAAAAAAAGCAAACGAAAATCATTACAATGGAAAAAAATAAAAACAACCTGAAAAATGTCAAAAAATATAGGTTTTATGTCCGCAGCTTCGAATGGAATGGTCTGATATTGTTGAATTGCAATAGCAAAATTTTCGTAACTATACTTCGCAGATTGATGGGCTTAAATTGTTTGTATCTCTTCTGATGCCTTGGCAAAGTTGATTTTAACCCCAACACAGACGGACAGGTTGGAGCTGAATATTGAAGAAATTACACACGGAATGACAAACTTATATATACCCTTTTCACCTGTGGTAAAAGGTAGAAAAAACCATCAACGAACCCAATGAAAGGCTTAGTAAATTTATGGCGACTCTGCAACATTAATTTCAATAGTTAAAAAGAGATTAACTGAGTTTTGTCGATGTTGTACCAGCACAAATGATGTCAAACGCTCAGTTGAACCAAATCCATGGAATTATATTGGACGATCATAGAATCAGAAAGGGTAGCTTAGTATTTAGCAAGTCGATTATTAAGCGAGTCGCCTGGGTTCGTATCCCAGCCGCGCGATAATCTCATCAAATCAATTTTTTCATTTTACCATCTGTCTTTTCTCTACTCCTTCCCTTCTGCCCTTTCCCAAAGAAACTAACGGAGGTAATTTCCTTTGAAACACAAAAAAAAAAAGAATCAAAGTGCGTGAAGTTCTGATGAGACTGTAGATGTCTTATGTGAGTGGACACTACCTTACATTTTGCACAATTCTATGAATTGGGCTACGAACTTCTACCCCATCCATAATACTCTCTAGATTTAGTTTTTTACGACTATATTTTTCAGTTTTCAAATTTAAAGAAATCGCTGAGTTTGATAAGTGTTTTGGGCCAAAAGAAGAGTCCATAAGTGACACAAATAACTATTTTGCGGGCCTTGAGAAATCTTATAATTTGAAGTAAATAAAAAATATCAAAATATCCAGGACAATTATATCAAGCTGAAAGAGAACCAAGGTATATTTATCAAACTAGGTAGTGGCGTCCCTACAACCAATACAACAATACAAGAAAAACATGGTATTTTGTTGTTGCTTTGTAGTTCGAAATGTCATAAAACATAGAAAAAAATTGAGAAGGCGTGTGCGCGTTTTTTTGCTTTCTCACTTCTGCACTATAACATTTCTAAACACATACAACTTTTGATATGTCGAACTACGAAATCAGCTGGGCGGACGACTCTACCTAGTAAAATAAATATACCTTGAAGAGAACTGACTACACTGATAAATAAAACTCTTTTTGTTTCGAAAAAAAATTCGATCCAGAAAGTAACAGTTTAACTGTCAAAATCCATATAAAAAATTAAAAATGTTCGCCTTAATATTTCCACTTTGTAGTGAGGTCAGCTGATAAATGATTTTTCCTCTTAAATAAAAGTTTAACTGTCAAACTCTATATAAAAAAAATTTAAAATTCTCGCCTCAATATTTCTCCTTCGTAGTGCGGCTACCTGATGAATGTGCCTTGCAGATCCTGCAACTTCGTTTATAATTCACGTAAAGAGAACTTAAAATGAAAAAGACTCAACTTTTCTTTTATTATCTGTAGCGAGTAACATTTCTTTTTTGTTTTGTTTGACACTATAGACGCTAAATTGAAAAAAAAAACAGTTGCTTCCAGATTTTAAAAGAACACTTCTTGATATGAATATTTGCAAAAAAACTAAAAAAACACACAATAATATTAACATTGACCATCAACCATAGCAGCAGCGGCAAATAAATTTAAGCAATTAAATATAAAAAAACTTATTACTCAGAGAGCAAAAGAAGCAAAAATAAAATAAAATGATAAAATGATTCAAAAAATAAAAAAGGCAATTTACCCAAACATATTCGATTTTCACAAAAATCGTTTATTTTTTTGTTTTGTTTTTATTTATTATTATTAGGAATTTTAAATTTTCAACAATTGTTGGCAATTTCGTGTATTGGCGGCGTTGATCGTGTGTAAATTATCCAAATTCGTCGATCAGTTCAAGCGGTATTCATTTGTATTTAATAAACGACAGCAATAACAATAATACACAACGATTGTTTTCCATATTTTATGAAAAATTTACAAAAATTTTATTTAACTATTAACCAAAGAACGATCACAATAATTAAAAATAATAATTATTATAACAGAGAAACAATAACAAACAAACACACAAAATAAGCGCCAAGTAGCTTTAAAAATCGTTTAAGAAAAATAAACAACAATAAAATAAAAACAATTAATAAATTGTTACATAAAAGAAAAAAAGAGAAAAAACATTTAAAGTAATTACAGATGTGTGGAATAAGTTCGATGCAAAAACCTACACACGCCAAAGTAACAAACCAGCAAATACAAGCAAAAAATAAATGTTGGCAACGCGAGCGTCATTAGAATTGTAGCAATTCAAGTAACATGCCTCAGCTTTTTAATTGTCTCCCTCGTATAAGGTAATATTTTTGGAAATAACATGAAAATTCAAATAAATGGGAATTGAAAGCAAAATAGTAAAGGGAAAACAAAAAAAACAAATATTTTATATTCCTTTTTTTAAATTTTCATCAAGTAGTTCTATAACTTTTTATGTTTTTATTATGTTCTCCGCAAACCTAGCTTTCAAAAGGTCCCTAAAATAGCCCATAAGTATGCCAAAGAAGGGTTCTGGTCCTATAAATCTGTGCTGCCCCCATGTTAGCTACATTATAGTGAATTTTCAAGGCTTTAGCTTAAGATTTATCGATTTACCTCTTAAAATCACGAAAGTTGAGTAAATCGTATACGTTTTTATTGCCTCTATACGATATTGAGAGGTTTGCAATATATTTTTTGTCGCTAAACGAATAATGATTTTGTATTAAATTTTTTTCTGGAAAAGGCTATATTCAGAGCTACTTAATATAATAAGTTTTAGAAAAATTTTATTTTAAATTTTTATGATAAAAAATTACTTCGAAAAACTGATTATTTTTTTGTAAAAAAAAGTGAAAAGGTTTTTAATAGTGGGGGCCATCGCGATCCTAAAAATGTTATATATCACTATAAAATGGACGATCTCTACTTTTATATTGTAGAAAAAAACGCTACACGTTTTTGGCGATGTTTTCTAGGTTTCACCTTTTTTCTGTTTGGCTCATCTTTCAAAGGTAGATACGAGTAAGAAACGTTTTTGTCGGTTATAAAATGTTTTTGGTTTCTAAGATGTTTTAAATAAATAATTTTTATTATTTTAGATAAAATTTATTGTTACTAGTGTATATTATTTATTATCTAAACATTTAATAAAACTGTGATTTTCTGCCTGTCTGTCTGTTTGTGTTCGCATCAGGTAAAAACTACTGGATGAATTATAATAATATTTTATGGAGAGGTACCTTAGTATCGTGTGACAAATATAGGATATTTTGTTCCCGTAAAAATATCTCATTACCAAGAAAGGGGGTGCACAAGTAGTAAAAGTACCCAATTTTACCGATTACAAATTTGGCAGCAACTTTTATTTTTGTCAGCGGGTACTTTAAAACTCTATTACTCTACAATAATTTTAGAATTTTATAAAAATTTTAGATTTTTATATAAAGCCTATGTTTCTAAGTAATTACCCAGGGATGGCTACCTTTATATAAAGTAATTACATAAACCATATCTGAAGCGCTATAAAATTAGAGGCTTAAAGTGGATTACTTTCAAAAGCAAACGTTGGCGAAATGGCGGGCACAGCTAGTTATGAAAAAATTAATTATTTTTAGATAAATTAATTACTATTAAGTAATAAATTACAAAAAATATTTTTATTAATATTCTTCTCTTCGACATAAAAGCTTAAGAATGGAAATTAGCAAAAAAATATTTTTAAAAAAATTCTCGTGGACCTTTCGTTAAGTGTGATTGGAGGGATCCCCCTCCCCTGCCAATAACAACTTAAAAATTTTATTTTTATGGTATTAAGGCGTATGTAATTGATTTCTTTTAATAATTACATTATTTTTGCAAATAATATTTTATGTCACCTCCCACAAAAGGGGGAGAGGCGAAAAATGGCATTTTAGAATCTTCAGGGTCCAAGTTTAGGTTTTTGAACATTTGCTGAATATAAAAGCTGCATTTGCTAAATAAAAGTATGGGAAAAATTCAAAAAATAATTGATATTTTCAGAGGTAGGATTAGTTATTCTAAGGGGAACTTTTTTCTCCTTGGTACGATTCTTCTTATTTTATAGCTTTTACAGCTATATGACCATAAGAGATTTTTCTGGCAAGTATCATTAATCTGGGGGCACTCATTTTTGCAGAAAAAAGTATCCTACATTTGAATCGGGATTCTAAGATACCTCCTCTCAAAATTTTGTTAAAATCCATTCAGTAGCTTTTACGTGATATGAACACAGACAGACGGGTAGGAAATAAGTTACTGTTTTATTATATGTATAGATGTAATATTAAATATTTTAAAATGAGAGTCCGACTCGATCGGTGCAATATATTTATATGGAGTTACGACAACTCTTAGCATAACAATACTTTTATGAAGACACGGTAAATTAGGAGAAAAGATGAATGACTTTTCTCCTAATTTAACGTGTCCTCATTTAATATTTGAGCCTTTTTTTGACAGTAAGGGAAATAGAAACAAAGTAAACAAAAGAACAACTAAAAGATATTATCTTAATTATCAATAATTGTAATCAGCACCATGCTTTATCTTTAAAATGGTATAAAATAATTTCAAATTTAAAAAAATATATATATATATATAAAATTATTAGTATCACTGTTATCACAAGGAATGGAGGCTCGATAGAGGACGTTTTAAACCCTATCAATAAAGCGAAACAAGCCTACGGTAAACTCAGTCATGTCTGGAAGTCCTACCATATCTCGAAGCGCACCAAAATTAACATCCTTAAGAGCTGCGTGAAATCTGTCGCGCTTTATGGATGTGAATCCTGGAATTCAAACCAGAGCGACATTCAAACCTTGAAAAGATTTATTAACCGTTGCCTCCGGCGAATTCATAAAATTTTCTGGCCAAACATTATCCCTAATAAGCATCTGTGGGCAGAATGCGAACAAACCCCTATTGAGTCAGAAATACTAAAACGAAAATGGTGTTGGGTCGGAGATGCCTTGCGAAGACCCCAAGCCGACACTACGAGAAACGTAATAGAGTGGAACCCCCAAGGTAGCCGCAGAAAAGGTCGACCAAGTCACACCTGGCGTCGACAACTAGACATCGAAATTGCAAAGATCAACAAAACGTGGAGTGACCTAAAGACTGCCGCAGCAGATAAGCAAAATTAGAATACAATCGTTGAGGCCCTATGCTCCTTATAGGAACAACAGGAATTTATATGTTAGTATCACTGATGCCTTAGACACATAGACGACAGCGGTTACACTGCTGCACGACTACAAATGACGTTGGCTATAATTGTCGCCTTGTAGTCAGCTACTTACATACAAATTTCTATAACGATTTTACTTTTATAAAAATAAAACAACTTTTTCAAAAAATGTCAAAACAAATATTATCATTTGCTCAAGACCTGACCTGATGGTAAATAAATTAGTAATTTTTTTAATTTTGCTAAAAAAAAAATAAAATTGTCGGACACAAAAATAGAAATTAGCCTAAGTTGGCTACAACCACAACGGTAATCGTGTAGCCGTGTGGCTATATGACGTTGTCAAAATAATCTTCATATAAACGTGTGTATTTCTGTTTTGACAGCTTGTAGTCAGCAGCCTACTGACCTCTATGTGTTTAATGCATGTATGAAAATTTAATTTCTTAAATATTCTTATGAGGTAATTTTATTATGCCTTCTGCCTGTCTCTTAAACAATTCCTATCTATTCCTTCTTATGTTTCAATGTTTCTAAAAACAAAAATTAATGTCATCATTTTTAAAAATAGTTAAAAGTTTTTATATTCGCTTTGAAACGTTACAGCCCCATAAATAAATTTAAAATATAATTTATTTGTGAAAAGCGTCATAGAAATATGTGTTTCTTCAAATGAAAATAAAAAATATCTCAACAAATATTTCATTTGCTGATATTTTTTTCCTTTCTTACTTTTTATTGTTCTTTTATTTAATAAAAAAAAGAGGAATTTGTTTTTATTGTTTGTGTTTTTTTTTTGTTTGCTTTTAATAACAATTTCTTATGGTTAACAGGTGTTAAGTTCCCCTCTTAGTAGCAGTTTCAATTTCAGGTATACAATTTCCTTTGTTTCCCTTTCAAAATTATAAAGTTTTTTTTTTCTTATATTTATTGCAGTTTTGCATTCCAATGTGTTTTTTTTTCTTTTTTTTTTTTTGCTTCTACTCTATCATGTGTCGAGCAAAATTCATTTTGAGAAGTAGCAATCATTGTACATATGCGAAACCCCAAAGCCACGAAGTTCAAGTTTACGTAAAAATTCCAAAACGTTATACATGAGCGCTTTATGCATGGACCGCAACGCCTGATGTTTTTTTTTATATTAAAAAAATATTATTTTGCATTTATTCTTTGCCACCACTCTACTCACTCTGTCAGTTGGTTGTGTTGTGTCGTGTCGTTCTTCTAATATTGAGATAAAAACCAAAGAAACCAATAAAGCTAAATCAATATTTATATTTGTGACATGTGTAAACGCTTTTACATGTTTACATATATACGTGATACATATCGAATAGTTTACACATGATTTTTAGTTTGAATTTATATCTTTGTTTTCTAACACAAATCAGGTCATTCGTTTTTCTTATGTTTTGTTTATTCAATGTCCCCATTTTACTACATTTATTAATTGTCGTAAAGATGACATCATTTTATGTGGCTTCATAAACTACCCTGCATTGCAACACCAGGACAATTTCGAACATTTATACTTCAAACTAAATTTAGTTGGCACAAATTGAGGTTTCCATTAAATTTCATACGAAAAAAACGCCACTTGTTTCCTTATGTTACCACGAAATGTTGTAAATACACACATAAATATTTATTTATACACAGAAAAAAATTGTTGCATCAATTAAAAGTTTTAATTTGTTTCAGATATAAATGTAATTAATCTTTTAATTGATTCAATAGTAATCGAAATGGAATACAAAACAGTAATTTTGAGGATTTTTGTCTGACTGTCCGACTGTCTGTTTGTGTTCGCATCACGTAAAAACTACTGGATGAATTTTAATACAATTTTGTGAGGAGGTACCTTAGTTTCTTGATTCAAATATAGGATACCTATTTTGTATATATTGACATATTTAAAGGTACTGCAAACTTGACAGCACCTTTTATTTTTGTCAGCGGGATATTTTAAACACTATTTACAAAACTTAACAATAATTTTAGAATTTTATCCAGGGATGGGTGCCTCTATATTTACTTTAATATATAAACCATGACTGAAGCACTATAAAAGAAAAAGTCTTCAAATTTGGCGTGGATTATTTTCAAAGCAAAATGGAACAAAATATTATTACTGCTCTGCTGTTACGTAAGAAAATAAATTTCTCAGCTGATGCAGAGTTAAATTTGCTTTTTTTATTGCACTTGTGTGAAAGTGGGATTGTTTAAAAACTTTGACTTTAAATATCCCAAAAGAAATCCCCCTGGGGCATTTTATTGTCTTATTGACTTCTAATACCTTGAGGCCAATGCTGCCGGAGGGCCTGAAACTGGAAGATAAGAAACTTTGAGGTCTTACCCGTGTCCAAACGACTGGTATCACTCGAATTGTTAGCACCAATAGAGGCCCTTTGGGGAGTTACGTGATGACTGTAGTTTAGATAGAAATCCGGTGTGCTGTTGCACCCTCCACAGAATAGTGTTGTCTAAGTACCGAGCATCGAGTATTTAATCCATTTTTTGAGTACTCAATATTCAGAAGTAGTTAATCGATACTAGTTCACATAATCCAAGCTTTTATGATTAGGTACATCATGGCATGAACATTCAATATGTGCCTGCCTGTAGTCCTCAGTCTAATAACGGCCAGTGTAAACAATAACCACAACCAACAGACTCTTCAGTTTTCATCTCGACCTGCAGCTTATTCCTCTAAGTTGTCATCGCGTTCTGATGCTAACTGAAGTGTCATGTTACCTTCCCAGTAAACATCTCCGAATATTTTTATATCGTAATACTTCGTTGGCATTTTTGGCTAAATGTTTCTTAGGAACCATTCAAGTTACTCTGCAACGTCTCTATAATGCTGGGAATATTCCATTTCACGCTAAGAGTTTAAATCTTCCATATAATGACTTCTATAGAAGTTTTCAGGATGAGGAAGAGACGGTGAACCATCTCTTCTCTTTAACCGGACTCCAGGATGGTTTTGCACCAGGCTAAGTATAGATCTGCACGAACCTTATGAATGTTGCTGCTGATCCCTCTTTCAAGTGTCACAAAGGGACCTAACCTTATCTAACCTAGTTAATAACGTCTCCGTTGGCCTTTGTCATATTTTGTTATGCATCTTCCTTTGTTCTCTGTAAGCCATGCGAGAAGTCTTTCCGTTTTATGGTTACACTAAGTTGCTACCTCTAAACCTCTTTCACAGAAAAAATATATTTTCACCAATTAAACGCTTTTATTGGTTTAAGATTAAAATTTAATCAAATAATTAATTGAATTATTTGTTTAATTGGGATTTTTTTGTGTTCTGTTTTAAACAAATATATCTTCGAATCAATTAAGAAATTAATAGATTTCTAATTTAAAACTAATTAATATATTCAATAGGTGCAAAATTTTTTTTCTGTTTGCTCTAACAATTGACATGCTTTATTGAAGGCCTATGCTCCCCAGAAGGAACATGAAAAAAATAATTTATTTGACATGAATTGCTTTAGTTAAATTAAAACAAAAAAAATTGGTTTAAATATGTTGGGTGCTTTTACGCCAACCGACAAGATTTATTGGAAAAAGTAGTAAATACTTAGACTCATCGAATAGACCATGTTAATCGTAGCATGACCATGAAATTTCAATTACATTTCTGTGGTGTATTATTATTTTAAGTTTTCATGCACCTAAAAAAACACTCTATATAAAAACTGGACATAAAATTATAAAACATAAACAAAATAAATGATATTCATTTAGATGTCACCTTTGAGAACTACGTTTGAGAATAAGTTGATAACAAATATAATTCTCAAATCGAGAAATTTATATCTTTTCGTTGAAATTAAATAAAATATATTTCTGTCTTGTATAATTTCATGCAGCTAAAAAAAAACATAAAATTTCAAACCTAAAAAAATAACTGCTATTCATTGAGGTTCTACATTTGAAAAACCTTTGAGTACTACTTTTGAGAATAAGTTGATAACAAATATAATTCTCAAATAGAGAAATTTATTTCTTTTCGCTGCGATTAAATAAAATATATTTCTGTCTTGTATTATTTTAAGTTCTCATGCATCTAAAAAAACACTTGGCATAAAATTACCAAGCATAAATGCTATTCATTTAGCTTTCACCTTTGAGAACTACGTTTGAGAATAAGTTGATAACAAATATAATCCTCAAATCGAGAATTTTTTTCCTTTTCGTTGGGAAAACTATTACTATTTTAAAATAATTCAAAGAATTATTATTATCGATAAGAAGTTTGGTTTCATATCATTTTCATTACGAAATTTAATCTATGTGTTTGCTGGGTTAAATGAACCATTATACATATTTTATATTAATAGCAAACTCTTGCATTTATGGTCTTTGTGATCTCTCAAATGTCACTTTATTGTCGTTGTTGTGTGACATCAAAAGGGTGTGTGGTTTTTGACATTTAACTGGATTTTTTTGTTTTTTTTGTTTTTGCTACCAAACCAT
This sequence comes from Phasia obesa, assembly GCA_949628195.1. Taxonomy (NCBI): domain Eukaryota; kingdom Metazoa; phylum Arthropoda; class Insecta; order Diptera; family Tachinidae; genus Phasia; species Phasia obesa. Next base: position 132,109,963 of record OX451219.1, read on the forward strand.
AATTTAATTTTGATATTAAATATGATGATTTAAAAGAAAGTTAAAAAAAAAAAACATAAAACAATTGTTTTACATTAATTTTGAAAGTATCTACAGTGAAACAACACTCGACTCGGTATGTTTGAAACACACACAGGAATCTGATATGAAAACATCAAATGATTTTTAAATGGTTTGATCGTGCTTTGGCTTTTAGTGATTTCATTTGATTTGATTTGAAATGAAAGTCTGATATTTTATATTAAAATAAAAAAACAGAGAAAATATAAAAAAAATCAGCAAAATATGTAGTGAAATTTTTGTTAGTATTCATTCTGTTACAACCGCGTTTAGACCGTGTTAAAAGCCTTTTAGCCATGATTTGCATTTAATTGCTGCTGGTCAAGTTGTTACATTTTCTGTTGTGTTGTAAATTTCAGTTTATCAGTTTTTATAAATCATATTGTTTTGAAGTAAGAAAGACAAACAACACCAGACTGAATGCTACTGGATATAATTTTTTAAACAGTTTCATAATGAGGGTTTCATTATAACTTGTTAACAAGAACATCTTAGCAAAAAAAATCACACAACATGAGGGTTTACAAAAAAAAGACAAACATATATTTTCATGTAAAATTATCATACCATATCAAAAAAAATTTAAAACAAGGGCTTTGCTGAAAAAAAACTCCTTAAATAAAACATTAATTGCAATGTCTTCTTGTTTCATTATAATTATTAATTTAAAAAAAGTGCCTTGAAAAAAATTCATTTTCACAATTTACTGTGGCACCAAAGAGTAGAGAGAACAAAAATTAAGCCATCTGTTTTCGGATAAGTAAAGAAATCAATTTTTTTTTTTTTTGTTCTTATTGGAAAGTATTTGTCTGCTTTTAATTTCTAAACTCACATCAGATTACTTGCACCACCACACCACAACACTTTAGAAAGCAAATTAATAGATCAAATTGTTTTGTGACCCACATACAATTAATGACAGGCAGCACAGCCTGAAATTCCTCCTATTAAGCAATAATTTTTTTCTTTTAAGTAAACTACTTTATATTAAGGCACGTATTAGTTTGAAACCATAAGAACAAAAAAAGGAAATGAATATAAAAGTAACAAAAAGAAAAACATCTGTCATGGCTAACAATGATTATGGCGAATGATTTTTCAGTTTAAGCAGATGTTATTCTAATATTACATTCTTGGTCGTAAGAGTTTTTGTGTATTCAAAAGACCTGCTGCACGAGCTATTCATGCACATAGTTTTTTAATATTTTTATTGTCTTGATCAGCATTGAAAATAAGCAGACAAAAACTGCTGCTCTCAGACATTTAAAGAGTCAGATTTATACTGCCGTTTTTCCACATAAATTTTTCAAACCTGCAAAATTTATGTGGAAAATTTATGTGGAAAAAGTTTTATATTCGGCCATGCCGAATCTTATATACCCTTCACAATAGTAATGTTAAATATTCCCTTACTCCCAATTTCACAATAATATACCTGCATTCAGTTCTTACCTTTACGATTTTCAACTTCATTATTGAAAATATAATATAAAGATATAGAAAATTTTTTTTAAAAAATTTTATCGAAAATGTAAATTTTTTGTATACATTTTTGACATTTTTTTTTAATTCTATTTAAATTTTTTGTAAAAATTTTATCGTATATATTTGTATAAACTTTATCGAAAGTTGTTTGATAAAAATTTTATCGAAAATTTTTTTTAAAAATTTTAACGAAAATATTTTATAAATAAATTAACGCAAATTTTTTACAAAAATTTAATCAAAATTTTTTTGTAAAAATATTATCAAAAATTTTTGTAAAACTTTTGTAAAGAAACTAACGAAAATTTTTTACAAAAATTTAATAAAAATTTTTGTTGAATATTCTTTGTAAAAATTTTTTCGATTTTTTTTTTTAATTTTATTGAAAATTTTTGAAAAAAAAATTATAGAAAATTTTTTACAAAAATTTTATCGAAAATTTTTTGTAAAAATTTTATTGAAAAGTTTTTGTAAAAATATTATTGAAAATTTTTTGGAAAAATTTTATTGAAAATTTTTTGGAAATATTTTATTGACAATTTTTTGGAAAAATTTTATTGAAAATTTTGGAAAAATTTTATTGAAAATTTTTTGGAAAAATTTTATTGAAAATTTTTTGGAAAAATTTTATTGAAAATTGTTTTGAAAAATTTTATTGAAAATTGTTTGGAAAAATTATATTGAAAATTTTATAGAAAATATTTTGTAATAATTTTAACGGAAATTATTTGTAAAAATTTTATCAAATTTTATCAAAAATTGTTTCTACAAATTTTATCGAAAATTACTTGTAAAAATTTTATCGAAAATTTTTGTAAAAAAATACCGAAAAATTTTTGCGAAAATTTTATCGAAAATTTTTTGTAAAAATGTTATCGAAAATTTTTTCCATAAATTAAAAAAAAATTTACAGCAAATTTTTGGTAAGAGTTAGGACCTTCCTGCACTTTATATTACGTTGGAATGGTTAGACTTAAGCATATTGGGGGGTCAATATTGACTGTTCCTAGTGGGCACCATGTGTTGTATTCCATATCGATCATTTAGGTTCCACCTTAGAGTATTACGTTTCACAATAAGTTGAAAACAAATATAATTTTCAATTCGATAATTTTTTCCCTTTTTTTAAAAAACAATTTTGTTAAAGGTTTTTAAGTATAGATTTTTTAAGTGTATATATATATTTTTTTCTTTTAAAAAAGATACTTTAAGTAAAATTGTTTCAGTTTACTTTTTTTCAATACCTTTGTTTACAAGGCAGCTTTTTGAAATGTACTTTTTTTGAAAGTACTTTTTGCAATGTTTTAAGGACCTTTTAAAAAATTTTTTTTAATATACTTTTGTCAAAATTTGTATTTTAAAGTTATTTTTAAAAGCTTTTTTAAAATGTAGTTTTCTGAAAAGTACTCTTTATAAACATACTATTAAGTTACTTTTTTAAACTTACTTGTTTGAAATATTTTGAAGACCTCTTTTAAAAACAACTTAGTGAAAGAATTTTTTTTTTTAAATTTTTTTCAAAATGTTTTTCCAGGCCCATTTTTGAAAAGGAAAGCTATTTAAAAGGTACCTTTTTTAAGTGCTTTTTGAAATGTTTAAGGGGTAATTTAAAGTTTTTTTTCTTAAAAATACTATATTATAAAAGCTATATTTTTCAAAATATTGTTTTTTGAAAAGTACTTTTTTAAATCTTACTCGTAAGTCACTTTTGTAAACACACTTGTTTGAAAAATTTTGAAGACCTCTTTTAAAAATAACTTTGTGAAAGATTTTTTTTAAATAGATTCTTTTAAAGTGTACAATTTTTAAAAGTACCTTTTTTTAAAGGTACTCTAAGTAAAACTTTTTAATATAGTTTTTTAAATATTTTTCAAGACCCTTTTTTAAAAAAGAAAATTATTTTTAAAAGGCATCTATTTTGAAATGTACTTTTTTAACTACTTTTTTGAAATGTTTTAAGGGCCCCGTTAAATTTTTTTGTAATTATGTTGTCTTTTACAATTCTTTTCTTAAAAGCACTATTTTAAAGTATTTCTTTAAAGTACATTTTTCAAAATGCAGTTTTTTGAAAAGTACTTTTCAAAAGAAACTGCTACCTTTTTATGAACATACTTGTTTGAAAGCCATTTTTTATACAACTTTGTTTAAGTAGTTTCTTTTTAACTTTAACTTTATTAAAGCGTGCATTTTTTTAAATTACTTTTTGTAAAAAAGGTATTTTTTTTCAATGTACTTTCTTGAAAAGTTTTTTAGGGTCCATTTTTATGGACCTTAAAGTAGGCGTTAAAAAATTACTTTTTATTTTATTTTTGTTATTTTGGATTCTTTTTTAATAGTACTTTATTAAAGATACTTTTTTCAAGACTTTTCTTTTATCGTTTTTTAAAGGTACTTTGTTTATATACACTTTTCGAAAAGTCCCTTTTTAATTTTTTTTTTTTTATTTATTTTTTGAGGTTTATAAAGCTACGTTTGTAAGGTAATTTGTTTAAATATACTTTTCGAAAAGTTCTTTATTAAAGATACTTTTTTTAAGACTTTATTTATTTTTTTAAGCTACGTGTTTAAGGTGCTTTGTTTGAATATACTTTTCGAAAAGTCATTTTTAAAGTTACTTTTTTAAAGACTTTATTTTTTAGAGGTTTTTAAAGCTACGTTTTTAAGGTACAAGGTAAATATACTTTTCGAAAAGTACTTTATTAAAGATACTTTTTTAAAGACATTTTTTTGTTTTTTAGGACTTTTCGAAAAGTCCTTTTTTAAAGTTATTTTTTAAAGACTTTATTTCTTTTTTATAGGTTTTTAAAGCTACGTTTTTAAGGTACCTTGTTTAAATATACTTTTTGAAGAGTACTGTATTAAAGATTCTTTTTAAAGACTTTATTTATTTTTTAAAGCTACGTGTTTAAGGTACTTTATTTAAATACGTTTTTCAAAATGTACTTTTTTAAAGATAATTTTTTTAAAGACTTTAGTTTTTAAAGGTTTTTAAAGCTACGTTTTTAAGGTACTTGGATTAAATATACTTTTCGAAGACATCCTTTTTTAAAGCATTTTTTTAATTCTTTAGAAAAAGTACTTTTTCAAAAATTAATTTTTTTAATAAAATATTTTGAGGTACTTTTTTAAAACTGTTTTAATTTCATAAAACATGAAAAGCTATTTTTTAAGAAATTGCTTAACAATTGCATTGTTCAAAGGCACCTTCTTTAATAAATATGATTAAAGCCTCTTTCAAACCCTCTATTAACAAGTTCTTTTTTAAAAAGTGCTTTTTTAAGGGAAACTATATTAAATGAACTCTGGCTTTTTCTACACAAGTTTTTTTTTTTTAAATGTATTATATCACGAATTTATTAAAAATTTTTTATTTAAAAGTAAATTTCATATAAAATTTTATTGCCTACTGTGTCGAAATAACAATTTTTAAATACTTTTACTATCGTTTTAGATGCTTTAAATTTTTCATTTTCATGTTTGTTTTTTTGTGTTGTTGTTTTTTGTTGTCGCATCTGTTATGCATTCGAACATAAATGCGTGAATAAAACAACATGTGATTATCATAAAACGAGTCTATTGCGGCGCTTTTTTTGTTACAAAAAATCAGCTACAACATCATCCCCAACGTTGAAAACACATAATGTAAAGAATGCAAGTGATTAGCCGGAGTCATCCGGCCATCCAGCTAGCCAGCCAGTTGAACAGCATGCCATTGGCTTGCTAGCTGGCTGGCTGGATGGCTGGCTGGTCAAACTGCTACTGTTTAATGTTTCATTTGAATAAATTAAAAATAAAAAATTTTAAAATTTGTTATAAATATTTTGTTTGGCGTCTTAGTGGCGTTAGCGATTTGTTTGTAGTTGTACAAGTAACTGGTAACCATGCCAATGGCAAATTTTTACTTTTTTATAGAAAATTTTGCAATAATACTTGTGTGTAAACAACGCAATATAAAAAATATATTACACACAAAAATACATAATTTTTAAAATAATAAAAATTAGGAGAAAACCTGAATTTTCGCTGAAAATCTATTACGCGCTGTTTCATCACTACTTTGGCGCATTAAATCATGCGTTTGTATTTTAATTTGCGTGTGTCTTTTTTTTCAAAAGACCTTTTCATAAATAACATCTTTAAGTGTTTTTTTATTTATTATATAACAAGTTAAATGTACATAAATATATAAAATATATTATTTTTTAAACACCAGAGTGTAATAAATTTCTATTTATTCACGAGCGGAAGTTAATAAATCTTTACAAAATCACAGGGGGGAGGGGGGGGAGAAATAGGAATTTAAAACAATATAGAGTTTCAGCGAAATATCAAAATTTAAAAGACGATTGGCAAATTTTTAGCAAACTTGGGGGATGTCAATTACAGTTTAATTACCAATTATATGTAAAAGTGATTGGAATTGTTCCATTACAATTACATTCAACTATGTTTAATTGAGATTTTTTCTATTACACATTACATGTAATTTGTAATTGAAAAATAACAATAACAATTACTTTTAATTAAATAACAATAATTAAATAACAATTACTTGTAATTAAAAAATTCAAATTACATTTACATGTAATTGTAATTGAAAAAACTCAAATAAAATGAACAGTGTAATGGAAAATTGTTAAGAATATAATTGAATATTGTTCAATTTTAAGTAATAATTATTGCCTAATTACTATTACAATTACTTATAATTTCTAATTGAAAACTTCCAATTACAATTACAATTACATGTAACGTGTAATTATATTTAATTACATTTCCAATTACAATTACATGTAACGTGTAATTGAAAATGTTTAATTACATTTCCAATTATAATTACTTTAAAATGTAATTGAAAATATTTAATTGCAAATTACAAGTAGTTGTAATTGACTTTTGTCCCAGATTTAAATAACAATTACTTGTAATGTGTAATTGTGAATATGCAATTACACATTAACTGTAATTTTTATTCTAATTGAATCCCCTCATATCTGATTTTTAGTTAATTCCTTCATTCATTTTAGTTTTTTAAGCCCCTAGCATCTACATCTGACTTGTCAAATTTCCCACCGCAAAACACGTACATACATGTCGTGTGACATTTTCTATAGCTTCTTTAAATCTCATGTGCAAGGTCATCGAACAAAATTTCAAGAGAGAGTGTAAGCTCTTTTTTTATTTACATATTTATGAAATTGTGTAATAAAATAGTTAGTGATATTTTGATATGACAAGCTAAGAATGATAGAAACAAGGTTGCGCCATTCAAATAATTTGGCTCTGTCTGTTAAGGAGCAAATGACATCAAAAAAACCTGTATATTTTAAATTGAGCGAATTACGTAATCTAACGAGAAATCACTCGAAAGGTCGAAAAATAACGTCAATTGGATTCAAATGCAACAGCACACCGTACTAAATCGCCTTTCATCTCGATATTGGGCCAAACCACAGGCACCATGTTATTCAACGAAGGGCGTCACCAATAACCTTCTATTAGGACTGGGAAAATCCCTGTGGAGCTATCGATTCCCTTGGTACCAGTCGTTTGGACACTTGTCAGACCTCTTCTTCTCTTCTAGTTTTAGCTTGTAGCATGTCTCGAGAAATCGTGCCCCCATATACCCCAGAAGCATTGACGTCAAAAGTCAACACGACAATATGCCGCTGGGGGAACTCTCAACCTGGTAATTAATTAGTACCTCAACGAGAAAAAGAGCCATTGCAAGCTAGCTGTGAATATCTGAAATTAAAAAAAGAAAAGAAGAAAATTCGTCGCTAAATAATGTACGCAAAGAAAATCGATTACAATTTGAGAGCATATGACAGGGGGGGATATGGCATCATTTGGTCTGGGGTGCATAACCGTATTACAGCACAATCGATTTAAAATTGTAATAATGACTAGAATGACTTACAAGACTATTGACTCTGTAATAATCAGCTTTCTCTAAACTGACTTTTGGACCGATTCTATAAATTCAGCAACAATATAATGTTCCTATACATAATGCCAGAGTTGTAAAAGAATTTATTTTATAACAAAATGTTCCTCTTTTTAACTGGCCACCCTATTGAAAAGGGTTGCGAAAGGCTTATTTATAATTAATTTTGGGAGGATATCGAAGCTTAGCGCTTCTCTAATGGGTCCATTTTCTCCGCCCTTTTGTCCTCAATAATTATAGGAAACCGATTTGGAATTTACGAAAACCTTACTTGCATTCATACTCTTGACTTAAGTGATTTCAGACTGTCGACAGGTTACCGTCAGCTTTCTTTCTCATCAAGGATTCTCCAGTAATTGCTAGCTTAGCTCCCTCATGACATGCACATTTAACAGGTTTCTGCCCGTTGTCCTAAGTATTATGCTAAACCGTGTTGGACATTCACACACGTTACAGCTTCTTCCAAGCACAATCTGCAAGTATAATCTTCCTCAATTTCATCTTGGCTAGATGAAGCTTGAAGTTTCAGTGACCTATCACTAAAGCAGTTATCGAGCTTAAGGTACTTCTATTATATCTGAGTACCTTACTGCACCTTCTTGTCTAAAGAAAACACCCAGATTCTTTGGTGGAAATTGAACCCGCAACCACCAGACTGATAGACTAGCTTACTACCGATCAGGCTATCGAAACACTAATGAAGTTATTTTGAGAGCTAGCACCCAGTCTTGGAATACCTAAAATATTATCAAAAAACTTGATATAATGGACTGGACTATGGTGGTCGTTTAACCTTGTAGCTATGATGGGTCAAAATAATCGTCTTCATTTAAATTGTATATTTTAGATTTGACAGCCATTAAGAACTCCTGGAATAAGATTTCTTTGGATTATTTGAATGAAGTCACTTTAGGATTCAATAAAAAAGAAACGCTTCTTACTTGTCTGCAGAAAACACCCAGAATATTTGGTGGGAATCGAACCGGCAACCACCAGACTGATGGACTAGCTCACTACCGATCAGTCCATCGAAGCACTTATGAAGTTATTCTTGGAGCTAGCATGCAGTCTTGGAAAATCTCAAATATTATCAATAAATTGAATTATTATTAAATTGAATTTTTAATTCAGATTAGTAAAATGGTTCTTATTTTCTAAAACGTAAAAAATTCTAATTTTTTGACTTCTTCTGGAAAATGTGCTTTAAAATATTGTTAAACCAAACTCTATTGTTTTGTTTTTGATATTCTTATCTTAAAATAGCGCTCTTTCTAATAATAGTAATATTTTAGTTGTCTACAAAAAATTTAAAAAAAAATGGCATTTTAAAAACAAATATTTCAATAGTTCTACTCATTTCATTGAGAGTGTAAATTTGTTGTTTCATAGAAACCAATTAATATTAAAATTTCTTTCTGTGTAGTCAATATAACAGCGGAAGTGCATACATGTGAATACAATACCTATAATGAATGTATATATTTATGGATGTGCATAAGTATATATGTACATTTGTCTGTTTAAGTATCACTACAATCATAATTATTGTTTTTTTCGCTTACAAAAAAACGCAATTTGTATAAAAAGAAATGTATATATATTTTTTTTAATTTTTTGTATAAATCTACCAGCTTTGTGCACAATTTTTTTGTAAACAACAAATATCATTCAGTCGGGAAAACATAAATTTACTTCATTATTATCATCTGTGTTTACACATTTATACTGCTCCGCCAGTATGTGGTCATCGTAAAAATCGTAATAAATGAACATAATGTTTTAACTAGAGATGGTATGGTGTTAAATCACGTGAGTGTGCGTGAGCTTAAGTGAAATGGTAGCACTGATGTTTAGTTATGTTTAAAAATAGTTATTTTTGCTCTTAAAAATAAAAATGCTAATAGAATTATAATTATGCTTTAAACACATAGACGACAGCGACTACACCGCTACGAAACTGCAAATGCCGTTGGCTATAATTGTCGGCGTTTTGCCAGCTACACAACTACAATTATGTATATTGAAGAAGCCTGCTACAACATAAATTTTGATGTTGTTGTAGATATACATATTTTACTTTTGTAATAAAATAATTTATATATTTATATTCCAAAATAATGGCGGCGTGGTTAGTTAAGTGCTCGCCTACAGAGGATAAATGATTTTCACCGTAATTTTTTCGAGTTTTAAAAATTAAGTGGCTTCAACACCCTCCAGACAATCCATCAAATCAAAAATACCCCCTGTCCTCACCAACCCCTGACCTTGACCAAAATTTAGGATAACATCATGGCAAAAGGTCAGGCAGCCGCCATCCCTTGGGAGAAAAGAAAAATTAGAAATCAAAGATTAGCAAGGTTTCCCTCCACTACACCAAATACACGGACGAGAGGGCGTTGTTTCTAGGCAACGACAGATGACATTACATTCCCATTTATCCTAGGACCCGCTACAGCAGACCAATCATAATCTTAGCTGGAACAACAACCGATTAACGAAAAAAGACAAAATAAGGACTAACAACAGACTGAATCTTATGGCAACGCCTTTGTCACACGAAAAAGGAAGATGCGAGCGAAAACAGCTTGCGACAAATCGTGTAAGATAAAGATGCTTTGTTGGAAGCCACATGCTCCCAAGAGGGGTATTGGAAATAAAATAATAATTAAAATAAATTTATTTGCTCAAACCAAGGTTCATCATTAGCGGGTAGCCACACTAGGGAGGGGGAACATCAAGGCGAAATTTTTTTTTATATGTAATTTGACAGTTAAACTACCATTTAAGGGGAAAAATTGTAAGTTTAACTGTACAAATGCAAATAAAATTGTTTTTTTCCACTTAATATTCATCCTCCGTAGTGAGGATACCTGATAAATGTGCCTTAGTGCAAACCCTCTTGATTGAAAATGAATTAGTAATTTTTTAATTGTTTCATATTTAAATGATATAAAATATTTTTGGACCTCCATCCCTCTCACTATTGCTCATTGTCGCTTACAAAAATAGAAAGTGTCCTTTAGACTGGACTATAGTGGTCGTTTAGCCTTCTAGCTATGATGGGTCAAAATAATCGTCTTCATATAAAAGTGTATATATTAGATTTGACAGATTGTAGTTAATGCATTTTAAAGTTATAAATTTTTGAAAAAAAAGTAGAAATTTCTGAAATAACGTATGGCGAAATTTTACTGATTATTCTCACGTTTTGGAGAAGGCGCCAGCAAGCCACAAACCTTACAAGTCTTAAAAACAAAAATGAAAAAAGAAATCAATAAATGAAATTGCAATTTGAATAAACGGAATATGAAAAAAATTAAACCTATTTTAAGGTTAGGAAAGTATATTAGTGTTCATTATTGCTATTCTTTTCTTACTAACTGACCGTAGAATAGTTTAAAGCTACAGCCATCTTATTGTGCATTATTGCACCTTTTTTCTTTGCTCGTGAGTGAGCATAGTTGTAACTAAAAAAATGAGTCACGATTCCATCTCAAACCCAGATAGAAGTATCCATATGGAAGTTCATATGATGAATATGATGCAATAATTATAATAGAGCAACTTAAAATTAAAAAAAGCGTAAATACATAGATTTTATGCAAATTTCTTTTGTTTCCATTTTTATTTGTTTATTTTGTTTTTTGCTTTAAACGGATTATGTATTACTGATTTTGTTGTTATAATGCTATTTTTCATTTATTCGTGTTTGTTTTTGATTAATTTTTCCCTTAATGTTTTGCGAAGAAACTATGACATGCGAATCGGGAATGAATGGCTTTCGAGAATGGCTATCGAAGATCACAATAATTAAGCCTTTATCACTCACATCAAATCGTTGACATTTGAAGTTTACTTCTTAATTTGCTAATTATTATTAATATAGGGGGATATCAAAGGAATATCATTGACGTAAAAAAACGTAATTTCCGGATTAAAGATGCTGAAACTTTCGGTTTAAAACTGGGATATTAACACGGTTTTTTCAACACGGTTACATTTTCACCACACACCTTTTTATTTTTGAAAGTGGGATATTTAAGAAACTATTACGCAACAGATCGCGCCAGTTGATTAAAATTTTATATTTTACTTTGTGGAATTACATTGTTATTAAAACACCACTTACAGAGGTTTACAATAATTTTTAGAATTTTAGTTCTTTTTATATATATTTTAGAATTTTATCGATATAAACCATAACTGAAGCATTATAAAAGTAATAGTCTTTCAATTGGTGTGGAATACTTTCAAAGCAAAACCAAGCAAAATATTGTCAGGACGCCAACGACGTGGCGGGCACAGCTAGTGATTTATAAGATTCGGTTTTATCGAATTAATTTCTCCTTTTTGGTTTTATTAATTATTATTAATTTTTTGTTTAAATATGAACTACTTTAAATGTTTACCAAAATAGAAACACAAACATGTCGGTTATCGTAACACAATTATAAAAACAGCTGTGATTAATTATGAATAACATAACTAATATTTGAAAGCATAAAAAAGAGCCAGCCCTAGTGTGACGAATATGAAACATACAACAATACGACATGTGTGCTACACAACAACTTATATGTATTTTGCTGTACTATTTGAATAATAACTTTGCTTCCTAAAGCTTAAATAGAAATTAATAATGCATAATAAACAAATAACTAAAGGGAAAAAAAAGTTTTGAATGATTGAGGAAGTTATCATTATTTATGGGGACCACGAATAATAATATTTTTATGTTTTGAAATAAAAGAAATTTTAATTAAAAACAAATTGGCAAATTTAAATTTAGCTTACGTAAGTAACGTTGATCCTTTTTTTTTGTTTTTTTTTTTTTGTGAATAACAGATGGCCATTATTTTTGTCAATACTAATTTATCATTTATTTTAGCTTTCTTTATTTCAACTGCTTATTACAGTTTGCAGTCATCTTTTCATCGCTCTGTTTCTGCTTTCAAGATTTTTTTTAGTGAAAAATACAGCACTATAATTTTAATTTTTCTTCAAATAGTTGACCTAAATATTTGATGCAAAAATTATTATTTCAATAGAACTGTTAAAAGCATTCGCATGTATTCTTAAAATAGATGTTCTAAATAAAATGCACAGGGTGTTATCAAATGGTTTTTTTTTTTAACAAAATTCAAAATAGGTAAATTCCCAAAAAAAAAACTCTAATTAAATGGGATTTACAATTCATTTATTCTAAAAAATTTTGTATAATTTTTTTTAAGCTTGTCTTTTTTCCTTTAAATAAACTATAGCTAGTCGCTGAGAAGAATTAATTATTCAACATACCTCCTCTACACCCCATCTAGGATCTTAAAGATCATTTTCGTCTTTTATTGTACATAGAAATTAATTAAAGGTTTTAATCAGTTTAAAATTAAAGTTCAATTAATTCGTTTAATTGATTCAAATATATATTTGTTTAAAACAGAACAAAAACAAAACCTAATTAAAAAATTAACTGAATCCATTATTTATTTAATTGAATTTTAATCTGAAATCAATTAAAACCTTTAATTGATGAACATATTTTTTTCTGTGTAATAATTATTCTCTGCTTATTACTAGAATTATTCTCTGCTCATTCACTATTATAGTGAATGAGATTTTTAGTTCAGATCACTCTACTGATCAAGGTCGGTCTATAAGATCTTTTAGTTCGTTTGTCCAGTAGGTACAACCAATCGGTTGTAAAACGCATGAAGCAGGTGAACGTGTACTCCAAACTAGTGCTGGAATGTGTTTTAAAGCTTAACAGATGTTCCTCGGTTAACGAGGTAACATTGATGTGGGTTAAAGGACACATTGGCACTGCTGGGAATGAAGCAGCAGATCAACTAGCAAAAAGGGGATCTGCTGAGAATTTCTGTGGACCAGAACCCAGAGTATCACTGGGAAATGGCCTAATGCGAGCAAAAGTCCTACAATGGCTGAACTCCCCTTGGCAGGAGAGCCAGCAAGGTTCTTAGATACAATAGAAGTACCTTAAGCTGGATAACTGCGTTAATGACAGGTCATGGAAACTTCAAGTATAATCTAGCCAAGATGAAAATCGAAGAAGATGATACTTGCAGACTATGCCTGGTAGACGATGAGACGGTAGCGCATATTGTGTGTGAATGTCCAGCACTGGCTAGCGTAAGACTTAGGACCACGAGCTTAAGTTGAATCAGTATACAGCAAAAGTGTTTTTGTTTGCTTATTTATCTGACCTTTACTTATTTAAACATTTGTTAAGTAATGAGGTAAATAAAATTAGGTCTGTTCCAGGTGCATAACAAAATAGTCCGGACAATTGAGAGTGAAAACAAATTTTCTCCACAAATGAACATCTTGAAATACTAATTTTATTTTAGTGATTTTAGACGCTTAAATGCATAAATTTTAAAAGCAAATCATTTGCATCATTGGCACCATTGGCAACAGCTGTAAAAAGTGAATGAATATAAAATGAAAAAAGTAAAAGCCTATTATTATTTATAATTTTTTGCAAAATGAAAAGCCAAGTAACTATTGCACATTCTTCTGAACCTTTATTTGAAAATCTTCCCTTTGGCTTTTTAATAAATTTTAAAAGTTTCTTCCCTTATTTAATTTTTTTTTTTTTTATTTTTAAATGTAAACAAAAACAGCTGATAATTTAATTCTAGTCCGAACTTAACCAAAGAAAAAGTTCGCACAACTTTCTACTTGAAATGAAAAATATTACTCACTGTCTAAATGTCTAAATTTCCAATGTTTTCCCATAATGTTTACTATATAAGGTCAAATCGCTAATTGTAGGGAACACCCTTTAATTTTTATAGTTGCCATAGCAATCACCTTTTGTGAAGATGTTACGAGTCTACCTATTACAGTTCAAAAAAAAGGCTATATATATATGGTGTTTTTATTTTAAGGGCCGATGTTAATTTTGAATAAAACACAAATTATTTAGGAAATTATTGTCATTTCTTTTTATTTTGATAATATTGGTATGGTTCAAAATATCGGCCAAATGGCCACCGCGACCTTGGCGGCAGACCTTCATCCTTTAGCTCTTAAATTTTTGCTGGCTTATCGACGTACACCTTTACTTTCTCAAATAACCCCAAAGAAAGAAGACCAACGGTGTCAAATCACATGATCTTGACAGCCAATTGACATCGCCACCACGTGAGATAACACGGCCATTGAATTTGTCGCGCAAAAGAGCCATTGTTTCGATAGCTGTGTGGCAAGTGGCACCATCCTGTTGAAACCACATATCATCCACATCCATAACTTCCAATTAGGGCCATAAAAAGTTCGTTATCATCTCACTATAGCGAACACCATTGACAGTAACTGCCTGACCGGCCTCATTTTGGAAAAAAAAATACGGCCCGATGATGCCGCCAGCCCATAAACCGCATCAAACACTCTTTGTGGGTGCATTGGTTTTTCCACAGTCACTCTTCGATTATTATTCGCCCAAATGCGGCAATTCTGCTTATTGACGAATTCACTGAGGTGAATATGTGCCTCATCACTGAAGATGATTTTCTTCATTTCTTGCCACCATTCTGACCATTATTCGATTGTGTATCTTTGCATGGCTCAAATTGAGTTAGTCTGAAATTGAGAAATGTCAAATTAAATGCATAAAAGAACTTGACGTTTAGGTGTGGTTCACATTCAACATCGGCCCTTAAAATTACATGCACAACACGTTACTGTAGGAACACCTTTTAATTTTTAATTGTTGATACAGTTGCCATAGTAATACACCTTCTGTTAAAATTTCGACAGTGTACCTATAATGGATAGAAAATAAGGCCATATGAACTAATGAGCTAAAATAAACTAGTGAGCTGACTGAACTAAGGAGCTGATATCAGCTCAGTGTTGTGATCAGCTCACTTAGGGTAGTTGAGTGATTAGTTCAACTGAACTAGGTCGTTCATGAAATACACAACTCTATTATTTACAGACCAACCGAAATCATTAATAATTTAATAAAACAAAAAATAGGTAAAATAACTATATGGACTTTAAAATAACTAAAATGCCATTGCCTTTGAAGAATAACACGTCCGTGACGGTCTTCACAGAAAAGACAACCGCTAACTGCTTTTGTTGGATTCTCAGAAGTCTTCTAATGCAAGTTTAATTTAGTCTGTCTCAAGTCTTAAGCCCTCCATATAAATTAAGTAATATCGCACAGGTTAGCATCAATTCATTGCTTTTAGGCTGTTAGTTAGAATTCCATAGAACTCATCGATTATTGAGTCCTGTTTAAGTGTTTCGATCTTGGTTTGATTAGTATGTTTGCCAAATTTTCCGTCATTCTCTGAGATGCTGAAATTAGATTTTAGTCAGGTATTTGGTTGCAAATGTAAATGAAAACTTATGCATTTTTAATATTATTTCATTATCAGAGATTTAAATGAAATATGTATGTTCTCATGTACCTTTGGGTAAAAGCTGCCTCACCCTGTAACATTACAACTCATCATCATCATCATCACGTTTATGCTATAATATTTATTTTATTTTCCTTTTTTTTTTTGCCAATCCACAAGATTTTGTCACAAAACAATGTACAGATTCCCAGAGTGTTGTACTGCATTGAAGCAAAAAATAAAACTACTTTAAAAACCATAGACGAGACAGTTGTTTCACTTAGTAATCAACATAAATTCAACAGTTTCACTTTCGTTTTTGTCAATTTTTTTTTTTTTGTAATTTAATTAAATAAAACAGAAAATCCAAATAATTCGCATAATTTTAGTTTTAAAACAGAGTGTGTGTTCAGAATTTCAATGAAATTGTATGTTAGTAGAGCAAGCAGAGACGGCTGGCTGTCTGTCTGTCAGTCACTAAAATTATTTACAGTGTATTAAAAACATTAATTGAAACAATAAAACAATTTAAATGCATACGATAAACATTATTATTAGTTTTATAACGGCTAAAATTTAAATATGTATTTACTTTTAAACAAATAAGCCACTGTAAGCTTTTGACAGAGGGCCATAGAGTGAAAGAGAGAGAGAGTGTGTACTCACATGATCAGACAATTGATCAAACTATTTGATAATACTTGTACGTTGTACGTTGAACACAATAATTTGATGATGATATTTATTACAAAACTAGTGAAACTAGTTGACAAAAACAAAAAAATTCAAATATTTCACATCAGACAGTGGCGATAGTAGTAGCTAGCCGCCGCTACAGTAGTTCAACTAGTGAAGTGAATATTTCTTGTTTCTTTTTTTTTCTTCTCGATAGTTAAACGCGTCAATTGAACTTTACTTTCGTTTTCAATACTCGAAATATACATACATACACTCTCTGAAATTAAATAAATTCAAAGAAAGAAAAAAAAAAACAAATAATTTTTACAAAAAAAAAAAAAAATAAAACAAATTTTGCTTGTACGGCCGGCAGGTGCAAGCAGGTGCGTGTTAAAGTGTGGCCCATGATAATGAAGATGGTGATGGAAAAAGTTCAAACACTACTGCCACTACTGTAAGCAACAAATAGCAGAAGCTTGATTTAAAGTGTTTATGTTGCTGTTTGCCAGCAGCAATAACTTTAAATGCAGTTGCTGTAACCATGATGTCTTCAACTGCTAATAATTTGTATGTAATTCCGAAATTAATTTCAATTAATCATTAAAAACGAAAGAAAGTTTTGTTAAATTGTTTAAGAAAACAAAAAACATAATTTTAAATTTGAAAATTTATGCCATTTTATTATTAGTAGATATGTACGTGATGACTTGAATTTCCCTCCCACACTCTTTTACAACTTAAACATATAAACAACTTGACATATTAAAACTATTTTGACAAACATCTAACAAAAAACAAAAAAAAAACTGTCACACTAAAAAAACCCCAAAAAAGAGGAGTGCCTTGGCAAAAACGCTTGCCTAAGTTTAGTAATACAGATAATATATTTTTTGTCAATCATTTAATACAACATTCATCGTTGTTACAGTTGTAGTGTTAACGAAAAAAAAAACAAAAACCAAAACATACTGTAATGTTGTCATAATAACTGTGTTTTGTTGTCTGACATTGTTAACCTCACGTTGCACAAAATCATTGTAGTACTAACGTCAAAACTGTAACAGTTAATATACCTATACACACATACACACTCATACATACATACTTACTTATTACATAGTGTTCACTCTCTATTATTGTTATTGTTACGTTTAGGTTTACCCCAAATATTTGCTGTTTTTCATTATTTAGTTTTCGCAAGCCTCATGTACTCACGTATAACTTGAGCTAGTGAACTTTAGCCTTTCATGAGAGTAGAGTCAAAAACAGAGGAATTTATACAAGATTTATGACAGTCAAATAAATGGTAGGCAAACTTTTTCAAAGATTCAAAATTTTTCCATTTTAAACTTTTGTAGATCAACTTCGGAGGGTAAAAAGGTAAACTTCACAGGAGGGCCGTTCAAAGTTAAGCATTTTTTATTTATGACCGAATTTTAATTTTTCCGGTGCTCAAATTACACATTGAAAAACTAATTTTTCGACCACAGAAACACTTTCGGGGGGTCTGTGACTACTTTCATTCGATTTCTCAGCAAATTGTATCCCAATTAAAAAAACATTCATTGGTTAAACCTTTAAAACGGTTCACTGGAAGACTGCAAAGTTTTCAAAAAATTTTTAAAAATTGTATGTATTTTTCTGTACTCGACTTACATGCATGTGGAAAAGCCAAATTTGCCCGACCAGTGCCCAAAGGACTGGTACCACGGGAATCGGTAGCCACACAGAGAGCCTATCCTCTCTGTGACCGGTTGTTGGTTAGGTCCCCTTCGGGGGTACACGTGATGGTTGTGGTTTAATATCGATTAATGTAGGTATGGTGCAAAGTCGATCAAGTGTGCTGTTGCACTCTCAACAGACGGAGTTTGGAAAGTCTCCAAACCCCTAAGCAAGAGGCTATAATATGGAATCTAGGCTTGCCTTGGAAAGGCTTGCCATATTATATAAATTGCTACTCATTGTGACTGTATCACACATAAATTGCGATGCTGGCGGCAACGTCATATCGTGGAGTGTTGCTATACAGCGCAATGGAGGCGCTAGTCTACACTTAAATTTCACACGGTTGAAAGACCACCGTGGGATTAGGCCAAACCGGCAGGTGCCCACGTTAATCTTGTTCCACGTTTCTGGTAGCATATAATGAGTGCAGCTTAATTCCTTTGGATCTGTCTGAACTTCCCTCATAGTTAACTCAAAATGGACAGT
Source organism: Phasia obesa (assembly GCA_949628195.1). NCBI lineage: Eukaryota > Metazoa > Arthropoda > Insecta > Diptera > Tachinidae > Phasia > Phasia obesa. The sequence continues at coordinate 132,128,713 of OX451219.1, forward strand.
CCTTCCGTCCACTACCATCTGCTGATAGGCTACTGTAAAATTTAAAATTCATTTGACCGCCATTGAAAGCAGACAATCTTGAGAATTCCAACGAAAATGGAAAAAGTGAACTTCATGCACTAGAAGATCATTATTTTATATGTACTCGTATGTGAAAAAAACGCATCCTCGGAACCAAAGATTAGCTTGATAAATACTATGTTGACTCTGAACCAACAATTTCACTAATAATAAATGGTTTTCGTTTGAGTTTAATGGATCTCCTCTAGTGAAAATTTGAGTATAATGGTCCTCCTCCCGCGAAAATTTGAGTTTTATATGGTGCGTCGCCATTGTACGCCTTACTAATTAAAATTACTAAGGTTAAATACGATAAGATTATATACTATAAGGTTATATACGATAACCATAACGATTCATACAACCACCAATAACTGTACCACAGTACTCACTCAAACCTGGTCTATAGGCTTAGTTCCATCAGGACATCTACATTCAATCTGCCTATGCCTTTCTGTGATCCTCAGTCAGTGCTAGATAATCAGACACTGGAACTCTCTGCTGTATCAACTTCTAACGGGCCAATTAACCTTGTTTTTCTCATTTCTTGGAATATGATTGAAACCGTAACGCAGTACAGTTATACGAGCAAGCCAATCAGCCAATGCGCGAGTGAGACGCCGAAAGTCGAAAAAGTAGGACGGCCTGATTGATATTCGACAATAATGACAATAAAGCGCGTGCGTTTTTTATCATTCCAGAGCTACTTTATGAGCTTTCGAGCTAAAAGAAGAGTAGTTTTAAATCAATGCACCTACTTAATAACAGAGGAGTTACAAAGCAGTTGTAAATAGTAAACGTGACGCCAATTATGTAGTTGTTAAAAATTAAGTTTTTCTATTACTTTTATAATAAGTATCTGGTAGCAGGGTTATGGAAGCACACCACAACTGTGTTAGGTACCATATCAACACCGTTCGTTCCTCTGTAACAAGCAAATAGAAAGACTGATAACAGTCGAACTTCCACTCCAGAGTTTTGCATAATTATCACGTTTATTGTCACTCAATAAATATCTCAATCGACCACGAAGGAGTTCAATACCTCCATCAAACCTAGCCCATAGACTTACTTCTTATTTTATGGAACCAGATTGAAACTTAGCGGTTTTCTTCTTCTTTGAATAGTCGTTTTAATTTAAAAACAAATAATAATTTTCTACATTTTATCAATAATTTTCTTTTACCTATTTCTTTTTCATTTTAGATGTAATTCCAAAGCATCATATTTACCACGACAGAGTCTAGAGAAACATACAAATTCCGATCCTGATCATGGCAGCTATAAAATGACATTGCACTCAAATGAAGATTTGGTAACAACAACCAAATCTTCTTACGATATCTTGGCGCAGACACCAAAATTGCCCAACAATTTGCCAGATGTTTTACCGTTAGGGGCCAAACTACAACCCTCGTCCAATACAAGTTTAAACTCAACACCCTCGCTACGTTATGGCTCCAGCAATAATATATCATCAAATTCACCAACTTCACAACAAACTTATACTGCATATAGCCAACAGCAACAGGCACAACAGCAGCAGCATCATCCTCAACAACAACAACAACGTTACTCAACGCCAGTACTTAATACATTTAATTTGTCCTCAAATTTTACTCGATCTCAATCGTTTGATACCAATGTTCACAATGCAATGGCTCAAAGTCCTACAAAATATATGACCCAGTCTTCTTTAGATCTTAAAAAACCCATCAACAACTTAGAAACAACCATAGAAGAACCAAATCAAGTCGATGTCACAACAATGAAGGACAACAATTCATCACTTTCCTCGTTAAGCTCTTTGTCGGAGAGTTGTAATAGCCACGAGGATAGACTTAATAACAGCACAAATGCCAGTAATGGGAGTGCAACGAATAGCGAAACGGTTAATAGCAATTCAATATTCCGAGCTGAATTAGTGAATACTACGTTTGCCAATAATGCCAGTAATCAAATTAATAATAAAAAATCCGTTACCAGACAGGAATCCTTAAGGGAAAATATTGAAAAAATAACACAACTACAATCTCAGTTAATGTCGGCTCATATAACGGATAATGCTTTTATGGGTAATTACGCCCCACCAACGTTGTCTCAAAGTAACTCTAATAGAACCTCACAAGCCAATGTGATTGATATACCAAAAAGTCAGGAACCAATGAAAATCGAGGAAGAAAAATTATGTTCAGATACCGAAGGCACATGTTCAACAACTGCTCCTTTAACACCGCCACTACTAGAAGAAAATTCCACTATTAACACAAATACCTGCAGTGTAAAATCACCAAAGATTTTCGAAAAAGAACATAAGAATGCTGACAGTAGTTTACTCACCCAATTAGACTCTAGTACCGATAGTTTGAAACTAGTACAGCGTAGTGAACTTATACTGAGAGTTAATGCCAGCACCGTTGAAACTGCCTCACAAACCGACGACATCACCGATAGCGAACTTAAAAGCTTATCCGAAGTTATAAACAACAAGGAAACAGATACACCAACTCGCATTACTCTACAACCTCGCCAACGCCTGCCCATAGAAGACGATTGTGAGAAATTGTCTAAGGAATTGGCCAATATGTTGCCGCCCAATGATGTCCTTATAAATATTTTATGTCCTCCCGGCTCCAAAACGGTAGCCAGTTACGTTACCAATCTCTATAATCCCAATGTACCTTTAAGACCCAGCAAACGTGATGTGGGCACTTCAACACTTACTAGAAGTAGTAAGAATAGAGAAGATCACGAATCAAATGACAAGATAAGGGTGGAATTGAAGCTGAGTGAATTAGAACAAGCGACAGAAAATTGTGATATTTTAAAGAATAAAGTGGTAAGTTTAATTTCGATTAGAAGAAAACTCTAATTCTATTTTAAAATATATCTTTACTTTCAGGATGACTTAATTAAGAATCTAAATAATAAAGTACGCATCTTAACTAAAGAACAATCCTGCATAGATGAAGAATCTGCTATCAATGATGAGCTGGGTATTTGTTTATTAAATAAACTGAATGACAAGATAAGACCGATAGAAGCCTCCAAATGTCGTACATATATCTCAGACATTGGCCATATAACCGGTTTGTTGTTATCGCTGTCGGAACGTCTTGCCAGGGCCGAAAATAATCTAACCACAATCGAAGAAAATAACTCAGAAAAGGTAAGTGTTCTTGTGGGTTATTGAAACTGAGTTATGATTAAACTTAAAAATAACATTATGTTATAATTAAACAAGTTTTAAACTCAGATTGGCAAAATAACGAACAGGTCTGACGGTTTACGGATCACTTAAGTGGAGAACAAATCGTGCAAATTGTTATTTTAGGCATAAATACCAATTGCTTGTAGATTGACCGAAATTCTTTGGCTCTCAATCGCTAGGAATAGGTTAAAGACACTACCGATATCGAATTCGGGAAGAATTCGATATCGCTTCTAGTAGGCATTGTAACGGAGAACTGTAAGATTGCTCGTACATATGTCGGAGAAATCTCTCGTATAAATGAGAAAAAGGAGGAATCACTGCAACACCTTCTCTGCGACTGCCCAGCTCTGCAAAAAGGCAGCCTCAATTTTTTGGGCCAATTATTTTTTCAGGAACTAATCTATTTTAGAAAGGCGATACTGAGAAGCCTGATAAATTTTGCGCGAGGCTCCAGGTGGTTCTTACAAACTCGAGTTCTATACAGTACTGTGGGCTGGATAGTCATCGGGGCATCAAAGAGTGAACTAGCTTTGTGGGATGCCCCGCTTAACATAATTATCCATATTGCATCGATCTTTTATGACATCTCTCAATGATTCCTTCAGGACCTAAACTATCTTAAGAATGCGATACTGAGTAGCCTGATAGGTTTTAGGCGAGGCTCCAGGTGATTCTTACATACTCGAGTTCTATTGGGAGTTGTGGGAGTAGATGGTCGTTGGGGCATCACGAAGGGCCTTCATGGCTTCCAACTAGCTTTGTGCGGGCGACTCGCTTAACCTAGCCTAAAGTATAAATACCTTTAAAATTATCCATATTACATCGATCTGTTATGACTTCTCTCAAGCCCAAATTTTTGGCCAATGATTATTTCAGGACCTAAACTATCCTAGGAATGCGATACTGAGTAGCCTGATAGGTTTTGCGCGAGGCTTCAGTTGGTTCTTACGAACTTGAGTTCTTTAGAGAACTGTGGGGGTAGAAGGTTGTCGCGGCATCACAATGGGGCTTCATGGTTTCCTAGTAAACTAGCTTTATGCGGGCGGCCCGCTTAACCTAACCTAGCCTAAAGTATAAATACCTCTATAATTATCCCTACTACATCGATTTTTTATGACATGTCTCAAATATTTGTACCAATGATTCTTTCAGCAACTAAACTATCTTAGGAATACGATACTGAGTAGCCTGATAGATTTTTCGGGAGGCTTCAGTTGGTTCTTACAAACTCAAGTTCTGGTTTCCGAGTGAACTAGCTTTGTGCGGGTGAGCCGCTTAACCTAACCGAGCCTAAAGTATAAATCCCTTTATTATTATCCATATTGCACCCGGTTTCGCTTCGAGAGTTGTGCTAATTGGAATAAGAGAATAAATTTAAAAATATAAGATGCGTAAAAATTTTATTGAAAAAATTTCTACAAATTCTCATTCTAAAAATACTTGTTTCACAATGTTTCAAAACACTTGGAGTGTTCTGGAATGACCTACAACGGGTTGTATCCGAACGGCCTATACTATTTCGAAATATTTCACAACATCCCGTGGTGTTGCTTTCAAATTCTTTCGAATGTCTTACATTGTTCTAGAAATTGCTAGATAGAGAAGCTTCCAGTAATTATATCTTCAAAAGATGAGGAATAGATGATAGTTTCAGAACTCTTTTCTTACTTTTAACCGCATGCACATTGCATTTTTACTTTAAAACCATATACATATGTATGTATTGATTAATAAAACACTAATTTAAATTCTTCTTGCCTTTCTTTGCAGAAATCTCTTGAAAATAAACGTGATCGTTTATTGGAACAATTAACAGAGGCGAAACGTCTTAAGGAAGACATTGATCGCCGCGGCATTAGTGTGGTCAGTTTGCTGGAGAAGAACTTAACCTCAGACGAGTTTGCCGATTTTGAGTATTTCATCAATATGAAAGCTAAACTAATAACTGATGCTCGTGATATTGCTGATAAAATCAAAATGGGAGAAGAAATCATAACAGCTCTCAGTGATACCCTAATACAAAGTGATTGTTAATTGATCTGTCCTACAAAAACACAAAAGAGAAGAACTCAGAATTGAAAGAACGAGAGAAAGAGAAATATTTAATAATTAATATTTAAACAAGTGTGATACAACATACGAAAATAATTTACTTAGATAAATAAGACTAAGAATAATTAGTTTTTGAACTTTTGAATCTCTGCAATAGTTTCCTTACTTTCATGACCCAAACTGAGAGTATCAAGAGAGATTAGCGTAGATAAAAAAGAAAGAATTTTTTTTTTCTTAAGTGGATTAATTTATGAACTTGGAAAAAACGCACAGATTTTAATATTTCACTATTACAAATTAACTAAATATTTTATAAAGTATGGTGCTTTTTCTTTAGTTAAAACCCCTCGATAAATTACAAAGAAAACAAAAACTGAATAAAGCACTTGTGTATTAAAAAAAACCCTATTTTAATAAAAGCTTCCTTTTGTCGTTCACTGTAAGTTCTGTTTGAGAACAAATTATTTATTGTTTCAATATCTCCACAAATTTAATAGAAAAACAAAATTAAAAAAAAAAAAATTAATAGTGTGTGCTTTTTTGTTTAATTATTTGTTTTTAGCAATGCTTTGTGATTTAAAATATGATTTTATAAAAGTATACTTTTTTATTTAAAATAATATCCTTAAAAATAATTTCAAGTTGAGCTTCTCTATTTTACAACTTTATTCCTTTGATGTATTATTTGTTTGGAACTATTTTTAATTTGCAAAAAAATATATATTCAGCAATGATCGAATTGAGAAATGTTTCTTTTATATGCATGTGTTATATAGTACTTTAAAAATTAATTTATTTTAAGTCAGTTGATTTTTTTTCTTTATAATTTTCAGTTTCTATGCAAACTATTTGTATTCTGTATTTTAATTTAGTTTCAAGCAATTTTTCTAAGCAGACTAAATGTTTGTAAACATAATTTTATCTTTATAATAAAACAATAAATAATAAATATGCTTATAAATAAATACATTTACTTAATAAATTAGATTTTATAAAAATAAAAATAAAAATAAAAAGTTAACAAATTAAACGAAAACTTTTATTTAGACTTTCACTGCACTTCCAATAAAGTGCAATGCAAAGGTACTTATCCGGTCACAGGGACAAGACAGAGCCCTGTTGAGCTACCGGTCCCCGTGGTACCAAACGTTTTAGATACTGGTCATACCTCGAATAAGCTTTGGAGAGTTATTCCCCAATGAACCCTAGAAACATGGGCGTCAGGGTGATAAACGTCAACAGGACATTATGCCCCCGTTGGGAATTCTTAAGCTTGTATGACGTGATACAATTTTTCCACACCGCACCACTTTTCGAAGACCTTCACTAATATTTTATGATTTTCAACTTCATTATTACAAATATAATATAAAGATATAAAAAATTTTTAAAATTTTTTTTGTAAAAATTTTATCGAAAATTATTTCTATAAATTTTATCGAAAATTTTTTCTACAAATTATATCGAAAATTCTTTCTACAAATTTTATCGAAAATTTTTTCTAAAATTTATATCGAAAATTTTTGGTAAAATTTATTGTAAAAATTTTATGGAAAATTTTATAGAAAATTTTTTGTAAAAATTTTATGAAAAATTTTATCGAAATTTTTTGGTAAAAATGTTAACGAAATTTTTTGGTAAAAATTTTATCGAAAATTTTTAGTAAAAATTTTATCGAAAAGTTTTGGTAAAAATTTTATCGAAAATTTTTGGTAAAAATTTTATCGAAAATTTTTAGTAAAAATTTTATCGAAAAATTTTAGTAAAAATTTTATCGAAAATTTTTAGTAAAAATTTTATCGAAAATTTTTAGTAAAAATTTTATCGAAAATTTTTAGTAAAAATTTTATCGAAAAATTTTGGTAAAAATATTATCGAAAAATTTTGGTAAAAATTTTATCGAAAAATTTTGGTAAAAATTTTATCGAAAAATTTTGGTAAAAATTTTATCGAAAAATTTTGGTAAAAATTTTATCGAAAAATTTTGGTAAAAATTTTATCGAAAAATTTTGGTAAAAATTTTATCGAAAATTTTTGGTAAAAATTTTATGGAAAAGTTTTTCTTAAAAATTTATGGAAAAGTTTTTCTTAAAAATTTATGGAAAAGTTTTTCTTAAAACTTTATGAAAATTTTTTTTGTAAAAATTTTATGGAAAATTTTTTGTAAAAATTTTATGGAAAATTTTTTGTAAAAATTTTATGGAAAATTTTTTGTAAAAATTTTATGGAAAATTTTTTGTAAACATTTAATGAAAATTTTTTTGTAAAAATTTTATGGAAAATTTGTTTTTATAACAAATTTCTATGAAATTCTATGAAAAATTGTTTGCAAAAATTTCGAAAATTTAATACCGAAATTTTTGGTTAAAACTTTATTGAAAATTTTCTTGTAAAATTTTATTGAAAATTTTCTTGTAATATTTTATTGAAAATTCTTGTAAAATTTTATTGAAAATTTTCTTGTAAAATTTTATTGAAAATTTTCTTGTAAAATTTATATCGAAAATTGTTTGTAAAAATTTTATCGAAATTTTCTTTGTAAAAATTTTATCGATATTTTTTTGTAAAAATTTTATCGATATTTTTTTGTAACAACTTGATCAAAAATTTTTTGTTTAAATTTTATCGAAATTTTTTTTGTAAAAATTTTATAGAAAATTTTTTTATAAATTTCATCGAAATTTTTTTTTGTAAAAATTTTATCGATATTTTTTTGTAAAAATTTTATCGATATTTTTTTGTAAAAATTTTATCGATATTTTTTTGTAAAAATTTGATCGATATTTTATTGTAAAAATTTTATCAAAAATTTTTTGTTAAAATTTTATCGAAAATTTTTTGTTAAAATTTTATCGAAAATTTTATGGAAAATTTTTGGTTAATTTTTTTTTTTTTAAATTTTTATGTAAAAATTTTTCGAAAACTGCTTGTAAAAATATTTTTTGGAAAATTTGTTGAAAAATTGTTGTAAAAATATTTTTTTTTAATTTTTTGTAGAAAAATTTTCAAATTTTTTGTATTTTTTTTAAGTTTTTATGAAAATTTTTTTTTCAGATTTTTTTTTTAAAAAATAATTGAAAGTCTTATTAAAAAATTAGGACCTTCCTGCAATATAAATTGCGTTAGAGCTTTCAGACTAAAGCCAAAAAAATAAAATCGCATAGAAAATCAATTACAGTTTGCTAGAGAGCACATAATATTTAAAGGGACATTCAAGTAAGAGGTCATGATTGGCGTACTGTGGTTTTTAGTGATGGAAAGATAATTAATTTGAATAGCCCAGATGACTACAATTATTATTTTCATGATACGAGAAAAAAGGGCACTATTGTTCGAATTGAGAATAATCACAACAGAGAAAGTGGAATTGGAGGCCTGAGGTGCTATAACTTATTGCGTTGAAATCGATTAACCTACTATTGCAAAGTGAACAAAGGGCTGCAGAAACTTACAAGACTCTGATACAAACAACTTTTGCTAAAGTAAATGTTATATTTAGACCGATTCCACGATAAGGTTCATGTACATAATGCCAGATTGGTAAAAGAATTTATTTTAAGCTAAGATATTCGTCTCTTAATTGCCCACCATGTTTTCCCGATCAAAACATAATGAAAAATGTTTGAAGTTGGAATAATATATTCTGTATTTATTACATAGTCACTGTTAGCGAGGAAGAGGCTCAATGGAATTAATTTAGTCAGTCGTAAATTACCAGTCAGATCCAATCATGTATCAGAATTACTGAACAAAGCAGATCGAAAAGAAACCCATAAAGTAAGAGGTCTGCTTCGGTATTCCTCAAACTGGAAAATAATTGGTATAAAATTAAAGCTTATTAAACCCTCTTAATTTCCTAAGGTTTATAGAACTGGAATTAGAATATATTTCAACTTCGAGCTCATATGCAAAAACCCGATATTTTCCTATTTTTATAACTGTAAATTTAAAAAACTGTAAGAGATAGAATTTTGTTTTAAATTATGTGTGGAGAATATAATAACAAAAGTTTCAATAAAATCTGGAATGGTAAATTTTAAAAATTTTTCAACTTTTTTTGTTGGATGAGATCAACTCAAAATTTTTAATTTTTCACTTTTTGCAAGAAATTAATCAACAACATCAGTATCCATCTACTGTGAAAATTTCAACGTATTCTGATTACTCTTTCCTCTCGAAACCCGCATATGAAACCATTTTCGTGATAGTGTCTTGAGGCATTACACCCAATTCTGTTTTTACACGGTCTTTTTTTACACGTTTTTGATTTAACACAGTTTGAAAATAAAAAAAAATATTTCTTTTACACGATTTTATTCCATTTAGCACGATTCAAAATCATTTGGACTTAGATTTTAGTTGTAAAATTTAGGTTTTGCGAAATATTTTTATATCAAAAATTTAGAGGAATTCCCTTTTTGTGCATACAAGAATTTTTACTTCTTAGATCATTTGAAATGTGTTAATATTTTGTGAACTATCAATGCACCTCTAAAAGAAGACGTCGAAAATTACGAATAAAAAACTACAATGTAAAGCCATTTCTTTAGAAAACAAAATTGAAATTTTAGATCGCCTTCGAAATGGAGAAGGCTCAACCTTTCTTGGCAAAATGTTCGGTTTAAACGATTTAAAATTCAATCAGTCATTCGTTGATTTCTGGAACGAAACTATCTGTTAAGTCTTCATCATACACTAAAGATGCAAATAAAAGGTGCAAATATACATTATATGTACAGGGATATTGTATATGTGAAAATAAACATGATTTCTTGTTTTTAAAAAAATTCTCGTTTTTCAATAATTTTAATAGGTTTTAGAGATAAGGAACCAATCACCTATTTTTGTATATGACCAATCTCTTTTTGTACACGGTTTTTTTTTACACGAATGTTTCTGGAACCAATCTACCGTGTAAAAACAGAATTAGGTGTAATTGCAAAATATTTAAAAGAAAAACAGTATAAATACATATATTATAAAATGGAATTTGCTTACTATAATATGTTCGGATTTTAAATTATCTTAAAATGTAATCACAAACAGTTTTTTACCTCTATTGAAAATTTGTAAATTTTGAGTTAATGCCCTCTTGTTGATCAAGCGCGATATGCAGCTTTTAGAGTTTTTATTTTTGGGATTTTGGCGATGGACAAAATGTTCATTTTTTTAATAATTACTTTGTATTCTTCTATTAGAACTATTGTATTATTGAAAAATATTCGAACTCACCTGTTGTAACAGCTAATGCTAAAATATATTTACACACATCTATTTCACTTTACACTAAAAACAACTTTATTTAAGTTTTAACTTCATTTAAAATTGAAAGCTCATTTTTAACATTTTACGTTTACATTGACACTACTCTTTATTGCAGTCATGTTAAATCAAACTAGTTATACCGTTATTACTTGAAAAAAAAACAGATGAAATACTCATTACAGCAATAACAACATTATTGCTTTATTTTTACAAAAAGGGGAAACCAAAGACAACAAAAACTTTGCAAACCCTTTAACTGCTTCAATTGTAATAATTTTTTAACAAATTAACACAATTAATAAACAACTAAACAAATTTAGATTATCTATCACAGTCTTAATTGTAATGCTTTATTAACCACTTTATTGCATTTTACTGCACAAAAAACCAATTGACCAGTGATGGTCATAAGACGATTTTATTGTTAAAGTTAGCGACTTGAAAAACAGTACGAAATATATTTTAAAATGGAACTAATTGTATAGAAATTAACGTTGAACTTCAAGAAAGTCAAAATTATATAATTAAATTCAACAATAAAACCACAAAAAGGATCGATTCTGAGGTCATGCTCAATTTGATAATTTTTTGAAAAAGTTTATTAAATTACACACACTGAAAAAAAAAACATTATTTTTAATAATGTTTTTTTTATATGAAGTTTGATTTTTGTTAAGACATGTTGATAGCAAATGAAGACGAGGGTTAAGACAAATTTTTAACAGGTATAGACACTAGGTTAGGTAGTGGCGTTTGTACAACAAATACAACAATGCAAGAACAAAATGGCATTTTGTTGTTGCTTTGTAATTCGAAATGTTTAAAAACATATAAGAAAATTTAGAAGGCGTGTATGTGTTTTTTTGCTTTCTCATTTCTGTTTTACCCCCTTCTCCATTAGACATTAACCAAAGCGAATTCATACCAGGTGTGAGCAGTAGGGCAACAACTACAACAAAACAAAAACTTTGACATTAGATTAGCAGATTTGAAACAATATATTTTTGACAAGACATTAGAAAAAAAGCGAGAGCAAAAAATAATTAGCTGGGCTATCGCCTCCACCAGGTATGAATTCGCCTTGACATTAACAAAAAACTTTCTAAACACATACAACTTTTGACATGTCGAACTACTAAATCAGCTGGCGGACGACACTACCTAGTAAGAAAAATATACCTTGTTTTGTATTGATTTTTTTTTTTAATTTCCACACTGCGTTTTATTATTTTTATTTTAATTATTGTAATCACTATTTAAGCAGAATATTGTAACCGAATACCAAAAATCTAAGTTATAGAAATAATTCAAAATAAATAAAAATTAAAGATAAATTCAATAAGACAACTCTGTTTTAATTTCATGTAGATACATGCCATTAGCTGTTTGTTGGGTTAATGTGCTGAATCACATTTACGTTATGACGTAATGAAGAACAAAATAACAAAACAAATTTCAAGAAGAAAAAATTAAAAGCAAAACAACCAACAAAAATATTTTTTGACAATGAGAGTGAAACGTAAAAATAATAAAGTGTTAGTGAATTAAAAAACTGGTGTAATTAAAAATTTATTAAGAATAAAATAATTTTGTTTTTGCTGAACAGTATAAAATTGGCAATATTAAAAAAAAACTTTCATAAGATAAAGGAAAGAAAGTGTCTCTTCATAAGTATTGGATTGTTTTATAGAAATAATAATAGTGTGTGAGATTCATGTAATAGTAAAATAGACAACAACAAATAGATTTGAACAATTAAAAACAACAACAACAAGCCTAAGACAATATTTGTCCAATTATCTAAGGGTGGTGATCATAAAAGACAGGTGTTATTTGCAACTTTATGGGGTCAAATGGCTGTGATTTGAACGTTTTAATCGTTTAAATTATTTAAGCTTTTATTTCCCAAACTTTTATTTTCCTCATAATCTAAAAAATTTCCCATTCCTAGAGTTTCTTTTGCGAAGAGAGCTCTTTGTTTAGGCTTTGATATGTTTAAAAATATCTGTCGATCTACTAATTTAGTACGTCAAACAACTCAGAATACGACCGCCACAAAGGGAAGCACTACTCAGTACTTGAACAACACTAGCAATTTATTTTTACTAACAGCACAACAACAAAGTACAACGAGTTTAACAGCACGTTTACTTCTAACTACATCAGCTACAGCATCTACAACAGCTCCACCACCAACAACAGCAGGCACACCAACGCTTAGACGCACCAAGTCACAGACCCAATTTACGTAAGCACAATCAAGTTACAAACCAATAAGCAAAGGGCCACTCATGTGCATCTTTTTTTTTTCCAATTTATCTAAATTAGAAAACAAAAACCTATGAAACTGACATTTTATTTTCTTGATATTTCTTCCTTTTTCCATACCTACACAGTTTACTACCACGTGTTACACGTTTGCGCACCATGTCTACTGGTAGTAGCTCCGGATCTTCCGTTAACTCACCACCTCAAATTGGTAATCCTAAATTTACCAATCGCTTAGCTCAAGAAAGATCACCTTATCTGTTACAGCATGCTCATAATCCGGTCGATTGGTATCCCTGGGGCGAAGAGGCCATTGAAAAGGCTAGAAGAGAAAATAAATTGATTTTCCTTTCCGTAGGCTATTCTACTTGTCATTGGTGTCACGTTATGGAACATGAATCGTTTGAAAATGAGGAAGTTGCTGCCATTATGAATCAACATTTTGTCAATATTAAAGTTGATCGTGAAGAAAGGCCCGATATTGATCGCATCTATATGCAATTTGTATTGATGATGAATGGCAGTGGCGGTTGGCCCATGAGCGTATGGTTAACGCCAGATTTAGCTCCAATAACTGCGGGTACATACTTTCCACCGCATGATCGGTAAGTTGTTGGAAAAAATAAAGGTAAACTGAAGTATTAGTACTCAAACAAATTGGTATTGCAGAAGTGTAGATTTTATTATTATAACTAGCAGTGCCCTCGACTACGTCGGCATCCTGACAATATTTATTCGAATTTGTCTTTCGTTTTGAAAGAAAGCCGCAGAAAAGTTTAATTCTCTTAATTTTATAGTTTACAATTTATTTATTAAAGCACTGCTTGTGCACAAAAAACTAAGCTCATAAGACACTCATTATAATATTTTATTGAATTCATGTCTGTTCATTGCACAAGACTAATGATGAGTGGACAATAATAAACATCAAAGAACAGCGCGCTAAATGCGATACTCTTTTTGAGTTTACATAAGTAAGTTTTAATAAGTATTAGTTAATGTTGAACATAATAACAATGAACTTGAGCGAGTTCAGCAGTTTTACTCACAACACGAACACACTTCGAGTGTAAAAACGAAACACCCAGAATTTTTTAACTTAATTATAACGTTCTCATTTCAAACAAAACGCACTTAGCCTTATTCAAAAGTTCAATACACCAAATAAACAAAACACACTGACTGTTTCGAACATGAGACGAGTAAACACGGCGCTCAGTAGTGCAGAAAGTTCGTTTTACTCGGTCTCATTGCTCATTGCGTTTATGATACGAACAGAGGTTTGCTCACTAATAGTAAGCCTTCTCATAGTAGGCATGTGTTCAGAAAGCTAGTTTGTGTTCGATTATGAACACTTGCTTATGAGCACACACAGATTAGATGAGCTTGCTAATGCAACTTTTTATTACATATTTACTTCGTATAGAGGTACCCATCTCTGGATAATTACTCAAGATGTTGAAATATAATTTTTTAATAAAATTCTATATCTATGTATATTATTAATTAATTCTATTATAGTTGAATGTTCCCATTTACCGCCCGTTCCTGTCTCAATAGGAAGAGACAAATATTAAGAAGAACAATTTTATTTTTTATATGGAATTTGACAGTTAAACTTACTCTACTTCCCCTAAAATGGTAGTTTAACTGACAAACTCCACATAAAAATATATAAGAAATATTCCCCTTAATATTTTTCTCTCTCTGCTGAGGAAACCTTATTTCATATGCCTTGCCATTTACAAAACAAAAAGTCTTAAATCTATAAAATTGTATACATTCAAGTTCTTATCTTTATTTTCTATTGATAGTGATAAATTTTTACGAAAAAATAGTACCACCCCACAAAATATTGAAACCTTAATTTCTTGAAAAATGTTAAAAAAGCTAATTGAACAAAAAACTTCGTTATCATTTTTTCAGCTGGGGTATGCCCTCCTTTAAAACAGTTCTTAAAGCAGTTGCTTCTAAATGGACAGATAATGAGGAACAATTAAAATCCACTGGTCTAGAAGTTATCAACGCTATAAAAAAATCTCTCAGTGAAAAATCGACTGAAACAGTATTTGCCTTGGGTAGTGCTGATGCCAAACTACAAGAAGCCCTTAAGATATTTGCACATCGTTATGATACGGAATTTGGAGGCTTTGGTAGTCATCCTAAATTTCCTGAAGTATCTAGGCTTAATTTCCTATTTCATGCCTATATAGTTACGAAAAATTTGGACTTACTAGATATGGCTGTGCAGACTTTACACTACATTGGACGTGGTGGCATACATGATCATGTATTCGGTGGTTTTGCGCGTTATTCTGTTGATCGTAAATGGCATGTACCGCATTTCGAGAAAATGCTGTATGATCAGGGTCAATTATTGGCCTCCTATGCTAATGCCTATAAACTAACAAGAGATGAAACGTTCCGGGAATATGCCGACGGTATATATCGTTATATAACCACTGATTTACAACATCCTTCGGGTGGTTTCTATGCCGGCGAAGATGCCGATTCTTTGCCCAAAGCTGAGGATACTAAGAAAGTGGAGGGTGCTTTTTATGCTTGGACTTTTAAGGAAATCAAAAAAGCTATTGAAGATAATGTTGATAAATATAATGATTTGAATATGGATGCAAAAAAGATTTTCGAAATTTATTGTGCTCATTATGATGTAAGGCCCTTGGGTAATGTTGATCCTTCAAGTGATCCTCAAGGACATTTGAATGCTAAAAATATTTTGATTATTAGAGAATCTTTCGAAGAAACCTGCAATAAATTTTCCCTGGAGGAAAATCAATTGAAAAAACTTTTACAAATTACTAATGGAATTTTAAATGACATTCGAAAACAGCGTCCTAGACCACATTTGGATACAAAAATTATTTGCTCCTGGAATGGTTTAGTGTTGACCGGCCTATGCAAGTTGGCCAATTGTGGTGGTGATAAACGGCCAGAATATATGGCGGTCTCAGCTAAGTTAGTTAAATTTATGCATGAGAATTTGTATGACAAAGAGAAGAAACTTTTGAAAAGATCCTGTTATGGTGTGGCCACAAATGATAGTACTTTGCAGGAGAATACGGAGTAAGTTTATTGATTTTTTAATAATTAGCCTTAAATAAAGTCTTTGAATATTTTTAGTGTCGAATGTATTGACGGGTTTTTGGATGATTATGCGTTTTTAATAAAGGGATTGTTAGATTATTATAAGGCCTCGTTGGATCCTTTTGCTTTGCAGTGGGCCAGAGACTTGCAGGAAATTCAGGATAATTTGTTCTGGGATTCAGAACATGGCGCTTATTTCTATTCAAAAGCCAATTGCCCCAATGTTGTAGTGCGTTTGAAAGATGGTATGTATTTTTGTTTTTAATTTGTTCAATAATTATCTAATTAAATTTATTATCTATTTTGAAAAAAAAAAAAATTATTTGCAAATATTATTACCACTAATAAATTTTCTGCAAGAGACTTTTACAAAATCTTTTATCAAAAATTATTTGAATTAAATTTCTTTTCGCCAAAAACTTCAACCAATGAGCTATTTAATTACAAAAACATTTAAACCAAAAAGAAAATTTTCACTACTAAAGTTTTTTCACTAAGAAATATTCAATATTTAAATTATTTCACTAAAAAATATTTTTCACTAAAAAAATTTCCTTTTCATTTTTCTAAAAAAATATTTTCAAAAATTGCTTTTTTTGCAAGGGACTTTTATAAAATCTTTTATCAAAAATTAATTAATAAAATTATTTTCCTGAAAGACTTCAACAAAAGAGCTATTTCATTACAAAAACATTTCCATCAAAAAATTGTTCACTACAAAAGTGTTTTCACCAAAAACATTTTTACTAAAAAAGTTTTTTCACCAAAAATTTTTCACTAAAAAGTTTTTTCACCAAAAAATTGTTCTCTAAAAATATTTTTCACTAAATAAATTTTTTTAACCATGAATATTTTTCTCCAAAATGTTTTTCACCAAATAATTTTTCCATAAAAAAGTTATATACAACAGTTTCTTTTTTGTAAAACATTTGCTTGTGACAGAAACTTTATACCAATATTTTTTTCATCAAAATTCACCATTAAAAAATTAAAAAAAATTTGCGCCAAAAATACAAATGTGTTGTTTCCAATATTATTTACAAGAATTATATTTTCACTAAAATTTTTTCACGAAAACCTTTTTCTACTAAATAAATTTTTCTGTTGAAAAAAATAATCTAAAATTAAAAAGTTGTCTTGAAAAAAAATCAACAAAATAATGTTTGTGGTATACATACAAGGCACATTCATCAGGTAACCTCACTAAGAAGAGGAAATAATAAGGCGAAAATTTTAAATTTTTTTTTATATGGAGTTTGATAGTTCAACTTCCATTTTAGGGGAAAAATTGTAAGTTTAAGTGTCAAAATCCATATAAAAAAAATTGATTATTTTCGCCTTAATATTTCCCCTCAGTAGTAAGGCTACCTGATTAATATGCCTTGTATACATATGTACATATATCGTTAGCTAAAATGCAAAAAGACGTAACTACCAAAAATAAAATTTTACAGGAGACGCAAAAAACTTTCACCAAAAAAATTTTTACACCAAAAACATTTTCATCAATATTTATTTCACCATTTTTTTGTATCATAAATTTAGCCACCCAAATTATTCTTACCTTTTTCATCAACAATTTCTTCATCAATATTTTTAACAAATTTTTTGCCAAATATGTTTTAAAAAATTTCACTAATATTTTTATTCTTTCGATATTTTGTTTATGCTACCAAAATTTAGATTTTTTTAACATAAAATATTCTTCCAAAACATTTTTTTTTCACAATTTTTACAAAAACATTTTTTTTATCGAAAAATTAAAATAAATTATTTAACTTAATTTTCCAGATCACGATGGCGCTGAACCTTGTGGCAACAGTGTGGCAGCTCGTAATCTCATATTACTTTCGCATTACTTTGATGATGAAAGCTTTTCCCAAAAAGCCTCAAAACTTTTTGAGTTTTTCTCTGATAGACAACCCTTCGGTTATACTTTACCCGAAATGTTATCGGCATTAATGTTGCACGAAAATGGTCTAGATCTGGTTGCGGTTGTAGGACCAGATTCTGAAACTACAAACAAATTTGTAGAGATTTGTCGTAGATATTATATACCTGGTATGATTATAGTTCATGTCAATCCTCACGAACCCGAACAAGCCTACAATCAACGCATACAACAGAAATTTAAAATGATTAATGGCCAACCGACTGTTTATATTTGTCATGATAAAGTGTGTCGCATGCCTGTCACCGATCCAGTTAAATTGGAGGAGAATTTAAATGAAAATTTCTTAAAGGGCAGCAGCTTAAAGTGTGATCAATAGGAACTAAAATGAGATTAATTTGATTGGAATATTAGTTTTTTGAGATTATTATTATTGTTTATGTTTACTTATTTTTTTCATTCTCTTATTGTATTGTTTTTATTATTTTTTATGGTGTATTTAATTGAATAATTAAATTAAATAATTGTATTCTAAAAATAGCCGGCCTAAAATTTGTTGTTGCGTTTTATAAAATGTATAATTTTTAAAATTTTTTATAAAAATTATGTTAACTATGTACGAATATAACCTTATTATATATGTATATGAAATAAAAACAAATCACTATGTGAGCGTTTTACTGTCGATTGATTCATGACCACTTCTAGATTAAGATTTTAATTGTTTTAGATAAACTTGTCTCGTTTACATTTTTTTGTTTTGGTAATGGAAAATTTACAAGATTTAAATCCAAACTGTAAAATTTATGCCGAAATAATGCTGAATTACTTTAAATAAAATAGGAAATAAAATAATAAAATTATGTTGTTGGTATGAAGTTATTTCAACAATGTCTTTTAAACCATAACATCGTAAAACAATTAATTAATTTTAAGAGTAAGTTTTAAAATATTTTTCATTAATGTTCGAAAAATCTATTAAATGTGGAAAAAAATAAATAGAACACCAAAAACAAAGCATTTGTTTTTCCAGCTGCCTTAAAACCGATTATGGCGTTTTAAAGTAAATAATTCAAAAAGTTAAAAATTTCATTGAAACTACCATCGAGTTCCGTAATTTTTTTACATATTCTTTTTGTATTCAAATACCTAAAATTTTGCATAGGTTTTATTTTTAAATAATTTTTTTTATTTCCTATATTTTAAAATTAGATTTAAATTCGAAAATTGTAGTATTCACAACTTGATAAATTGAATTTTTCTTCAGAAAATGTTGTAAAATAAGGCTTAATATATATTTTTTTTTAAATTTAGTGTTTATAGCAATAATTTCGAAATTAAGTTCGAAATTTCAAACGCATTTTAAAATTTTAATTTTAACATTTTCGCATAAAAAATTAAGAATTTAGTGTTTAAAGCAATAATTTAATAACACTACTTCACAAAATTTCAACAAAGTCGTGACCAAATGAATCTGACACTTGATCTGTATGTAAAATTGCTCACTGAATCCGAATATGAAATCAAAATGGTCAAAAGTAGAACAGTTTTCGAGATATTGCGTAATAACCGTTTTTTGCGTTTTCTAAAAAGGTTATGTCACTATAGTGAACGTACCTTCAAAACAGCTTGGCGGATTTTGAAAGTCTTTTTTGCCGTTGAAAGACAATAAAATTATCAAAACAATCACGGAACGGTTGCAAAAATTGATTAAGAATTTAGAGTTTTACAGTTGACCAAAGCTTGAACTTCACGAAAATTTTAATGATTTTTTGAAATTTTGCTGTTTTCAACTTCTTTTTTTTAAACCAAACAATAACTTTTTCTTTAGTTTCATCACTTACGAGATTAATGTATTTCAATACAAATATTACGGGTCCAATAAGAATCAGATCGGTGCAAAAATCACAGAGTTATAGAAGATTAATTGAATTATCCCATTTTTAGATTTTTATAAAATTAAAAAAATGCATGTATGTAGGTATAAATTGCATTATTAATAATAAATATTAAAAATGACTTAGAACTGTTGAATTGCTTTGCCTATTGTAATTATTTTCTGCCTCTCGCACAAGGAACCAACAATAGTCGCCCAGCATCACCTCATCATACACCCCTTGGTACCGACGTTCCATTTCTTGTATTTGTTGGTGAAAACGCTCACCATGTTCGTCACTTTTATCGCCGAGGTTATTTGGGAAGAAATTTAAGTGCGAATGCAGAAGGTGTATTTTTAAAGACATATTAACTCCTTTTTAAATAAGATATAAAAATGAGTGTTAAGTAAAATTCTTCAATGAAAAAACGATTTAAAAACCGTACCAATTTTCTCATAGTTTTTTAGCAAATCACGAATGATGTCTTCATAGTTTGGATCCCTGAAATTGCCCAAAAAGCCTGATACAGCCAAACCAAATGATCTCCATGCCTTTAACTCATCTTCAGACAAAATCGAATCAAATTTTGAATCCTTGAGTAGCTTTGTAATTTGTGGTCCCACAAAAATCCCTTCTTTAATTTCATTTTTAATATTTATTATTAATAATGCAATTTATACCTACATGCATTTTTTTAATTTTATAAAAATCTAAAAATGGGATAATTCAATTAATCTTCTATAACTCTGTGATTTTTGCACCGATCTGATTCTTATTGGACCCGTAATATTTGTATTGAAATAAATTAATCTCGTAAGTGATGAAACAAAAGAAAAAGTTATTGTTTGGTTTAAAAAAAAGAAGTTGAAAACAGCAAAATTTCAAAAAATCATTAAAATTTTCGTGAAGTTCAAGCTTTGGTCAACTGTAAAACTCTAAATTCTTAATCAATTTTTGCAAGCGTTCCGTGATTGTTTTGATAATTTTATTGTCTTTCAACGGCAAAAAAGACTTTCAAAATCCGCCAAGCTGTTTTGAAGGTACGTTCACTATAGTGACATAACCTTTTTAGAAAACGCAAAAAACGGTTATTTTGCAATATCTCGAAAACTGTTCTACTTTTGACCATTCTGACTTCATATTTGGATTCAGCGGACAATTTTACATATAGATTAGGTGTCAAATGCGTTTGGTCAAAAAACTGTTCTCTAGTGTAATTTTGAACTTACTCTAGGCAACTGGGTTTCAAAATTGAGAATTTAGTGTTTAAAGCAATATTTTAATAATTTCGTAATTAAGTTCGAAATTTCGAACTCACTTTGAAATTTTGATTTTTGCATAAAAGGGCATGGTTTAGGTAACTGGGTTTCAAAATTGAGAATTTCGTGTTTGAAGCAATAATTTAATAATTTCGAACTCACTTTAAAATTATAATTTTCGCATAAAAGGGCAATATTTTAACAATTTCGAAATCACTTTAAAATTTTAGTTTTTGCATTTTCGCATAAAAAGGCCATGGTTTAGTTCAAAATTGAATTTTTTCTTTATTTCGAAACTCTTAACTAAGTTTAAATAAAAATATTTTTATTAAATTTGTTTTGGAAATCAAGTCGCCTTTGTTAATCGTCAGATTTACATCAATAGTGTAAATTCACGTTTCTTTATCTAACACTGGCGGTATCAGCTGTAATTATTTCATTCCAAATGAGCTATCGTTACGGCTAATAGCGATCGTTATAGAGCCTACTGACTGACTGATTTTTTTTTATATAATCATCTAAACATAAACGTCATTTGTTTCCATCAAGACGTTGTAACATGTCATACAGCATGTTACACCTCTTCACAACTTTATTTCCAGCAGTGGTCCTATTCACTGGCCCCCTCGTTCGTGAGATTTAGCGCCTCTGGACTACTTTTCATGTGGCTATGTTAGTTCATTGGTTTATGCCGCCAAACCAGCAATGGAAGCTAATAAGCCACAATAGAAGCCATACTACCAGATTTATTGGGAAAAATAGTAAAAACTTGCACTCATCGAATTGCGGTGAACGATCGCGGAGGTCATATAAAGGAAATCATATTTAAAAAAAAATGCCAAGAAATTATCTACGAGATTATCATAAAAAAAGCATTCCAACAATATTTATTTCCTTTATTATCATTTTAAGTGTTCATGCAGCTATATGGATAGTGTGAACTTCTTAAGCAGAGCTTTGAAAAGATCACTACCACACAAGAAATATTATGAAGATGATATTACCTAACTGGCATATAGTAATTATTAGCCAAAGTCACTCGCAGCGAAAATATAAAGTTAAAACATTAAAAAAAGTTATAATTGTATTTCACTCTTTCGATGAATATTTCTCTAGTAATAGCATTAGTATACCAAAAATCAAATCCAGTTCTTAAAAGAACTAATGGTGTTTGGGATTACGTCATTATGCTTGAATTAGAAAGCATTTGTTAATTATGATCTCATGATTGGCCATGAATTCGTTGATCATCAGTTTGATCACATACATACTTCAACAATTTAATAACTAATAGATCATATCTAGACCTTCAAACATTGATTTAGGAGAAATGGGTTTGTTGTTGTTTTTATTATACATATTTTTCTGTTCAAAGTTCAGGAGATTCCGGGCATTGCAACAGATATTAAGGATGGAAAATGCAATATTAATTAACGACGTTTAAATATTTCTATAAAATGAAACTATTACAGTGATTAAAAAGTTGATCACATTTGAAGAGTTCCTGGCATCGAAAAATATATTGAATATGGCATTGAATAATACATTAAATTTCGTTAGACAATATCTAGTTCCGGACTATGCACACTGTGTACATTATTAAGCGAACCCTTTTGTCCTGTTTTTATCTACTCATAACTTTCTTTGCTTTATCACAAAATGACAAAAAAAAAACTTAAAACACAAAGGCACTACATACGGGTACGTTCCCGCGACAATTGGATCTTCGCTCCGGAACGACTCGAGTATCACTCGACCACAGATTGTCAACTCAGCAAAAAACAGCTGTACCAACCGAAAGTTGTTTCCTCAGGAAAGAACTTCCGACAGCAGCAGAGCTGTTACAACAAAAACATACGGGTAGTCTTCGGTTGAGGTTAATACAGCCTTGTCCACCTCATTTCTATCGGAAATTTTTATAGAAAATTTCTATCGGAAATTTTTATAGAAAATTTCTATCGGAAATTTTTATAGAAAATTTCTATCGGAAATTTTTATAGAAAATTTCTATCGGAAATTTTTATAGAAAATTTCTATCGGAAATTTTTATAGAAAATTTCTATCGGAAATTTTTATAGAAAATTTCTATCGGAAATTTTTATAGAAAATTTCTATCGGAAATTTTTATAGAAAATTTCTATCGGAAATTTTTATAGAAAATTTCTATCGGAAATTTTTATAGAAAATTTCTATCGGAAATTTTTATAGAAAATTTCTATCGGAAATTTTTATAGAAAATTTCTATCGGAAATTTTTATAGAAAATTTCTATCGGAAGTTTTTATAGAAAATTTCTGTCGGAAATTTTTATAGAAAATTTCTATCGGAAATTTTTACAGAAAATTTCTATCGGAAATTTTTACAGAAAATTTCTATCGGAAATTTTTACAGAAAATTTCTATCGGAAATTTTTACAGAAAATTTCTATCGGAAATTTTAATAGAAAATTTCTATCGGAAATTTTTATAGAAAATTTCTATCGGAAATTTTTATAGAAAATTTCTATCGGAAATTTTTATAGAAAATTTCTATCGGAAATTTTTATAGAAAATTTCTATCGGAAATTTTTATAGAAAATTTCTATCGGAAATTTTTATAGAAAATTTCTATCGGAAATTTTTATAGAAAATTTCTATCGGAAATTTTTATAGAAAATTTCTATCGGAAATTTTTATAGAAAATTTCTATCGGAAATTTTTATAGAAAATTTCTATCGGAAATTTTTATAGAAAATTTCTATCGGAAATTTTTATAGAAAATTTCTATCGGAAATTTTTATAGAAAATTTCTATCGGAAATTTTTATAGAAAATTTCTATCGGAAATTTTTATAGAAAATTTCTATCGGAAATTTTTATAGAAAATTTCTATCGGAAATTTTTATAGAAAATTTCTATCGGAAATTTTTATAGAAAATTTCTATCGGAAATTTTTATAGAAAATTTCTATCGGAAATTTTTATAGAAAATTTCTATCGGAAATTTTTATAGAAAATTTCTATCGGAAATTTTTATAGAAAATTTCTATCGGAAATTTTTATAGAAAATTTCTATCGGAAATTTTTATAGAAAATTTCTATCGGAAATTTTTATAGAAAATTTCTATCGGAAATTTTTATAGAAAATTTCTATCGGAAATTTTTATAGAAAATTTCTACCGTAAATTTTTATAGAAAATTTCTACCGTAAATTTTTATAGAAAATTTCTACCGTAAATTTTTATAGAAAATTTCTACCGTAAATTTTTATAGAAAATTTCTACCGTAAATTTTTATAGAAAATTTCTACCGTAAATTTTTATAGAAAATTTCTACCGTAAATTTTTATAGAAAATTTCTACCGTAAATTTTTATAGAAAATTTCTACCGTAAATTTTTATAGAAAATTTCTACCGTAAATTTTTATAGAAAATTTCTACCGTAAATTTTTATAGAAAATTTCTACCGGAAATTTTTATAGAAAATTTCTACCGGAAATTTTTATAGAAAATTTCTATCGGAAATTTTTATAGAAAATTTCTATCGGAAATTTTTATAGAAAATTTCTACCGGAAATTTTTATAGAAAATTTCTACCGGAAATTTTTATAGAAAATTTCTACCGGAAATTTTTATAGAAAATTTCTACCGGAAATTTTTATAGAAAATTTCTACCGGAAATTTTTATAGAAAATTTCTACCGGAAATTTTTATAGAAAATTTCTACCGGAAATTTTTATAGAAAATTTCTACCGGAAATTTTTATAGAAAATTTCTACCGGAAATTTTTATAGAAAATTTCTACCGGAAATTTTTATCTGAAATTTTTATAGAAAAAACTTATCTGAAATTTTTATAGAAAAGTTTTACCGGTAATTTTTATAGAAAATTTTTATCTGAAAGTTTTATAGAATATTTCTACCAGAAATTTTTATCTGAAATTTTTATAGAAAAAACTTATCTGAAATTTTTATAGAAAAGTTTTACCGGTAATTTTTATAGAGAATTGTATCTGAAATTTTTATAGAAAATTTTTACCAGAAATTTTTATAGAAAATTTTTATAGAAAATATTTATATGAAATTTTTATAGAAAAGTTTCATCGAAAATTTTTATAGAAAGTTTTTATTTTATTTTATTTGATAATTAACGTAAATTAATAGAATATTTTTAACGGAAATTCTTATAAAAAGTTTTAACTTAAAAATTTTCAAAATTGTATAGAAAATTCCTAGCGGAATTTTTTATAGGATCATTTTAAACCAGAGTGAGACTGTACGAGTCTTTACTGCGTTATTTGATTCGAAAAGGAAATCATTCGAATTTGTATGACTTTAACATTGTATTTCGAAAAAGATTTCTTTCGAATCGAAATACGCAGTAGCCTCCCTGAAATCATTGTGTTAGTGGTTTGCTTCGATATCCCCCTACAAAAATAAATTACTTCACAAGGCTTATCGGTATTGCCGATATTAGAATACCAGTATAGGCAAAAAGCGTATCGATGCGTCCGTAGTAATTTGGGAACGAAAAAGTTTGTGATAAACTATTTAATTTCGTTTTGTATTTATTTATCAAAATCTATTTGTAAATCCAAATAATATTATGAGATTACAAAAGGATTGTTTTCCAACACATACCTGAATGCTTAAGGCTTGGGATTCGCTATCTTACACAAAAAAAAAATCTGACAAAATTCTGGGATACTCAAAATAGCGGTCTAGGTACCACAATTAAATAGAAAGAAGATTTTGCCACTCCGATCACATGGCGAAATATATATTTATGATTTTTTTCAAAAGATTCTCAAATCACACAGACTTTTAAAAGAAATCTGTTATACACATACCCTTTTAATCCGCACTATACTACTTTTTGAGTACACATGCCATTTTTGACAGATGGAACGACTGAGTATTCTATAGTGATGAAAGATACCAAAATTGTTAATTTGAATTAAAAGCAATTGAAATTCTCCTTATTTGTTGTTCATAGTTGTTTTAATAGAATATAAAATAATAAGATAGGGGTAGCGCTGCTTGCTATCCTCTGCCACTAAATGATTAAATTATGAAAACAAATTTAATTTTTTGAGATAATATTTTTGTTTTTTATTTAATTTTTATTACATTATACAATACATTCAAAGAGTTGGAACTTTAAAAAAAGAAGTTTGCACGTAAAACAATGTTCTATTAATTTGTTTATAAACTAAAGAAAATGAAAAATGTCATTAAAATAATGGAATACTATATAGAAGTTAATTTATTACTTTTTGTGTATTTAATTAACATATTTCATTCATTTCTTTTTTTTTTAAATTAAATTCAAATTTGATCTCGTATTTAAACTTTAAACAACAAACGAAAACAAAAAATGTGTCAAAGAATTTTAAAATTGAATAGTTTACTTAAGCAAATGAAGTACTAAGATGCAAAAATTCTTACAACACAGAGATAACGTAATAGTTTTATGATCAAATTTAAGCTTTCGGTGTTGTAACTTAATAAGAAATTAGGAAAGAGGCATCATGGTAAGAAGGTACTTTTCACACTGCATACTTAAAAAAAATTGATTAAATCTTTTTCTTTTTAGTCTGAGGCGTTCTTTAAAACATTGTTTTTCTTTACATGTAAATGATTGTTTGTAAATACATATTTGTATTTTTAAATAAAAATATAAAAAAAAAATTAAAAAAACTAAATTCATTATGAAATTACTAAATATTTTATAATTATATAATAAAACTGAAATAAAATAAAAAATAATAATTTAAAATTACACAGAAATTCATTCTTCATCACATTGAGACCCATTTTAAAAAGTTTAACGCTTAGGGCATTATTATTATTAATATTTTTAATAGTTATATATTTTAATAATATACTTTTTTACATCTTATTCACTTTTTTTCTCTCGGTACTAAGGAATTTCGGAACTGGTGAAATATTTGTATTTGAAAAAATTCTGAAAATAAAGTTAGCAAATGAATACCTCATAATTATATTTAAATAAATAACAATTATCGAAAAATTTAAACTCAAAACATCTCTGTATGAGTCAACAGAGATACAGATATGCTGTCATATACGAATAGATTCGTATTGACGAACTCTTTCCGAATCTATGGTAATCTTGAACGATTTAATCGCCACAGTTAAGAGTTATTTTTCAACGTAAAAATTAAAGATCGGATGAAACTCTTAAAGATAGAGTTTTATTTTGCCGTTATAATGGGTTATCCATTTCGTGGTTTCAAAAGTATAGGACTGGAATTCGACATCTGTCAAACTAAGTTGTTAAACCATTTTTTTTTTCTTTTCAGTTGAGAGTCTCACATTGGATCGCTTAACTATCACACAATGCATAAAACTTATTAAAACCTACTACAAAAATGGCTTTGAGATGAGATTATGGTTTACATAATCGTCCAACTATGCAAGTAATTGGCAAAATTGTGAAGAAATTTGAAGAGACTAGATATTGTAAGGCCTGCGCATCATCGTTTCGCTCGTTCCGCTGAAAATATCGCTGCTGTAAGTGAAAGTGTTGTCGAAGACCCGAATGTGACGATTTCTCGTCGTTTTCAGGCACTAGGACTGTCTTGCGGCACATTATGGCGTATTTTGCATTTGGATCTACACCTACATCCATATAAAGTCTAGCTCACACAACAACTGAAGCCAGCTGATCATTTACAACGTCTTAGATACGTGGAATGGGTGCTTGAACAACAGGCTGTGGACCGCGATTTTTCGAACATCATTTTCTTCAGCGATGAAGCTCATTTCTCACTCGGTGGGTATGTTAATAAACAAAATAGTCGTTCTGAAAATCCTCAAGTTATTGAAGAGAGGCCATTATATCCACAAAAAGTTACTGTTTGGTGCGCTCTTTGGTCCGAAGGTGTGATTGGACCTTACTTCCTCGAAAACGACGATGGAACGACAATAAAACCAAGGAAGATTTACTTTACAAGGTAGTGGCGTCTCTACAAACAATACAAAATTACAAGAACAACATCGCATTTTATTGTTGCTTAGTAGTTCGAAATGTCAAATAACATTGAGGGAAGTTGAGAAGGCATGTATTTGTTTTTTGCTTTCTCACTTCTGCACTATAAAATTTCTAAACACATACTACTTTTGACATGTCGAACTAATAAATCAGCTGGGCGGACGACACTACCTTGTAAGATAAGTCTACCTTGAATAAAAGTCTTTTAGGGAGTTATTTTTCCCCTCAGAAAATAAAACGCTTTTAAGAAGATTTATTGTTTCCGTCGTTCCGTTCGTAAAACTCATTTTGTTTTATAAATAAAATCCATTTTGTTTATTTTCTTCTTTTTTATATTCTCTATCTGATATGTGTGTAGAGCAGAGAATACTCTTTTCACGCTTACCTGAATTGCAGGAGTCCACTGTACAGTTTTTGTCAATTTATAAAAGTGCTGATGTTTGTTTTCGTCCCAGAACTCAAAAACAGGTTTTATTATCGATAAGAGCCATGGGTATAAATGAGAAATTTCAAATAAAGCTTTATTTCATCTTCATTATCATTTTTTTTTTCGCTTTCTTGTTCCCTATGTACATATAGGGAGTTATATACTGCCCTAAAAGCGATGTATGAGATTGATATGTATCGCAAAAATCAGGCAAATATGGGAAAACATTCGACGAAGATCGTGAAACCTCCTTGGTTGTCGACGGTCGATCAACATGATTATATTGGGTGTAAGTTTACATAAAATGAGTTTTATTTTCTGACAGTACATACATAAGTACATTTATATGACGGCAAAAATAAACTCTCTTCTAGAAGTTTTATTCGAGCTTTTATTTTTACGTTGAAAAATAACTGTTTTAGATGAAGTTTTTTTATTCTTAAAATAACTGTTATAGAAAGAGTTTTTTGATATCGATAACTGTTATTTGTTAGGCTTTAACTTTACAAAATTTGCTTTAAAAAGAATTACCTATTTTCTTCTTTAAAAAAAACTAGGTATATTATGTTTATTTACCTTAAATCACCGCTGCAAAAAAAAACTCCAAGCACACGAAACAAAATTGTTCATAAGATATAGAAATATCGAATGAAACCTTTTAGGTTTCATTAAAATTCATAGCTTCGTCGAAAATATCAACCATGGCCTCCATACGTTCGGCATGTTCGAAGCGGGTAAAACGTCTTTGCCGTTTTGTCATCAACAACCGTCGACAGGGCTTTGTGCGAGCCAAGCGATGAAAGCGGGTATCTTCTTCTTCGGTATCGTATTCAGGTGCTGATATTGAATCTTCTTCATCTCGTTCCCTAAAGCATTCCTTATATTTATTAATACCTTCCTTTAAGTTTATATGACGTTTGAAAACTTTCACAATTTTTTCATCGTGTTTGCGTATAGAGCGTGATGTTGTCGAGACACAGCGCTCTGGCTGCAGTTTAGTTTTCGAAGAGGACGATGATGATGTACCATTTGAGGTGGTTATGGAGACAACATTAAAAAGTTCTGCTAGTTCAGCATCAGTACGTTGCTGTTCCTTCAATTTCTTTTTGTACTTGGGTGCGTAGTCGAGAATGTAAAGAAGACTGTCGAGACGTTGTTGCTCTTCTTCGGTAACAACGCCGACAATACCAGAGTTGGGTAGCGACGATGATAGGCTTGTATTAGTGGGTGTCAGTGAAGTGGGCGTTGATGGTGGAGCCGGCGGCAGGCCGCTACTACCACCGCCATTAGCACACATAGCTAGTGAATTATGACCATTTGCATAAGCTCCACCAGCACACGCATTAACAACGGCTCCGCCACCACCACCACCTCCATGTGATACTGTGTAGCGGCGGCGGGGCCGTCTGCGTTTAACCAATTTCCAAGAGTATATATTAGACTCTAATTCATTGTCCATTAATGCTAGTTCAAGTTCTGTGTGCGGTGGTGGCGTGGAACACAATTCCACATTAAATTCTTCGTCTGATTTGGCCATTTCGATTGTCTTTTATTTACATCGCAAGTAATTTGTTGTTTTTTTTTACAATTTCCCATTTAAGTAAACAGACAATTTTTTTGTTATTCAGCACAAAAAACACACACACACAGATGAAAGAATAGGAAGCACATAAAAGAAAAAGAGAATTAACAAAAAATTATACACAACTTTCAGGCTAATTTTACTAAGAAAATTTTGCTAAATTTTATTCGCATCAGTGAACTTAGTTCTTACCTGGAAGAGATACTCAGCTTCCGAATATTTCTGATCCGTTAAACGGTGATATTCCGACATTTTTATAGCATCGGCTAATAACTCTCCAAGTCGCCTTCACTAGATCAAATTCAATTCAAACAGAAACAATCCAAAATTTTTACTACCACACAGCTTTGACTGGCTGGCTGGCTAAAGATGATGACGGTGATTGTGAGTGTCGTGTTGGGCCCTCTTGTGTTATATTTTTTATTTTTCTATTTTTTTATTATCATTTGTACAATAGAAAAATAATAAACAAACACACACTATTATTTTGGTTCTTGTTTCTTCTTATTTGATCTGCTGCGGCTGGTGGCTGATACAACTCGTGTTGTTTTTGTTGCTTTTTCAGCTGGGTAGTGAAAAATGCCGTACGGAAATCAGTGAAAATTGTTCTTCAATACATGACGAAAAAATATGGAATAAAAATCGGAAAAAACATGCAGGAGAAAAATATATGTATGAAGGTGTATGTACATACATATATATTTTTTACAAATTCCTCTTTGCTTTATTTTATTATTGTGTGAAGTGTTTTTTATTATAGTGTTTTTGTTTTTGCCAAGTGTATTTACCTTTTATTTTTATTTATTTTTCTCTGTTTTTCATACTCTTCGCAACACATTTAAACACACTTTGACATTTTCAGTTAAATATTTGAGAAGTAAAGTGGGGAAGTAAAATGTCTTCTTCTTTTTAATATTTAGATTAAACAATATAATATTTAATGCGTCTACATTTTAAGAATAATTTAATAACGCAAAGCTAATTTATATATAATTAAAAAATTATGAAATTTTAGTTTGCAATTTTATATTTTAATAGTATCTTTCTTTTTGCAATGTTCAGTATTGCCATTCATTTTATCTACGGTTGTTGGCAAAAAAGCGATTCCATAAAACCTGTTAGTATTTCGTGCTCCAAAATAAATAATATATGAATCATCAAAACATTTCAAATGTATATTGAATAAGTAGCAGTACTACATTCGGCCCAATTTTATACTATACTATGTATTACCTTTAAACGTTATATTTTCAAATTCACCTTAAATTAATATGTACTAATACTACGTAAAATGCTTTGAGATTTTTAAAAATTTTTCAGCTTTGGCGTGAAATTTCCATAGATTTTTTCCGTTAGCCGGTCCCAAAACGCACAAGTTGTGAGCCAAACGCGTGCCAAGTCGCCAAACGAAGCGAATGACAAAACAATATCTTGCTAAAGTTGTGTGATTAATACCGGCTTCAGTTACTAAGGACAATACTGTCTTCGGTTACTAAAGATTTTTTGCTTACAAAGGAAACTCTCTTTGTACTTCATCGCAAAAAGTTGTAAGGTAATTGGCGGAGTTCTCCATTATTTTGCAATTTTCCGCTTACTTCCGGGATAAGGGAAAAATATATTTTTTTAACTTCTAGTTTTAGGCCAATGAGATATATTGCTAATTTAAGTCTGAAAGGCATTAAAAATTACCTATTATACATATATTTACGATTTGGCCGTGAGAGAATTTCTAAGGATAGTGAATATATGTACATATTCATAATGTTACCTAATACACTTTTTCTATACTTTTGCTGTAGGACCACTAGTTTTTTAAATATGTGATTTTTTAATTTATCCTAACTTTATAACTTTATTCTTTTCGCTCTGGAGCCTATAATTTTTTAATCCAAATTATTTTTTATATAAAAAATATTTGTTTTATAACTGATCTTTGTCCTTGCTCCTGTACTGGTTCACACACATCTGTTTTTGTTGCTCAACTTCCTTTTTATTCTCTATTTTTTGTTATTTCTTGCCTTAATATTCACACAGAGAAATATATATTAATCACATTTGATAATCCATCAGTCTGGATAATTCATATTTAATTTTCGATTAAATCTCTGGTTTGTTAAGCCTAGTATTCTGTTCATTTTTACATGAGGAATGGAGTCAAACTGCATACTATGTATGTACATAAAAAATTGGTATGAAAAAGTCATAAAAAAATTTTGCAGAAGTAGTACTCTGTTTTTACTGTGGAAAAACATTGAAATGTTTCTGGAAACATTTTACCAAAGCTGTGAAATAAAGCAAATGGGCATTATTTCATGTGGAATTTTTTGTAAAATTTTGTAAAACAATGTGGTATATGTATTTAAAACTAATAAAATCGTAAAATTCTTTTAAATCGCGAAATAGACACCAGATATTAAGTGTCAAAATGTTGCTCTACATTTTTCACAAATTCGAACAGAGTACTAGGCTTTATAGTAAAAATTGTGAATTGTAATTGTATTGTTAATTTTAATAAATATGTACGTAAAGAGTAAAAACGTCGCGTTTATTCTTAAACCACGTAAGCGCCAAGAAGTCGTTTTTCAGAAAACGAAAAAAAACTTAATAACTTCTTTAATATGGGTTTCAAAATTAATTTTTTTGCCAAAACATGGCTGTGCGAATCTGTGAAGGGTATAGACCTTTAGTGTTTTTAATTTGTTACTTACAATTAATTGTAGCCAAATCTGTCGCTTACGTGGTTTTGGAGCAAACAGCAAATTTCTTTGTGTAAGTAAACATTTAGTTTTGTATTTGTCAAAAAAAAAAACTTTTAACTTTACTAAAAATGCTCCAATTGGCCAGCATCTTTCATGATTTTTTTAATCATAAATACAAAAAACTTAGTGGTTGGGACCTTAACATTTACAACCTGAAATATAAAAAACTTTATATTTTGCATGCATATGTCAATTGTATGGCGCTTACGAGGTTTTGAAAATGGATTTATTTATTTTTCATACAAACTTGTTAAAATGAGAATGTAGTCTGGTGGCAAATGTTATTTTCTACCTTAAAAACCAAAAAAGTCAATTTCTAAAAAATGTCGCTTACGTGGCTTAAGAAGAAACGAGACGAAATGGTGTTTTTAATAAAAAATACATATTCAGCAATTTTTCTTTCTGAAACTTTTTTAAACTCTTTTTTGAAGTTGCATTGTGTCCATACTTTAAAATATTTGTTTCTGTTTCTGAAGACAGTCGCCATCATGAAAAGAGCGATAACAATCACACATTTACATTGTCATTTTTCAAGTGTACATATTAATATTTATCGTACAGGTTTATTGCTATACATAATTTTATAAAAAGTAACTAAACACTATTTTGTGAATATAGAATATAACCTTTTTTTAACGGTCCTGTAAACACCATAAACTCTAAGAGCATTGCCATATTAAAATATGTTCATTCCTTCTCTTTGCTTATTGCATGTCAGGGAATTTTTTTAATCGCTTTTTCTTTTTGACAATTCATAGGCCGGCTGTTTTCGTCAAATCTTTTTGACATTGATTTTCGTACGGTCTGGAAATAGTAGCAGAAGTTTTTCAGTTAATGATTTGTTAAATAAATCCAAAGAAATCCGTGTGAATCAGGAATATAATTTAATAAAAAATTATGAGCGGTTTTCCAGGAGCCATTGCCTTTGATGAATATGGCAGACCTTTTATCATTTTGAGGGATCAAGATAAACAACAACGTCTTACAGGCACTGATGCCATTAAGGTACAATGAATTTTTTTAAAGCTAAATGCAATGAATGTTAAATATAAAATTTATGTAAAAAAAGTGTAGAAGATGAAAAGTTTTACTCTTTTTATTTAAATTTAATATAATTTTTTCATCAAAAGTGAATATATGCCGGCTTATCAGCTTTTAAGTATTCCAGATGTTTCAAGTTCATAAGTATTTATTAGGAAAATTGTTTTAATTTTTACTGGAACTTTTATAAAAATTGTGTTCAATAGTAATATTATTGTTATGACTGAAATTATTCATAATGTTAACTAAATGAAGCATAAATCCCGTCCAAGATTGGTTAATAATTTTGTATAATTGTGAATCAAAGTAGAAATCATACTTTTTGAGGTTATACGCCTTTTCGTGCGAATGACTCAGTTGGTCTTTAATACAAATTATGTGGTTGTGTGCATAAACTTGTTTACAAATCATACTTACAAACTTAGGTAGAAAAAGTGACGTCAAAAACAGATGGTGGTGTGGACAGAAATCGTTACTTTTTGTCTAATAATGCCAACAGACACCCAGATTAAAAATGAATTTTTAGCAAATAATTACTAAAATCCATAAACATGATTAATTTTTTGTGTCACAAAAACATTTTAACATTAAAATAAAATTAAATTATGTATTTCTTTAACTTGTATTTTATTTTTATTTATTATTTTTAGACCCACATTTTGGCTGCCCGCCAAATTGCCTCAACCATCAAGACCTCCTTGGGTCCTAAGGGTTTGGATAAAATTATGGTCAGTTCTGATGGTGATGTGACTGTTACCAATGATGGAGCTACAATTATGAAAATGATGGATGTTGAACATGAAATTGGCAAATTGATGGTTCAACTCTCTCAATCACAAGACGATGAAATTGGTGACGGTACAACTG
The DNA here is from genome assembly GCA_949628195.1 of Phasia obesa. NCBI lineage: Eukaryota > Metazoa > Arthropoda > Insecta > Diptera > Tachinidae > Phasia > Phasia obesa. The sequence goes on from OX451219.1 coordinate 132,163,371, forward strand.
GTGTTGTAGTCTTGGCTGGAGCTCTGCTCGAACAAGCCGAGGGTCTCATCGATCGTGGCATCCATCCTATACGTATTGCTGACGGTTTCGAATTGGCTGCCCAGTGTGCTGTTAAGCAATTAGAAGCCATTGCTGAACCCTTCCCAATTGATCCCAACAATAAGGAACCTCTTATTCAAATCGCTATGACAACATTGGGCTCTAAGATTGTCAACAAGTGCCATCGTCAAATGGCCGAGATGGCCGTTGATGCCGTTTTAAATGTGGCTGATATCGAAAAGAAAGATGTTAATTTTGAATTAATCAAGGTCGAAACTAAAGTCGGGGGTCGTATGGAAGATTCTATGTTGGTTAAGGGTGTCGTTGTTGATAAAACCATGAGTCATGCTCAAATGCCCAAGACATTGCGTGATGTTAAATTGGCTATACTCACCTGTCCCTTTGAACCACCCAAACCAAAGACCAAACATAAGTTGGATGTAACTTCGGCTGATGATTATAAGGCATTGCGCGCCTATGAACAGGAGAAATTCATTGAAATGGTTAAGAAGGTGAAGGAGGCTGGTGCCACTTTGGCCATCTGCCAGTGGGGCTTTGATGATGAGGCCAATCATTTATTGTTGCAACATGATTTGCCTGCTGTACGCTGGGTTGGCGGTATGGAAATTGAATTGATTGCCATTGCCACCGGTGGCAGAATTGTACCACGTTTTGAGGAATTGACGCCAGAAAAATTGGGTTCAGCTGGTCTTGTAAGAGAAGTTTGTAAGTTTGAAGATTGATTTATGATTTTTTTTAGGTTTGTTTATATTGAATTTCTTGTCATTTAAGCCTTTGGTACCTCCAAGGACAAAATGCTGGTCATTGAAGAATGTAAAAACTCTAAGGCTGTTACAATATTTTTGCGCGGTGGCAATCAAATGATTGCAGCTGAGGCCAAACGTTCCATTCATGATGCTTTGTGTGTTGTTCGTTCTTTGGTTAAGGTAAGTTTTTACTTAATTTATAGTTCCCTTTTTAACCGACTTCAAAAAAAGAAGGAGGTTATCAATTCGTCTGTGTGTTGCTTTTTTTTAAAAGTTCTTTTTGTAAAAATATAAAGGGGATTTTAGAAAAAGGAGTATCTTTCTCAAGTACCTTTTGGAAAACGTAGTTTCTATGAAAAGTACCTTTTGAAAAATAAACTTGTAAGTTTTATAAAAAGTGCATTAGGTAAAAGTACCTAAGTAGCTTTGGTAAACATCATCTCATATGTATGTCAAGAGTTTTCGTAAATAGTACGCTGAGTAAACAATTTTTAAATTCCTTGTAAAAACCATCTTTTGCAAAAATTACTTCATAAAAAGTTTTTCTTTGCAAGTATTTTGCTAAATGTTGTTTTGCTAAAGGTATTTACAGAAAATGTCGTTTTATTAGTTTTTGTGTGGATCAACCCTTTTGTAAAAAGTACTTTTTAGTGAAAAATAGCTTTTGAAAGTGCGTTGTGGAAAATATTATTTTTGAAGGTACATTTTAAAACAATTTATAAAAACTACCTTTTTTTAGAAACCCTTTCTAAAGAATATTTTACGTTAATAGTACGTACCCTGGTAAAAATTAGTAATTTTTATAAAGAACTTTTTGCAAAAAGTAACTTAAGTAACTTAAGTAAAATATATTTTCTGAATTATTTTATTGGTTTTTATAAATATTTTGGTGCAGAGTAAATAATGGAACCTAGTTCTTTTTGTGGAAAGTACAATTTCGAAGGTGTATTCTGTATAATAATGTAAACAAACGTTTAGAAAGAATTAATGTAAAACTTTTATTTATAAAAAGTACATTTGTAAAAGTATATTTGATAAAAGGAACATTTTTTAAAAATTATCTTTAATAAAAAGTACTTTTTGTAAAGCATAGGAAAAAAAGTACCTTCAGTTAGAAATGACATACCTTTTAAAAAAGTATATTTTCCTAATATTTTTGATTGAACCGTTTAAAAGAAATATACATACATAGCATGTTGAAAGTACCTATAAGAACTGATTTTCTAAAAAGTACCTTTAGCGTGAAACGGTTATTGTGAAAATAACTTACAAAAAAGTATGTATAAATGTGGTTCTTTTTGCACCTTTGTAAAAAGTACCTGTAGTAAAATTATATTTGTCTAAAGAATCTTTTGTAAAAAGTACTATTTAAAAAATATAATGTTTAAAAAAATTAAATATTTATCTAATTTTTTCTAGGATTCCCGCATTGTTTATGGTGGTGGTGCTGCCGAAATCAGTTGCTCATTGGCCGTTGCCAAGGAAGCCGATCAACTATCCACCTTAGAACAGTATGCCTTCCGCTCATTTGCCATTGCCCTGGAAAATATTCCATTGGCTTTGGCCGAAAATAGTGGTTTGCATCCTATTGAAACCTTGTCTGAGTTGAAGGCTCGTCAAGTTGCTGAAAATTGTCCCAGTCTTGGTGTTGACTGTATGCTGACTGGAGATTCAAATATGAAAACACACCACGTAATTGAATCTCTTAATTCCAAGAAACAACAAATATTATTGGCCACACAATTGGTTAAGATGATATTAAAAATTGATGATGTACGTTCACAAAATCAAGGTGGTGGAGATTATTAGATCACTCACAATTTTCAATGCATTTAATAACTCTTCAGTTATTTTGTTTTTTTTTTCATTTACAAACATTCATTTACCACTTTAAGATTGCTACTAATGTTATTCAAGTTTTTTTTGTATTCATTCTTTACTTTTCTTTGTTTTGTGTTTGTTACTAAAAAAATCATTAACAAAACTTTAACTTAAACTTTTAATGTTTTGTCGTTTTGCTTTTCTATTTCAAAGAATAAATAAAAACGGAGATCAATAAAGGAATTCAAACACAAGATTAAACTTAATATTATAAATCATTATAATTTCGTATATTTATATATTAAAAACTGAAATGCTTAAAAGTAAAATTTTAAACAGTTTTTTTGTTAATTTACTAAATTGCACTTTTGAGGTAAGTTTATAATTTTTAAAATAAAGTTTGGTTTTCTTTTAAATCTAGTTTTTCGAGGAAGTGACATTTTAAATGTTAAAACCTTTCGAGGTTAAAAAGAAAAATATTGCGCCCAACTTAAAATACCCACAAAAACTAGACAATCTATAGAGAAATCAATTTTAAAAACTTTCAAATTAATTTTAACTTAGATGGTAGATGTTTTGTTTTTGTAAAAAGATTGACATTTTCCCGACTGTCTTTTATGTTCGTTAGACTGGATTTGGAAAAGTTGGGTGAATTTGTTTGTAATTGAAAATAACGTTTTATTTTACTTTCTCAGGTCAACAATGAACGTTTGAGGTTATAAAGAATAGGAACTTCCTTAAAAATATGGGAGAAAAAATTAAACTTTTTTACCGTTAACTTTGGTCAGTAGTTTCTTATCGATCTTATCGAAAAACAGTAAACCGGCAGCTCTTTCAATTGATTCTGGCGGCACTTGGAATACCTGCAAGGGTGTATCATCACTTATCACCTGATTGGGCATAACATAAGCTTCCATTTCCAAACGACTATTCGATGTTGCACCAACAACTATTTTATAAAAATGCGTTGGAACAGCAACATTATTATTGCCAATTACTTGATACTTAACATACTTTTTGCCATCCTCTTCTTGTTTTGGCAAATACAACGGACCCGTGCAAACATAAACATCGCTATAAGTTTGTGTTAATTTGCGCACATAACTCTCCAAACGTTCCCAGGCGTCCCTATTGAAACCTTGGCCCACCTGGGGTGCCATATTTGTCAAATAAAAAGTATCTTCACAGTGTTTTTGATGGCGTTTATGATTGCCGGCAGCGGCCATGTGACCACGATCAAAACCAGAACGACGATAGTCGGAATTTTGTGATTGGAAAAAGGGATGAATGCTTTCATCGGGTTTAAATTCACATTTCGATCTATCGACTGCCTCATTTTTGGCAATAGTGTCCGCTGTTAAATGCTCAAATACCCAAGACGGTACACGATTGCGACGATCATAGCTAAGAACAAAATCAGAATAAGAACGTACAGAGTCCATGCTGGGAAAACCATATCTCATAATTTGAGCAACACGCAGAGGAGTGGCTGTTAAATTTATACTTTCACTAGGTGCAGGTACAGCAGCCGAAACGGAGGTAAATAAAGGAAAGCCGGGTTTCTGTGAGTGCTAAAAATTTTGATAAATATCTTTATTAAGGTGACTACCAAACATTCCCTCACATTAAATTTACCTTATGCAAGAGTTCCATTTGTTGCAGCTCATAAAGTGGTATAATTTGCAAAACTCTTTGCCTTTCTTTATAGCCACCATAGTAATAGGATCCTAAACCAGCTGCACCCACTGTCAAAAACGTAGTTATAAATTTTTTATTCATAATTGTAAACAAATTTTAAATTAAATAAACAAGCAAAGTAATTTTTTTCTTCACTAAATGCAACTGAACATCTCCCTCTTATATATTTCATTCACAATAGCAAATGTAACAGCTGTGAACAGTAACATGTCTGAACTAATGCAAAATAATTTTAGTTTCCGGGCATTTTTTTGGGATATCTGCGGATGTGTCGAATGTATTCCACCATAGTTAGGTTTTTTTTTGTTGATTAATCTAGATATGTGTGTTTGTTTGTATATTTTTTTGTTTGAGGGAAAGCTATAGCTGCCTACACCAAAGAACCGATCTTTCTGAAATTTTCACAGTTTGTTGCTAGATATACGGATGGTAAAATAGGGTACTTATTTTGTTATATTCGATGTGGGCGTGACACCTCCCATACAAAGTAAATATTTATCATCGTGTTGCTTGGTAACAGTAATAGCTAGCGTCATCGAATTTTGCACCAGTAACCTCTAAATTAACATACATAGTTTAGCGAAAGATAGTCGGAAGTCGGAAAAAAGAAAAAAACGAAAAGCAGAAAAAGAAAAGAAAAACTGTCCAGTACTAAAGTCATGAAAGTCTCTGAAAAACTATAAACTCCTTTTCTAGCTAAACTAAACGTCCTAGAGGCAAAAGGATACAAATCTGTGTTCACTTATAAAATTCAGAAAAAGCAAGTTTTTTACTGAAAAATTCAATTATTTATATGAAAAACTAAAAACTCATTTTCTAGTAAAACTAAGCGTTCTAGAGGCAAACGGACAAAAATCTGTATTCACTTTAAAATTCATAAAAAAGGATTTTTTACTAAAAAATTCGATTTTTTATATGAAAAACTAAAAACTCATTTTCTAGCTAAACTAAACGTCCTAGCGGCAAAAGGACGAAAATCTGTGATCACTTATAAAATTCATAAAAAAAGAAGTTTTTTTACTAAAAAATTCAATTTTTTTTATATGAAAAACTAAAAACTCATTTTCTAGCTTAACTAAGCGTCATAGAAGCAAAAAGACAAAAATATTTTTCAAAAGATTATTAAAACGTACTGACCTTTTAAAAAGTATGTCACACATATATATGTATATCTAATCCACACTATCATTCGTTTTTAGCATCAATCTATTTTTGACAGACTGAGTATGATAGTGAAACATGGCCTTTATTGACAGATGCTTGAAAGGTTTGTTTTATAATTTGTTTACATAAAATTATGAAAAATTTTATAAAAGTTTACTCAGGGCAAGTGAAAGATCACAAAAATTGCGATCAGAGATGAAAACAACTAACTTATGAGGGTTAATTCATTCAAATTAAAAAGCAGATGTTGGGAAAAAAAATATTAAATTGTTAATAACTACATGAAGTTCTTCGATAGGCTGATTGGAAGTGCGCTAGTCTAATAGTTTGGTACTTGTGGCTTCGATTCCTGCCAAAGACTCTCGATGTTTGCTTCAAACAATATGGAAAAAATATTAATAAATATATACAGATATCTTCACATTTGGCAACGCTGATGGGAAGTTGAGTCGATCGACTGTATCTTCCCTGTATCTTCTTAAAACATCGTCTAACCGAAAAAAGGACGAAAATCCGTGACGACCTATATTTTTCATAAAAAATCTATTTTTTATATGAAAATCTTATTTTTGCTGTATCTTCTTAAAACAGCGTCTAATCGAAAAAAGGACGAAAATCCGTGACGACCTATATTTTTCATAAAAAATCTATTTTTTATATGAAAATCTTATTTTTGCTGTATCTTCCTTAAACAGCGTCTAATCGGAAAAAGGACGAAAATCCGTGACGACCTATATTTTTCATAAAAAATCTATTTTTTATATGAAAATCTTATTTTTGCTGTATCTTCCTTAAACAGCGTCTAATCGAAAAAAGGACGAAAATCCGTGACGACCTATATTTTTCATAAAAAATCTATTTTTTATATGAAAATCTTATTTTTGCTCTATCTTCCTTAAACAGCGTCTAATCGAAAAAAGGACGAAAATCCGTGACGACCTATATTTTTCATAAAAAATCTATTTTTTATATGAAAATCTTATTTTTGCTGTATCTTCCTTAAACAGCGTCTAATCGAAAAAAGGACGAAAATCCGTGACGACCTATATTTTTCATAAAAAATCTATTTTTTATATGAAAATCTTATTTTTGCTCTATCTTCCTTAAACAGCGTCTAATCGAAAAAAGGACGAAAATCCGTGACGACCTATATTTTTCATAAAAAATCTATTTTTTATATGAAAATCTTATTTTTGCTGTATCTTCCTTAAACAGCGTCTAATCGAAAAAAGGACGAAAATCCGTGACGACCTATATTTTTCATAAAAAATCTATTTTTTATATGAAAATCTTATTTTTGCTGTATCTTCCTTAAACAGCGTCTAATCGAAAAAAGGACGAAAATCCGTGACGACCTATATTTTTCGTAAAAAATCTATTTTTTATATGAAAACTTTATTTTTGCTTTATCTTCTTAAAACAGCGTCTAATCGAAAAAAGGACGAAAATCCGTGACGACCTATATTTTTCATAAAAAATCTATTTTTTATATGAAAATCTTATTTTTGCTGTATCTTCCTTAAACAGCGTCTAATCGAAAAAAGGACGAAAATCCGTGACGACCTATATTTTTCATAAAAAAATCTATTTTTTATATGAAAATCTAATTTTTGCTGTATCTTCCTTAAACAGCGTCTAATCGAAAAAAGGACGAAAATCCGTGATGACCTATATTTTTCATAAAAAATCTATTTTTTATATGAAAATCTTATTTTTGCTGTATCTTCCTTAAACAGCGTCTAATCGAAAAAAGGACGAAAATCCGTGACGACCTATATTTTTCATAAAAAATCTATTTTTTATATGAAAATCTTATTTTTGCTGTATCTTCCTTAAACAGCGTCTAATCGAAAAAAGGACGAAAATCCGTGACGACCTATATTTTTCATAAAAAATCTATTTTTTATATGAAAATCTTATTTTTGCTGTATCTTCCTTAAACAGCGTCTAATCGAAAAAGGGACGAAAATCCGTGACGACCTATATTTTTCATAAAAAATCTATTTTTTATATGAAAATCTTATTTTTGCTGTATCTTCCTTAAACAGCGTCTAATCGAAAAAAGGACGAAAATCCGTGACGACCTATATTTTTCATAAAAAATCTATTTTTTATATGAAAATCTTATTTTTGCTGTATCTTCTTAAAACAGCGTCTAATCGAAAAAAGGACGAAAATCCGTGACGACCTATATTTTTCATAAAAAATCTATTTTTTATATGAAAATCTTATTTTTGCTGTATCTTCCTTAAACAGCGTCTAATCGAAAAAAGGACGAAAATCCGTGACGACCTATATTTTTCATAAAAAATCTATTTTTTATATGAAAATCTTATTTTTGCTGTATCTTCCTTAAACAGCGTCTAATCGAAAAAAGGACGAAAATCCGTGACGACCTATATTTTTCGTAAAAAATCTATTTTTTATATGAAAACTTTATTTTTGCTTTATCTTCTTAAAACAGCGTCTAATCGAAAAAAGGACGAAAATCCGTGACGACCTATATTTTTCATAAAAAATCTATTTTTTATATGAAAATCTTATTTTTGCTGTATCTTCCTTAAACAGCGTCTAATCGAAAAAAGGACGAAAATCCGTGACGACCTATATTTTTCATAAAAAAATCTATTTTTTATATGAAAATCTAATTTTTGCTGTATCTTCCTTAAACAGCGTCTAATCGAAAAAAGGACGAAAATCCGTGACGACCTATATTTTTCATAAAAAATCTATTTTTTATATGAAAATCTTATTTTTGCTGTATCTTCCTTAAACAGCGTCTAATCGAAAAAAGGACGAAAATCCGTGACGACCTATATTTTTCATAAAAAATCTATTTTTTATATGAAAATCTTATTTTTGCTGTATCTTCCTTAAACAGCGTCTAATCGAAAAAAGGACGAAAATCCGTGACGACCTATATTTTTCATAAAAAATCTATTTTTTATATGAAAATCTTATTTTTGCTGTATCTTCCTTAAACAGCGTCTAATCGAAAAAGGGACGAAAATCCGTGACGACCTATATTTTTCATAAAAAATCTATTTTTTATATGAAAATCTTATTTTTGCTGTATCTTCCTTAAACAGCGTCTAATCGAAAAAAGGACGAAAATCCGTGACGACCTATATTTTTCATAAAAAATCTATTTTTTATATGAAAATCTTATTTTTGCTGTATCTTCTTAAACAGCGTCTAATCGGAAAAAGGACGAAAATCCGTGACGACCTATATTTTTCATAAAAAATCTATTTTTTATATGAAAATCTTATTTTTGCTGTATCTTCCTTAAACAGCGTCTAATCGGAAAAAGGACGAAAATCCGTGACGACCTATATTTTTCATAAAAAATCTATTTTTTATATGAAAATCTTATTTTTGCTGTATCTTCCTTAAACAGCGTCTAATCGAAAAAAGGACGAAAATCCGTGACGACCTATATTTTTCATAAAAAATCTATTTTTTATATGAAAATCTTATTTTTGCTGTATCTTCCTTAAACAGCGTCTAATCGAAAAAAGGACGAAAATCCGTGACGACCTATATTTTTCATAAAAAATCTATTTTTTATATGAAAATCTTATTTTTGCTGTATCTTCCTTAAACAGCGTCTAATCGAAAAAAGGACGAAAATCCGTGACGACCTATATTTTTCATAAAAAATCTATTTTTTATATGAAAATCTTATTTTTGCTGTATCTTCCTTAAACAGCGTCTAATCGAAAAAAGGACGAAAATCCGTGACGACCTATATTTTTCATAAAAAATCTATTTTTTATATGAAAATCTTATTTTTGCTGTATCTTCCTTAAACAGCGTCTAATCGAAAAAAGGACGAAAATCCGTGACGGCCTATATGTTTAATAAAAAAATCTATTTTTTATATGAAAATCTTATTTTTGCTGTATCTTCTTAAAACAGCGTCTAATCGAAAAAAGGACGAAAATCCGTGACGACCTATATTTTTCATAAAAAATCTATTTTTTATATGAAAATCTTATTTTTGCTGTATCTTCCTTAAACAGCGTCTAATCGAAAAAAGGACGAAAATCCGTGACGACCTATATTTTTCATTAAAAATCTATTTTTTATATGAAAATCTTATTTTTGCAGTATCTTCTTAAAACAGCGTCTAATCGAAAGGACGAAAATCCGTGACGACCTATATTTTTCATAAAAAATCTATTTTTTATATGAAAATCTTATTTTTGCTGTATCTTCTTAAAACAGCGTCTAATCGAAAAAAGGACGAAAATCCGCGACGACCTATATTTTTCATAAAAAATCTATTTTTTATATGAAAATCTTATTTTTCCAATATCTTCCTTAAACAGCGTCTAATCGAAAAAAGGACGAAAATCCGTGACGACCTATATTTTTCATAAAAAATTTATTTTTTATATGAAAATCTTATTTTTGCTGTATCTTCTTAAAACAGCGTCTAATCGAAAAAAGGACGAAAATCCGTGACGACCTATATTTTTCATAAAAAATCTATTTTTTATATGAAAATCTTATTTTTGCTGTATCTGCTTAAAACAGCGTCTAATCGAAAAAAGGACGAATATCCGTGACGACCTATATTTTTCATAAAAAATCTATTTTTTATATGAAAATCTTATTTTTGCTGTATCTTCTTAAAACAGCGTCTAATCGAAAAAAGGACGAAAATCCGTGACGACCTATATTTTTCATAAAAAATCTATTTTTTATATGAAAATCTTATTTTTGCTGTATCTTCCTTAAACAGCGTCTAATCGAAAAAAGGACGAAAATCCGTGACGACCTATATTTTTCATTAAAAATCTATTTTTTATATGAAAATCTTATTTTTGCAGTATCTTCTTAAAACAGCGTCTAATCGAAAGGACGAAAATCCGTGACGACCTATATTTTTCTTAAAAAATCTATTTTTTATATGAAAATCTTATTTTTGCTGTATCTTCTTAAAACAGCGTCTAATCGAAAAAAGGACGAAAATCCGTGACGACCTATATTTTTCATAAAAAATCTATTTTTTATATGAAAATCTTATTTTTGCTGTATCTTCTTAAAACAGCGTCTAATCGAAAAAAGGACGAAAATCCGTGACGACCTATATTTTTCATAAAAAATCTATTTTTTATATGAAAATTTTATTTTTGCTGTATCTTTTTAAAACAGCGTCTAATCGAAAAAGGACGAAAATCCGTGACGACCTATATTTTTCATAAAAAATCTATTTTTTATATGAAAATCTTATTTTTGCTGTATCTTCCTTAAACAGCGTCTAATCGAAAAAAGGACGAAAATCCGTGACGACCGATATTTTTCATAAAAAATCTATTTTTTATATGAAATTTTTTTTTTGCTGTATCTTCTTAAAACAGCGTCTAATCGAAAAAAGGACGAAAATCCGTGACGACCTATATTTTTCATAAAAAATCTATTTTTTATATGAAAATCTTATTTTTGCTGTATCTTCCTTAAACAGCGTCTAATCGAAAAAAGGACGAAAATCCGTGACGACCGATATTTTTCATAAAAAATCTATTTTTTATATGAAATTTTTTTTTTTGCTGTATCTTCTTAAAACAGCGTCTAATCGAAAAAAGGACGAAAATCCGTGACGACCTATATTTTTCATAAAAAATCTATTTTTTATATGAAAATCTTATTTTTGCTGTATCTTCCTTAAACAGCGTCTAATCGAAAAAAGGACGAAAATCCGTGACGACCTATATTTTTCATAAAAAATCTATTTTTTATATGAAAATCTTATTTTTGCTGTATCTTCCTTAAACAGCGTCTAATCGAAAAAAGGACGAAAATCCGTGACGACCTATATTTTTCATAAAAAATCTATTTTTTATATGAAAATCTTATTTTTGCTGTATCTTCCTTAAACAGCGTCTAATCGAAAAAAGGACGAAAAGCCGTGACGACCTATATTTTTCATAAAAAATCTATTTTTTATATGAAAATCTTATTTTTGCTGTATCTTCTTAAAACAGCGTCTAATCGAAAAAAGGACGAAAATCCGTGACGACCTATATTTTTCATAAAAAATCTATTTTTTATATGAAAATCTTATTTTTGCTGTATCTTCTTAAAACAGCGTCTAATCGAAAAAAGGACGAAAATCCGTGACGACCTATATTTTTCATAAAGAATCTATTTTTTATATGAAAATTTTATTTTTGCTGTATCTTTTTAAAACAGCGTCTAATCGAAAAAGGACGAAAATCCGTGACGACCTTATTTTTCATAAAAAATCTATTTTTTATATGAAAATCTTATTTTTGCTGTATCTTCCTTAAACAGCGTCTAATCGAAAAAAGGACGAAAATCCGTGACGACCGATATTTTTCATAAAAAATCTATTTTTTATATGAAATTTTTTTTTGCTGTATCTTCTTAAAACAGCGTCTAATCGAAAAAAGGACGAAAATCCGTGACGACCTATATTTTTCATAAAAAATCTATTTTTTATATGAAAATCTTATTTTTGCTGTATCTTCCTTAAACAGCGTCTAATCGAAAAAAAGGACGAAAATCCGTGACGACCTATATTTTTCATAAAAAATCTATTTTTTATATGAAAATCTTATTTTTGCTGTATCTTCCTTAAACAGCGTCTAATCGAAAAAAGGACGAAAATCCGTGACGACCTATATTTTTCATAAAAAATCTATTTTTTATATGAAAATCTTATTTTTGCTGTATCTTCCTTAAACAGCGTCTAATCGAAAAAAGGACGAAAATCCGTGACGACCTATATTTTTCATAAAAAATCTATTTTTTATATGAAAATCTTATTTTTGCTGTATCTTCCTTAAACAGCGTCTAATCGAAAAAAGGACGAAAATCCGTGACGACCTATATTTTTCATAAAAAATCTATTTTTATATGAAAATCTTATTTTTGCTGTATCTTCCTTAAACAGCGTCTAATCGAAAAAAGGACGAAAATCCGTGACGACCTATATTTGTCATAAAAAATCTATTTTTTATATGAAAATCTTATTTTTGCTGTATCTTCTTTAAACAGCGTCTAATCGAAAAAAGGACGAAAATCCGTGACGACCTATATTTTTTATAATGAAAAATATATGAATAATATGAAAATCTTATTTTTGCTGTATCTTCCTTTAACAGCGTCTAATCGAAAAAAGGACGAAAATCCGTGACGACCTATATTTTTCATAAAAAATCTATTTTTTATATGAAAATCTTATTTTTGCTGTATCTTCCTTAAACAGCGTCTAATCGAAAAAAGGACGAAAATCCGTGACGACCTATATTTTTCATAAAAAATCTATTTTTTATATGAAAATCTTATTTTTGCTGTATCTTCTTAAAACAGCGTCTAATCGACAAAAGGACGAAAATCCGTGACGACCTATATTTTTCATAAAAAATCTATTTTTTATATAAAAATTTTATTTTTGCTGTATCTTCTTAAAACAGCGTCTAATCGAAAAAAGGACGAAAATCCGTGACGACCTATATTTTCCATAAAAAATCTATTTTTTATATGAAAATCTTATTTTTGCTGTATCTTCCTTAAACAGCGTCTAATCGAAAAAAGGACGAAAATCCGTGACGACCTATATTTTTCATAAAAAATCTATTTTTTATATGAAAATCTTATTTTTGCTGTATCTTCCTTAAACAGCGTCTAATCGAAAAAAGGACGAAAATCCGTGACGACCTATATTTTTCATAAAAAATCTATTTTTTATATGAAAATCTTATTTTTGCTGTATCTTCCTTAAACAGCGTCTAATCGAAAAAAGGACGAAAATCCGTGACGACCTATATTTTTCATAAAAAATCTATTTTTTATATGAAAATCTTATTTTTGCTGTATCTTCCTTAAACAGCGTCTAATCGAAAAAAGGACGAAAATCCGTGACGACCTATATTTTTCATAATGAAAAATATATGAATAATATGAAAATCTTATTTTTGCTGTATCTTCCTTTAACAGCGTCTAATCGAAAAAAGGACGAAAACCCGTGACGACCGATATTTTTCATAAAAAATCTATTTTTTATATGAAATTTTTTTTTCCTGTATCTTCTTTAAACAGCGTCTAATCGAAAAACGGACGAAAATCCGTGACGACCTATATTTTCCATAAAAAATCTATTTTTTATATGAAAATCTTATTTTTGCTGTATCTTCCTTAAACAGCGTCTAATCGAAAAAAGGACGAAAATCCGTGACGACCTATATTTTTCATAAAAAATCTATTTTTTATATGAAAATCTTATTTTTGCTGTATCTTCCTTAAACAGCGTCTAATCGAAAAAAGGACGAAAATCCGTGACGACCTATATTTTTCATAAAAAATCTATTTTTTATATGAAAATCTTATTTTTGCTGTATCTTCTTAAAACAGCGTCTAATCGAAAAAAGGACGAAAATCCGTGACGACCTATATTTTTCATAAAAAATCTATTTTTTATATGAAAATCTTATTTTTGCTGTATCTTCCTTAAACAGCGTCTAATCGAAAAAAGGACGAAAATCCGTGACGACCTATATTTTTCATAAAAAATCTATTTTTTATATGAAAATCTTATTTTTGCTGTATCTTCTTAAAACAGCGTCTAATCGAAAAAAGGACGAAAATCCGTGACGACCTATATTTTTCATAAAAAATCTATTTTTTATATGAAAATCTTATTTTTGCTGTATCTTCCTTAAACAGCGTCTAATCGGAAAAAGGACGAAAATCCGTGACGACCTATATTTTTCATAAAAAATCTATTTTTTATATGAAAATCTTATTTTTGCTGTATCTTCCTTAAACAGCGTCTAATCGAAAAAAGGACGAAAATCCGTGACGACCTATATTTTTCATAAAAAATCTATTTTTTATATGAAAATCTTATTTTTGCTGTATCTTCTTAAAACAGCGTCTAATCGAAAAAAGGACGAAAATCCGTGACGACCTATATTTTTCATAAAAAATCTATTTTTTATATGAAAATTTTATTTTTGCTGTATCTTCTTAAAACAGCGTCTAATCGAAAAAAGGACGAAAATCCATGACGACCTATATTTTTCATAAAAAATCTATTTTTTATATGAAAATCTTATTTTTGCTGTATCTTCCTTAAACAGCGTCTAATCGAAAAAAGGACGAAAACCCGTGACGACCGATATTTTTCATAAAAAATCTATTTTTTATATGAAATTTTTTTTGCTGTATCTTTTTAAAACAGCGTCTAATCGAAAAAAGGACGAAAATCCGTGACGACCTATATTTTTCATAAAAAATCTATTTTTTATATGAAAATCTTATTTTTGCTGTATCTTCCTTAAACAGCGTCTAATCGAAAAAAGGACGAAAACCCGTGACCGATATTTTTCATAAAAAATCTATTTTTTATATGAAATTTTTTTTTTGCTGTATCTTCTTAAAACAGCGTCTAATCGAAAAAAGGACGAAAATCCGTGACGACCTATATTTTTCATAAAAAATCTATTTTTTATATGAAAATCTTATTTTTGCTGTATCTTCCTTAAACAGCGTCTAATCGAAAAAAGGACGAAAATCCGTGACGACCTATATTTTTCATAAAAAATCTATTTTTTATATGAAAATCTTATTTTTGCTGTATCTTCTTAAAACAGCGTCTAATCGAAAAAAGGACGAAAATCCGTGACGACCTATATTTTTCATAAAAAATCAATTTTTTATATGAAAATCTTATTTTTGCTGTATCTTCCTTAAACAGCGTCTAATCGAAAAAAGGACGAAAATCCGTGACGACCTATATTTTTCATAAAAAATCTATTTTTTATATGAAAATCTTATTTTTGCTGTATCTTCCTTAAACAGCGTCTAATCGAAAAAAGGACGAAAATCCGTGACGACCTATATTTTTCATAAAAAATCTATTTTTTATATGAAAATCTTATTTTTGCTCTATCTTCCTTAAACAGCGTCTAATCGAAAAAAGGACGAAAATCCGTGACGACCTATATTTTTCATAAAAAATCTATTTTTTATATGAAAATCTTATTTTTGCTGTATCTTCCTTAAACAGCGTCTAATCGAAAAAAGGACGAAAATCCGTGACGACCTATATTTTTCATAAAAAATCTATTTTTTATATGAAAATCTTATTTTTGCTGTATCTTCCTTAAACAGCGTCTAATCGAAAAAAGGACGAAAATCCGTGACGACCTATATTTTTCGTAAAAAATCTATTTTTTATATGAAAACTTTATTTTTGCTGTATCTTCTTAAAACAGCGTCTAATCGAAAAAAGGACGAAAATCCGTGACGACCTATATTTTTCATAAAAAATCAATTTTTTATATGAAAATCTTATTTTTGCTGTATCTTCCTTAAACAGCGTCTAATCGAAAAAAGGACGAAAATCCGTGACGACCTATATTTTTCATAATGAAAAATATATGAATAATACGAAAATCTTATTTTTGCTGTATCTTCCTTTAACAGCGTCTAATCGAAAAAAGGACGAAAATCCGTGACGACCTATATTTTTCATAAAAAATCTATTTTTTATATAAAAATTTTATTTTTGCTGTATCTTCTTAAAACAGCGTCTAATCGAAAAAAGGACGAAAATCCATGACGACCTATATTTTTCATAAAAAATCTATTTTTTATATGAAAATCTTATTTTTGTTGTATCTTCCTTAAACAGCGTCTAATCGAAAAAAGGACGAAAACCCGTGACGACCGATATTTTTCATAAAAAATCTATTTTTTATATGAAATTTTTTTTCCTGTATCTTCTTTAAACAGCGTCTAATCGAAAAAAGGACGAAAATCCGAGACGACCTATATTTTTCATAAAAAATCTATTTTTTATATGAAAATCTTATTTTTGCTGTATCTTCCTTTAACAGCGTCTAATCGAAAAAAGGACGAAAATCCGTGACGACCTATATTTTTCATAAAAAATCTATTTTTTATATGAAAATTTTATTTTTCTGTATCTTCTTTAAACAGCGTCTAATCGAAAAAAGGACGAAAATCCGAGACGCCCTATATTTTTCATAAAAAATCTATTTTTTATATGAAAATTTTATTTTTGCTGTATCTTCTTAAAACAGCGTCTAATCGAAAAAAGGACGAAAATCCATGACGACCTATATTTTTCATAAAAAATCTATTTTTTATATGAAAATCTTATTTTTGTTGTATCTTCCTTAAACAGCGTCTAATCGAAAAAAGGACGAAAACCCGTGACGACCGATATTTTTCATAAAAAATCTATTTTTTATATGAAATTTTTTTTTCCTGTATCTTCCTTAAACAGCGTCTAATCGAAAAAAGGACGAAAATCCGTGACGACCTATATTTTTCATAAAAAATCTATTTTTTATATGAAAATCTTATTTTTGCTGTATCTTCCTTTAACAGCGTCTAATCGAAAAAAGGACGAAAATCCGTGACGACCTATATTTTTCATAAAAAATCTATTTTTTATATGAAAATTTTATTTTTGCTGTATCTTCTATAAACAGCGTCTAATCGAAAAAAGGACGAAAATCCGAGACGACCTATATTTTTCATAAAAAATCTATTTTTTATATGAAAATTTTATTTTTGCTGTATCTTCTTAAAACAGCGTCTAATCGAAAAAAGGACGAAAATCCGTGACGACCTATATTTTCCATAAAAAATCTATTTTTTATATGAAAATCTTATTTTTGCTGTATCTTCCTTAAACAGCGTCTAATCGAAAAAAGGACGAAAATCCGTGACGACCTATATTTTTCATAAAAAATCTATTTTTTATATGAAAATCTTATTTTTGCTGTATCTTCCTTAAACAGCGTCTAATCGAAAAAAGGACGAAAATCCGTGACGACCTATATTTTTCATAAAAAATCTATTTTTTATATGAAAATCTTATTTTTGCTGTATCTTCCTTAAACAGCGTCTAATCGAAAAAAGGACGAAAATCCGTGACGACCTATATTTTTCATAAAAAATCTATTTTTTATATGAAAATTTTATTTTTGCTGTATCTTCTTAAAACAGCGTCTAATCGAAAAAAGGACGAAAATCCATGACGACCTATATTTTTCATAAAAAATCTATTTTTTATATGAAAATCTTATTTTTGTTGTATCTTCCTTAAACAGCGTCTAATCGAAAAAAGGACGAAAACCCGTGACGACCGATATTTTTCATAAAAAATCTATTTTTTATATGAAATTTTTTTTTCCTGTATCTTCTTTAAACAGCGTCTAATCGAAAAAAGGACGAAAATCCGAGACGACCTAT